>CM028342.1:52595388-52989388 GCA_016618105.1 Dendrobium huoshanense | reverse complement strand
GTTGCTCCAGTTGTTGTAGTAGATAGTTCTCTTGCAGCCAGTCCAGTTCCTGATTCAGTTATGATTCCCGTTGATGATCCGGTTGTTGATAGCATAGATTTATGTGTCATTCCTAGGCTCCCTACACAAGGAGTCTGAGGACCTTACCCTACATGATGTAGGAGCTATTTCTCTACAAGCTCCTTGCTTCACCTCCTAAGGTATGTGCCCCTCTCCCTGTAGAGAATGCCACTTCTCCGACTACCGATCTTGGGACAGTCGAGAAGGAAGGAATTGACCTAGATCTTGAGATAGAAGAAGAGCTAGTTACAGAGTCTCAATCAGATCCTAACCCGAAACTTACAGAAATCATTGCCCTCTTGGATTCTGAAGAATTATTTGATATGGCTGAGTATAAAGGATACTTACCCCTCGATCCTAAGTCAATTGGGGATAGACCGGTCGAGGAGGTAGTTCAAGAAATAAGAAATATTCTGTTAAATAAAGATGGAATGGCTTCTTTTGATCCAGACCTGGATGACCTCCTTGGAGAGGAAGATGACTATGTTGGTAGCGTCTCCATGGTCGAAACTAGAGGTTCCAACAAGGAGGCCGAACCTGGTAGGCGCCGGCTTGCTAGAGATGATGATCCACATGTTTCCGGGTCCGATTCAGATGAGTCCGTAAGGGCTAGGGGTGAGGAGCATATTAAAGATTTGGAGAATCAGTTGACAACTATGATGTCATAAGTCAAAGAAATGCAAGAAAGATTTGACAAGTTCAGAGCAGGATTCACTTAAGATTCAACAAACGGCTCGAGAGATTGTACTGAAAGGGTTAGGAAGACAGAGTCTGGTCCCAAGCCTCCCGAGTCAACACCAGTGATTCCTCCTTGCCTACCAGAGGCATCTCCAGCAGCACCTACAGTTCCCCTGTTCCTCCAACTCTGCCTCAGAAGGATATTAAGCAACTGATTGAGGACCAGGTAAGGGAGGCCTTAGCCTTTTCGCAAGGAACCACATCTATTCCAAAGGGTAGACCTTACCCCGAAGAATATGATTCAGTTCCTTACCCAAAAGGCTTTGTGCCACTAACTTTTAAAATTTTCACTGGAATAGAAAACCCGAGACAGCATCTGGCCCACTTCAGAGCAAGTTGTTGCAATGCGGGAGGGTCGGATGCTCTACTATTTCGCCAATTTGTAAGTAGTCTATCTGGCATTGCTTTTGAATGGTACGCTGATCTGCCCAATGGTTCAGTAAAAACCTTTAGCGATCTAGAAAACCTTTTCCTTAAAAGATTTTCTGGAGCGCAACAACGAACTACTGTGGGCGATCTTGTTGTTGAGAAACAAAAGCCGGGAGAGTCTCTGGTTGAGTACATCTTGAGGTGGCGAAACCTCTCGATGAAGTGTAAACCCCAGTTGCAAGAGCAAACATGCGGTGGAGATCCTCCTTAAGAATATCCACGGCCCTGTTGCTTTTCTCCTGAAGGGTTTCACCATTAAAACTTTTGAAAAACTTCTTAATAAGGCTAGCAATTTACAGGAAGAGGCTCATTAGATGCCATTCCTACGAGAGCAGTTTGAAGACAAGAAAGGTCCTAGATTAGTTAAGACTTTTGAGAAAAAGGCAGTAGTGTCGGCAGTCGACAAGGGAAAAAGGCCAGTATGCTAGTCAGTCCAGTGTTCCTCCACCTACCGCCACATACAGCCAGCTCAGAGACAGCCCTTTCAGGTCACTCCTCAGTACACTAGAGACCCTAACTATGTCCCTTTTAGAGAGAGATTGGCAAAACCATATCCATTTAAGAGGGAATCAGTTAAGAGGATTTTCAAGAGTCTTGTTAAAGAAACCAGATTTTCAGCTGCCAGAGGCCTAAAGATGAAAGTAAGAAAGATGATCCACAAGTATTGTCCATACCACCAGATGCTTAGTCACCCTCTTGAAGACTGTGTTGTGTTCAAAGATTGTCTTGAGAGGAACTACACCCAAGGTAACATCATAATTCCTAAGGAATACTTGGTCGATCCAGAGAAAGCTTCCATTAAAACCATTTCAGGTAACCCTCTTAACTCTCCTTGTTTTGTTGAAGATGGTTGGGACATTGCTTTGTCCCGGGCACTTAAAAAGTCGATTAACAAGTCTTTTCATCTTTCTCAACAGCTGACTACGATAGCCCAGGCCCCGACGTGGAAGGTTGACCTGGACGCTTCGCAGGAGGATGTTGAGCCACTTTCCTCTCCAGTAGTCACAGGAACTACTGTCAAATGTTTAAAAGAAAAGGAAGTTGATTTTGTAGAGAGGAAGTGTGTAGATGAGAGATGTATTAGGATGGCGGATGGGGGTGTTAAAACCCTCTCCCCTCTTTTGTTATCTGACTTTTACTTTGCCCCATCAAAGGCGAAGGGTCAGAAGATGAATAAAAAACATCCTTCTGCCTCTGTCTTGATGATTAACCATGGAAATGAAATACAAGTTGACGACTCTCTTATTTTAAATCAAAGCTCTAGTGAATAAAGTCTTAATATCAAAGAAATTGACCTTCCTGAATCAGCTATTCAAGAAGAGGTCGAATGTGAAGCTTTTTTAGAAAGTGATTTCCCTCAAATCAATTTTCAAGAAAATCCTATCTTGATAGAACTTTCAGATTCTGACTCGCTTTCGGGAAATGATGATCCAACGCCTATGGTGTGCGTAGACACTGCCCTAGTTTGCCCTCCCGAAGATATCGAGCAGGTGCAACTCCGTGGCGGTAAAGTCTTACCCCCTAGGCTTTCCCCTCAGGAGAAAGGCAAGCAAATTCCATTCGAAAATTTAAATCCAAATTCCCCTTAGCAATCAGAATTTCCTTTAATTCCTCCGGGATTTGAGTCTGTCGTTCCTAAGATTGATTACAACGTTTTGGCACACCTTAGGAAGTTGCCAGCAAAATTAAGTATTTACGACGCCCTCCTTCTCTCTGAAGAAATGAAGGAGTCTTTAATTAAAGCACTTCTCAATCCCAAGATTTGTTCAACCCAGTTGGCTGCAACTTCAAAAGGTGAGGCATTCTACTTTAAAGAGGTTCCTGGAGTCACCTTTTCAGATGAAGATTTTCTCTTGAGAACTGCTGACCATAATCATCCCCTTTACATTACTGTATATGTGGGAAATTTTAAGTTATCAAGAGTCCTCATTGATCCGGGTGCATCGGTCAACATAATGAACATAAAAACCCTCGCATACTTCAGAGTTGATACTAGCAAGCTCTCAACCGATAGGTTGGTGCTTCGTGCGTTCAATGAAAAGGACGAGAGGGCTTTAAGTTCAATCACCTTGCTCTTACAAATAGGAGACTTGAAAACTGAAGCTAAGTTTCATATAATTGATTCGGCGACGTCCTTTAATGTCCTTTTAGGTAGACCTTGGATTCATGAATATAGAATGGTTCCATCTACCCTTCACCAATACATCAAGTACCAATGAGATGGCATTGAACTTATGATTAAGGCTGATCTGCAACCATTTTCGATTCAAGAAATCGGGATCTACTACATATTTTGTTCCAAAAGGGTCCTCGTCCCTCTCTAAGTTAGAGATTAAAATTGAGGAGAAGTTGGTTGGACAAAAGTCCAATCAAGAGAAAGAAAAAGAAAAGTTTGTTGATCAAGGAATGATACAATTAAGTAGTGAAGACGACTCTGACATCGTTGTCCTTAGGCCTCCAAACACATTATCTCAAAGAGGTGGGAAGATGGCCTTAAGGGCACGAGGTCGAGGCCGTGCTTCATCAGAGAGGAGAACAACACCTTTATATATTGATTTGGAATCAGATTCAGATATTGAGTCAATTGACCAAGGTGCTGCCTTCTCCCTCAATTATAAAAATACAAATACTTCTCCAAAATTTGATCTCACCTTAGAGGAGGACAGTGACATTGAGGAATATATTGCAAAGGTGAAAACTAACGAGCCTGAATTAACAATGTACGAAAAGCTCAGTAGAAGGATTGAGGCCCTTTCTCTGACCCCACTGTCAGCTGGCAGGATTGCAGGGTTAGAAGTTAAAGTGGCCCCCAACTTGAACAGCGAAGTAAAGAAAGTCCAGAAATTCTTTCTTGGCTCCTCCTCTGCAAGGGATGAAAGTGATGTAACCATTGAGGAGGCAGATTTTAATGAATTAATGGAATTACCTTTCGACTACTTCCCTGTTTGTATGAAAAATACTTTCTCCAAAGGTCCTGTACCATACCGATGGACTAAGGGTCAGGCCAGATACCATGAAAATATTTGGCAAGCAAAAATTAAGGATAATCCTATAAGTGGTATCGGCTTTGGAACTGTTAGTTCATTCGATGACGATGAGTATTGCCTAATGATAACTTACCATCTTGAATCGCCAAATGTCCCTGCAGATCCTTTCTGTGCTCTTGATGGGCTCTATTTGGAGACTTTAGATGATCCCGATGACCTTCAAGTTCGGGATAAACCCAACTGAATTAGAAGAAGAAATTAAATCAACAGTCGATGAATTAAAAAAAATTAACTTGGGAACCGATGATGACCCCCCGTCCAATCTTTATAAGTGTTCTACTGAGCGAGGTTGAAACCAAAGATTTAATTCAACTGTTGTCTGAGTTTAGGGATTGCTTTGCCTGGACATACGACGAAATGCCAGGTTTACCTGCTGAGGTAGCGGTTCATAAACTTGGAGTTCGATACGATGCCATTCCTGTCAAACAAGCTCCTCGACACATGCGCTTAGAAATCGAGCAACAAGTCATTTCTGAAGTTAAGAAATTGGTCGAAACTGGGTTTATTCGAGAGGAACAATACCCCTCTTGGGTGGCCAGCGTCGTGCCGGCCCTGAAAGAAAAATGGTCAAATTCGGATTTGCGTCGATTATAGGGATATGAATAAGGCATCTCCTAAGGATGAGTTCCCTCTACCAATACCAGAACTCATGGTGGACATTGCCTCCTCACATGCCATTTTCTCATTCATGGATGGCTCGTCGAGTTATAACCAAATCAAGATGACCCCAAAAGATGAGAGAAATACTGCGTTCAGAACCCATATTGGAATCTTTTGTTACATGGTGATGCCATTTGGCTTAAAGAATGTCGGAGCAACCTACCAATGGGTCATGACCCGTATCTTTGGCGACTTAATTCACAATCAAGTTGAGTGTTATATTGACGATTTAGTTGTCAAGAGCAAGGTCAAAGAGGCTCACCTGTATGACTTAAGAGTTGTATTTGAGCGGTTGCGCTGCTACGATTTGAAAATGAACCCCTTGAAGTGTGCCTTCGGCGTCACCTCAGGGAAATTCTTAGGATTCGTAGTGAGGCACCGCGGAATCAAGATCGACCCTGCTAAAATTGAAGCTATCTTAAATATGCCATCTCCTAAGAGCCTTACCCAGTTAAGGTCTCTACAAGGTAGATTAGCGTATATAAGGAGGTTTATTTCTAATCTTTCCGGGAGATGTCAACCCTTTTCTATCCTTGCGAAAAAAAAATACTAAATTCCTATGGGATGAGAGGTGTTAAAATTCTTTCGATGATATTAAACAATATCTTTCTAATCCGCCAATTTTGGCAGCTCCAATTCGGGGAAAGCCGTTAATTCTCTACACTACAGCCTTAGATCAGTCTTTAGGCGCCCTATTGGCTCAAGTCAACGATGAGGGGAAGGAGAATACTCTCTATTACCTTAGTCGAAGACTTCTTCCTACTGAAATTTGATACCCATCAATTGAGAAGCATTGTCTTGCTTTAGTTTTTGCAGCTCAGAAGTTGAGGCTCTACATGCTCTCCCACTCAATCAGCTTAATTTCAAGAGTTAATCATTTGCAATATCTTATGACCCGAACTACATTGTCAGGACGTTTAGCCCATTGGTCTATGATATTATTGCAATTTGAGATTACTTTCACTCCTCTTTGTGCTGTGAAAGGATAAGCCTTCGCCGATTTTCTGGCAGCACACCCGCTGCCGGCAGATTCTTCTCTGAACTATGATCTACCCGACGAACAAATCATGAGTTTGAGGGAATCTGGCGAGGCCATCTGGGAATTGTATTTTGATGGAGCAGCATCCTCTTGTAGGAATGCGACCCAACAATATGTAATTGTTGGAAAGGCTGGAGTCGGACTAATTTTTATAACGCCGGAAAAAGGAATGATGCACTTTTCCTACCATTTATCGGAGCCCTGCACAAATAACGAAGCTGAATATGAAGCTCTGATAACTGGTTTGGAACTTGTAATTCTAATGGAAATTAAAGAGATTAAGATCTTTGGAGATTCCCAGTTGGTGATTAACCAAGTGGCCGGAACTTATAAAGTCTTGAATCCTAATCTCCTAAGATACCACCAGTACACACTTCACTTGTTGGAACAAATTTCTACCGCTACTTTGTATAGGATTCCCCGGGGAGGTAACTCCGCAGCGGATGCCTTAGCAAAACTTGCAAAGGAATTTGCATGTCCTGATGAGGATTCCATCCCTATAGAGATTCAGGGTCGTAATGCCCTCTCTCTTATAGATTTGGAACACATTAGTAAGACTCCCCTTCAGATCCTTTCTGCCTCTTCGACAACCGACGAAGAAGGCGATTGGAGACGACCGTTAATCGACTACCTTAAAGAAGGGAAGCTTCCCCAGGATAAATCACTTTCCAACCAGATTAAGAAACGTGCCATATCTTACGCACTAGTTAACAATTTGTTATACCGTCGGTCCTTCGATCACATGTGGCTGCGTTGTTTGGACAAGCAAGAAGCCCTGATGATTATTAATGAGGTTCATTCAGGACTATACGGTGAACATCAATCGGGTCTAAAAATGAAATTGAAGATTAAAAGGCTTGGATACTACTGGCCTACAATGATCGACGATTGCATGAATACTGCAAAGCATTGTCATCAATGTCAGGTCCATGGTGTGGTTTTACATCAGCTGCCTAATGTGTTACACCCTATGATAGCCTCATGGCCCTTCGAGAGTTGGGGCACAGATATCATTGGGCCGATTGACCCTCCCTCCGCGAGAGGTCATCATTTCATATTAGCAGCGACTGGTTACTTTTCAAAGTGGGTGGAAGCAATTCCCCTGCGCAACATAACATCACATCATGTCTTAAAATTCTTTCGTGACCATATCGTATGTCGATTCGGCGTACCCTGCAGAATCATATCCAATAACGGGTATGCATTCAAGTCCAAAAAACTCAACAGTTTTGTGAGACGCCATAATATTGATTGGAGATACTCGATGATCTATTACCCTCTGGCGAATGGATTAGCCGATGCCTTCAACAAAACCTTGGTGCAAATTATTAAAAAGATACTTGATGATAACAAATGACAGTGGGATGAGCAGTTGGTGGAAGCTTTGTGGGCTTATCGTACCACTTCTAGAACCCCGACCCAATCCACCCCATTTGCAGTAGTGTATGGATCTGAGGCCGTTCTACCCTTGTAAATACAAATCCCTACGCTCAGAATTGCAGTTCAGAATCAAATCATAAATGAACAAAATACAAAACTGCGGTTGGAAGAACTCGAAGGCCTTGAAGAGCAACGTCTCCAAGCTCAACAAAGTTTAGAGTTATATAAGTCCCATATGGTTCAAGCCCATGATAAGCTAGTGCGACCTAGGACCTTCCAAGCAGGAGACTTGGTGTTGGTCCTTAGGAGGTCTATCTTAGCTCATCGAAAGTTGGGAGGCAAATTTGAACCCACTTGGGAAGGACCCTTCGTCATAGAGACTGTCTATGAAGGAGGCTCGTATCAGTTAGTAGATTGTAAAAGAAATCACCCAATACTACCTATTAATGGGCGTTTCCTTAAGAAATACTATGCTTGATGTAGCTCATTTTATCAATTAATAAAATTTTCTTTCTTGATTCGCAACCCGGTTCTTTCCTTTTTAAATTCTTTTACTTTTTAATGCTCTTCACCTCCTCCTTAGGGTCGGACCATCCCCTCCCTTAGGATCGCACCTCGCTAGTGGTGGAGTATGCACTCCGTGGCACCATCCTGGCATTCGACTTGGGGATTAGTGGTAGAGTGCGCCCTTCGTGGCACCATCCTGATTCACACTCACTAGTGGTGGAGTACGCCCTTCGTGGCACCATCCTAGTTTGCCAGTTTCGGTCCTCTGTGTGGAGCAGGTTTCCTCCCCACATGACCATTCGCTAGTGGTGGAGTACGCCCTTCATGGCACCATCCTAGTTTGTCAGTTTCGGTCCTCTGTGTGGAGCAAGTTTCCTCCCCACATGATCATTCGCTAGTGGTGGAGTACGCCCTTTGTGGCACCATCCTAGTTTGCCAGTTTTGATCCTTTGTGTGGAGCAAGTTTCCTCCCCACATGACTATTCACTAGTGGTGGAGTACGCCCTTCGTGGCACCATCCTAGTTTGCCAGTTTCGGTCCTCTGTGTGGAGCAAGTTTCCTCCCCACATGATCATTCGCTAGTGGTGGAGTACGCCCTTCATGGCACCATCTTAGTTTTCCTGTTTCGGTCCTCTGTGTGGAGCAAGTTTCCTCCCCACATGACCATTCGCTAGTGGTGGAGTATGCCCTTCGTGGTACCATCCTAGTTCGCTAGTTTCAGTCCTCTATATGGAGCAAGTTTCCTCCCCACATGACCATTCGCTAGTGAAGGAGTACGCCCTTCGTGGCACCATCCTAGTTTGCCAGTTTCGGTTCTCTGTGTGGAGCAAATTTCCTCCCCACATGACCATTCCCAAGTAGTGGAGTACGCCCTTCGTGGCACCATCCTAGTTTTCCAGTTAATTTGCCTATTAGGAGTAAGTCTTCTATCAGCATCCTATAGGCCTAATGTTGGGTGATGCCCTTCCTTAGACCCAAGGCTAGGTATTTCCTACCTTGGTTTTCCAATTAATTTGTCTACTAGGAGTAAGTCTTTTATCAACATCCTATAGACCTAAGGTTGGGTGATGCCCTTCCTTAGACCCAAAGCTAGGTATTCCCTACTTTGGTTTTCTAGTTAATTTGCCTATTAGGAGTAAGTCTTCTATCAGCATCCTATAGGCCTAAGGTTGGGTGATGCCCTTCCTTAGACCCAAGGTTAGGTATTCCCTACTTTGGTTTCTCTAGGTATCCTGTCTAGTAGCTGTAAGCCTTCTAATAGCATCCTATAGGCCTAAGGTTGGGAGATGCCCTCCCTTGCACTCTTAAGTTCCTTCTACCGCACACATTGGGGGTCCATTTGTTGACCTCATTTTTGTATGAGGTCACTAAGACCCTTCCAAACTCCAGATTAATTCTAGATCCTAGGATCCACTCTAGACTTTAAGATCCTTTCCTAGAGCCAGACCTTAGGATCCACTCTAGACCTTAAGATCCTTTCCTAGAGCTAGACCTTAGGGCCTACTCTAGAGCTTAGGATTCTCTTATATCTCAAATTCTAGAGCCCCTCTAGATCCTAGATCTTAGAATCCCTCTAGATCTTAGGACCAATCTAGACTCAAATCAATCCCTACCTTTGATTAACTCCAACCTCAAATCAATCCCTACCTTTAATCAACTCCAACCTCAAATAAATCCCTACATTTGATCAACTCCAACTTCAAGTTAATCCCTACCCTTGATCAATTCAAATCTCAAACTTCATTCAATTCAAATCCAAATTAATTCAAGTTTCTAACATATCCAAACCTTGATCCAATCCACTTGAGAATCTAAATTTCAACCTAGACTTTGATTCCACCTTTAATCTAGCTTTGACCCTATCCATCCATTAACAATCACAACATGATTGTAAATGATTTGAATACTCCAATATTGATCATTCAAATTTAAAATCCATTCCAAATCCAGAAACCCAGACTCAAATCCAAAGTCTTAAGGCCCTGTCCTAAAGACCATTTTCAAAGATTTTTTAAACATTTCAAAACCCAGTTAAATGGCCTCTGATTTAGGGTCTATCACTTACAAAGTGATAAGACATATCTCTAGAGGTAATCCTCCAATTTTGAGCCCATCCTGGGGTCTTTAACCCCAATATCTGAATTAAAATTCAAATGCTGTAAAACCTTCAAATATTTACAACGTCTGCCATTAGACCTAACACCTTGAAGATTTTGATCTTGGAGCCCTTATCAAAGCCTCCAATCTCTTCCAGACCCTTGATTGTGACCCATTGAGCAGTAAACCGCATTTTCCAGACCCATTTTGACCCTAGTTGACCAATGGGTCAAAATTGACCAAAATACCCCTATGGGATCTCAAATGCCCATTTCAACTCAAATCAATTCCAAACTCTTTGAAACCACTTTCAATAAGTTTTAAATATCAAACCTAACTTGTTGAACTCAAACCCAGACCTTGGGTCAACCTGGTTGACCAAGTCAACCAAGTTTGACCCATTTACCCATACACCCCCTTCCCTTTCAAATCTTTGAATCAAGTCCATTCCAAATCCTTTTGAATGCAAGGGATGACCCCTTGGGTACCCAAGAGACCTCTCTTGGAGACCCAAGCCTTGGGCTCACTTGGGTTAGCCATATAGCTTGACCTAAGTGACCAAAGAGAGGCCTCCCTTGAGCCATCTCTTAACCTTAATCAAATTGAATCCAAATCAAGGTGCCATTGGGTTTCCATTAACCCAATGCTCCTTCCTTGACTAGCCCAACCCTTGAGCTAACTTGGGTCAAGAGTTAGGCTAACCCAAAGTGCCCAAGATCACTTGGGATTGAGCCAATTCTCAACCTAAGCCCAATTGAACTTGATCAACACCTCCCATAAGCGACCCTAGGTCCAACACACCTCCTCCAGCCAGCCCATGCTCTGGGCTAACCTGGGTCAAGTTTTAGGCTAACCCAAAGTAGCAAAAAATACATGGACCCGAACCATCTTCCAACTCAGATCAAATTGGACCCAACTGCCACTTGCATTGGGTCCACTAGACCCAGACCCACTTCCCACCTCAAGCCCAAGGTTTGATCTAATCTGGGTTGAGCCCAAATCGACCAGAACAGAGCAAATTTGGACCAAACCGAGCCATCTTTTAACCCAGACTGAATTTGATCCAATTGCCACTTGCATTGGGTGCACGAGACCCATACCTATCTCCCATACCAAACCCAGGGTTTGACCTGCCTGGATCGAGCTCAATTCGACTCGAACCGAGTAGGTTGGGTCCAACCCGGCCACTAGTTCAATCCAGACATTCCCAGGCCAATTTGACTCCACCCTTGGCTCCAGCACGTCCCCATTGGCCTCCCCCAGTCAACTCAACCCAGACCATGGCCGGTGGCGGTCGGAACCAATGGAAAACGAGTTCCGGTGTCCCCCCCCAGACAACTCCTGGTTCAAGGCTGCTGTCAATTGGTTTGATCCCCACGATCTCCCTAAGACGTCGCCATCTTCTACCTAGCAGCAATCCGAGCCCTCTCCAGCTCAATCTCGGCCGTCCAAGCTCGCAAAAGGTGGCCGAATAGGCTCGAGCTCGCCAGAACGCCAGAAGGATCCACATTCATTCAAAATTGTTTCCCAGAGCTCCTTCGACCTCCCAGATGCTCCCTTCGAGCTCCCAGATCGATCCCTTCGTCCGTTCGAGCAACTACCCATAAAAGCTTTTGGCATCCCGCTCGAAGTCACACTTTCGTCCGTCCTCTGGTCCCGACGCCTGAAGGAGATCAGTTTGTCATCGTCCCATGAAGCTTCCTGATAGAGAAGCTTATTCTTTGAGGCCTTCTCTATGGTAATCCCTTCATCCCGAGCTCCCTAGCTAGGTAGTCCGGTCAAGTGTGAAGGAAACCTTCACCCCAACGGATCTTCACCGTTGGATTGAAGGTTTCCACTGTCCTGATCCTCCCTGTAAAGTTTCATTGGAGTTCGTCGGCAGGATTGCCCGGATCACGCCGGAGAAGCTTTGCGGTCTCGGATATGAGCGGGAGGTTGAAGACAAAATCTCAGCCGTTGATTTCGATCAACGGCTCGGATTAGATCCCGCGGTATTGTAGCGCCTTTGATCCCAGCCGTCCGATCCGCCATCCGACGGCTATGGTTAATCTGACCGTTAACAGTTAGCGCCAATGATTGCCCAGCCAATCAGCGCGTGGCGCGTGTAAAGGGCTGCTGACTGTGTAATGGCCAAATTATTAATTCCAGAAATTCAAGGGAACTTCAAAAATTCATAACTCCCTGCACACTTGTCCAAATTAGGTGTTCTTAGGCTCATTAGAAAGGTCTTAGGGAGATCTACAAAAGCCCTATGGTTCCAGACCCTAGTTAGGTCAGTGTTAGGCTTAATTTCAATTTGAGAATTTTACTAATTTTTTTAATTACTCTTTATATACAAGTCTACCAGGCTTGGAATTTTGGGAGATTGAAATTGAACATGTTTTTGACATGTCCAAATTTTATCTCCCCATTTTAAGTTGTTCAAGGGCATTTTCCCCAATTTTTAAGTTTAAGGGTCATGGTTTGACCCTTAAATCCAAAATGGGGTATAGACATATCCAATGGGATTTAGGGTGTGATTTTTGATGTGCTGATGATGTGTAGGATAAGGAGTGTAGAGCCACCGATTTTGCCCCAGTCCAAGCTTAGAATAGACCCCTATTTTGAAGGTGACTTAGAGCTCACCTTGGGTGATTTAGTTAACCACCTTAGAGTACTTCATTTGAGCTCAAATTTGATGGGTTTAGTCCTTAGGGTCAGATGATCCTATGGTCCAATTTTCACCAAATTTGGAGTTCATTTGGTTCCCCAAGTAGGAGCCTCAAAAATCCTTCTTAGAAATGACCTATTAACCCTAATCAATTGATAATGAACTATCCTTAACTTATAAAATCCATTAAAATGTTTATAATTGTTTCTAATTAATCCTCTAATCAATAAGAATTGAAACTCTCTGAAATTGATTTCTAGATTTGTCTTCGTTTAGCCCTTAGGTAATATTAAGGTTTAACCAATTTTAATTAATCCCAAAAAATATTAAAAATTTCAAAAGGGGTTTAAACACTTGTTGATATGTCCTTAGGTCATTTATGACCTTTGGAATTGATCCCAAGGAGTTTAAGACTCATTTGGGTTCAGATCCTTAAGCAGCCCCCTTAGTTGTAATAATTTGGTAACCCCTATGGATATGTATAACTTCTAAAATTCACAATTAATTATAGAAAAATTTAGATTAATCAAACTCAATGGCTAATGACTTCAATTAGAATCTACTATTCTCTAAAAATATTAAATCTCCATAATTTGATCAAAGTCAAGGACTCAACATCTTAGGTGACCTTAGGTCAAAACGGGTCAGAACTTCTAAAAATCACGACTTTTCATAAAAAAACTCCAAATTGAGTGTGCCACCTGTCTAACAACTCATAATTAGGTCTATTATTTATTAAAAATATGAAACCCTTAATATTAACTCTAATTTTGAAAGTCAAATTTTGACCCCTTAGTTAACGTATCTGGATAACCCTCTGAAATCTGTTAACTCCTCCAAATCCTAAAATTCTTTTAATCGGTTGTTAAAATTCTCAACCAATCCATTAAATTTACTAATCAACTCCCCTTAATATTAATTCACTCCTTTAATTCCAACCAACTTAAAATAACTTAATTAACCCCGATTACTACTAGGTAACCCAGGCCTACGAGGCTATTAGCTTAGCCCCAAGGAAGGTGAAATAAACTTCACAGCCTCGGTGTGAATCAAAGATAGTAATAATTAGCTTTTAAAATACATTTAATTAAAATTTCTAATTTATTAATATTTAAAGTTTAACTTAAATATCCCTTTTAGGCCTTAACAAGTCCAAAACTTTGGACAACTTTGACTAATCACCTAATTTAGGATTTACCCCAACCACACGATCTTTTACACACACTTTAGATGATGTGCTAGGACAACCAACTCTAGATTTAGGTTAGGCCGGTGTTTACTTTACTGTTGTGTGCCGGATTTTTCGTAGTTTTCACTTCATGTTGTGGATGAAATTGCTTTGTTGTGTCTGCTTACTTTTCTGCAATCTGTGGATGGATTGATGTGTTTTGCGACTAGATTACCCTTAGGTTAGGTACAACCTGGATGTTCACATAGTTTTCTGTAGGTGGCCACGCTCATGCAGGGCAATAAAAGGGGGGCAAAGTTAATAATAAATATCAATTATTATAAATGCTTTCATAGGTGCTTCAGCTGCTAAAGCCCCAAATAAAAAGTACGTGGCCAGTGTGTTTACTTACTTTTATGCATATATATAACTGCTTGGGAATATATTTTCTTTGATTCATTAACTACTTAGGATAACCTTGCAGGAGAGTCTAAATTTTATTTTCAAACAAATATAATTTATATAATTGTCAAGTGTTGTGAAAGTTAATTTTGAATTAGGATACATAGGTCCAAAGCTTGGATTCCAAAGAGTAAAGGATGCCCTTTTGGGAAGTATTCCTTTTTTCATTTGGAAATCCAAATTTGGATCAAACTTCTCTTATACCCAAAGAGGAAAGAGTGGCATTCCCCTTAGAAGAGAAGTGCCCTCTTATCCATTTGGGTAGATTACCACGAAGAATCCAAGAAGTTTGAAGAAAAGGAGTACAAAGAAGAATAAGATTGAAGACTTGAAGATTGAGAGTATCCCACTCAAAATTACTTGCGTCATTACTAGGCTTAGAATCCAGGTTGTTGTCAGTGGTGCCCGGCCACTTTACTTTCAGCAAAATTCTAGTTTGTAATAAGCAGAGCAACTTTGCCTATGGACATTTATTAATTAGTTAATTTATATTTGATGTGATGAATTGATTGCCTTTAGGACTGCCTGCTTTTCGTAGTTTTTTGGCGATTGTGTGCCGCTTTTATTTTCGCATGGATACGTGAGACTCGTGAGGGTGTGAAAGTTTTCTACTCAAAATCTTAAATGTCTAAAATTTTAGTGAGTCTAAATAACATAAAAAGATAACGAATCTAGGGAATTAGCCGGGGATCGACCCCAGGGTCGCATGCATATTTCCGTATTATTCTTTCCTTGTTTTAGACCCTTCCCTGCCTGCGGGTAGAGTCCGGATAGTCTGACCTATGAGGACTAGGTGCCGGACCTGGGGAAGTCCAGTCTTCTAAAAAATTATTTTATAAGCCTGTTTTTAAAATTTCAAGCATATTTGATTTGGAAGTTTGTCGACCAGCACGCATTGCATTAGATACAAATCAAAGGAGTCTAAATTTTAATTGCATCAGTTTTAGCATTTTAGCACCCGACATAAGTCAAACAGGCCAATTAGAAAAATTTCTAGATGTCGGCCTCGACTCTTCAAAACTTTAAGTACAACGTCCCTACCACTCTTTCATAAAAGACCGGATTCATATATTTTAAATCGATTAGGTGGTTAGCTGGCTCCCCAATCCAGGCCAACGTAAGTCCAGGTTCTGCACTGCATTAGTTAGGTTCGGACGACTGTGGTCCAGTGTCCAAATTTTTGGAATATAGTCCAAAATTTCTAATAAAATGCTCAACTTCAATTAAAATCTACTTTCAATCCTAAAATATAAAGCCCAACACTTAGATTAAGTTGGGACACCTCCAGATGGTTCTGGAATCTCAAGGTGTCTCCTACCTCTCTTCCTTTGATTCTGTTAATAAATGTTCAATCTTGACCAATTCCCTTTTAATTTTCTAAAAGATCCTATTCGCTTTTTTTGATATCACTCCTAGAAAATCTAACAAAATTTCATTCTTATTTTAATCGAGAGTTTTCGTAGGGGACTATGTCTCCCTTCGATGTAATTAACTACGAGGGCTTGCGCTCGTAGGAGATTTGGAACAACACACACCTGATTTCAAAATTAAATTTTTTTTTTAAAATATTCTTAGATTTTTTTGGAAAAAAGTTAAAGAACGATTGTCGTTATCATATTAGAAGAATTATCATTGAAAGGTGTTATCTCCCTTTGGGGAGATACACCCTTCTTTGATAAGGCTTTGGATATGAATTCGTCAATCATCCCCCTTGAATATCATAACTGGATATTTAGTTGAACTTTACCTCATCCCCTCGGGGTCGTGTGAAGTTCCCTTTAGAATCTAGCCATGATACTCAAGATGAATTTCATAATTCTAAGTCTGAACACCGTTATGGAATTTTATTTTCGTCCTTCGGGGTGATATACTTTTCCGAACGAGTTGATTCGACTTCAAGAATTAGAATTCAATCTCAATTTTAAAATTCCCAAAGAAAACTAATATTTTCAAAACTTGTTTTCCAAAAATTCCACCAACACACACCCAATGTGTACACGGTGAATGGTGCTAGTGTGTGAGATGTGTCCTAGCATGCCACATGAAAAACATCTAACTCCAGAAAAAGAATTTCTTAAATGGTTTGAGTTATAATGCCTCTTCCTAGGTTCTGACTTAGGATCAAAAGTAGATGTCATCCGATTCTTCTTATATGTATCCAAATCATTTTGAATCCTCAAGTTAGTTCTTTTTAATGCATCATTATCAATCCTCAACTTTTTCTCAATCTCTTTAAATTTCTTAAGATCAGAATTAAGTGAGATGTGTGAAGATTTTAATGTATTATGTTCATCAATTAATTCAAAATGTTTTTTTTTTAACTCATCAAATTCATCAAGAAGAGCCATGTGATTTGAATCAATCGTTGCATGATCTTTGAGAAAAACTTCATGCTCTTTTTATAAATTCGAAAGTTCTAATTTTAGGCTTGCATGAGTTTTCTT
The DNA here is from genome assembly GCA_016618105.1 of Dendrobium huoshanense. Classification (NCBI taxonomy): domain Eukaryota; kingdom Viridiplantae; phylum Streptophyta; class Magnoliopsida; order Asparagales; family Orchidaceae; genus Dendrobium; species Dendrobium huoshanense. The sequence continues at coordinate 52,972,707 of CM028342.1, read as the reverse complement.
GAGTTTTCTATATGATGCATGTATTTTCTTACATATCTCAAACAATTTATCATAGGTTGGTTTACATATCTCTTCCTCATCACTTTGCTCAAGATGATCTTTACCCATTAAGCACAGGTTTGTAGTCTCTTCCTCTGGTTCAGTCTCAGAGGAGTCAGTACCAGATTCTGCCTAGAATGCCTTTTGGACTCGCTTCTTGTCCTTCCTCGACTTAGGTTTCTCCTCACCTTTTTTCTTTTCTTTGCTTGAGTTATCTTGAAGTTTTGGGCAATCAGTTCTCACATGTCGTAGTTTCCTGCATTCATAACAAACAATATCAGAAGATCCTTTAACATATTTATGATCCTTACATTTTCTCCAATTTTGATGATGCTTTTATTTCTTCCTTAGAAAGCTTTTGAATTGCCTTATGAAAAGGCAACTTCATCGCTTTCAGACCCGGAAGATTCAGAATCTGATTTGTGCACCTTCAATGCAACTGTTTTCTCCTTCTTCTTCTCACCTGCATCAAGATTTCTTTGATTCACCCCTTGCTCGTAAGCAATGAGTGAGCATAGTAAGTTATCAATAGAGTAAGTGTTCAAATCCTTAGATTCAGTGATTGCAGTAATTTTAGTATCATATGACGAAGGCAAGCATCTCAAAATCTTGTTTACTTTTTCATAGTTTAAAAGTTTTTTTCCTAATGCATGTAGTGAAGTAACTATCTGAGTAAATCTAGTATACATGTTAGAAATTGATTCATGAGATTTCATACGAAAAAGTTCATAATCATGCAAGAGAATATTCATTCGGGATTGTTTAACCTCATTAGTACGTTCATAGGTGATACACAATTTATTCCAAATTTCTTTACCAGTTTTGCAGGTGAAGACACGCATGTAATCCTCAGATTTTAAAACACATAAAAAATAGTTTAAATATTTTGCATTCAATTGAGCTAAGTCTCAATCATCGAAAGTCCATTCAGTAAAAGCAACTTCAATTTTAACACCATTAATTTCACGAAAAGGTGGAGAATAACCTTCTTTGATATGCATCCACATGCGATAATCAGTAGATTGTAAAAACATTGACATGCGGGTTATCTAGAAATCAAAAGATAAGTTATTTCCTCCTGAAGTTGGCAGAGAACCTATCTCCTTTTGCTTCCTCCTGAAGTTGGCAGAGAACCACAACCAGATGCTGACTCCTTACCTCTACCGACCCTTCCACGGACGAGAAACTCTAGACGAAGAAAAAGCAAAGTGATCCTTGAAGCAACCCTTGTGAATCCCCTCACAAGATCCTCTCTCTCTCCCTCTCTCTCTTTCTCTCCTCAAGGCATTCTCAGGTCAAGGCAGCAGTAAAAAGGTTGTTCAAAACGTTAAACAAGAGCTCTTAAATTGAAGAGCTTCAAAGAAGCTCATTAATTGCAAGTTGCCGACAATATCGTCTAGGCCGATATGGACATCGTCCTGGCCGATCAGTACAAATCTCAGAAGATCGGCCAGTGCATCGCCCTGAATGCAAACTGGATGATTTAAAATTGGCTTGATCGTCCAGGCCAATCTCACAATCGTCCCGGCCGATCAGTTCAAATTAGAGGAAAATCATCCAGAGCATCGCCCTGAATTTGAGCTGGTCGATATTTATCGTCCTGAAGTAACTAAGGTTTTTTGAATCGATCATCCTGGCCGATCCTGCGATTGTCCAGAACGATATGATCGTATCAATCATCCTTAATTACTCCCTTGATTTCCTGATCAATTAAGGCATAATTTGTGAATATCATCTAGGCCGATCAATGATCGTCCTGGCCGATGATTTAAAAATACAGTATACCTTAATTGTCTATGGCGACAACTTCTTTCTGTTTTGAGCTTATTATCCTAGCCGATACACGTATCGTCCAGGCTGATTTGTTAATGAGGGCTGCCTTAATTAAGAATCATTATTTAGACTTTCTGTTTTAAGCCTGATCGTACAGGACGATGAAAATATCATCCTGGCCGATATGAGTAAAAATAGAAATTCTAATTCTTTTAAGTGTGTGTGTATAGGGTTACTTAGCATCAATCTCTTTGACCATTACAAATAGACTCAAGAAGAGAAAAAAACAAAGTACAAACTAACTCAACCCTAGATCTATGCAATCTTGAACTGGCTTCGTCTGTTATTCCGATCTTTTAATCCTAAAAAGTTAGAAGCAACAATCAGTCCAAGAGAATCCACAGTGTTTGTTAATCATCAAAACATAAGTCATGAAAATAGATTTTCAACAATCTCCCCCTTTTTGATGATGGCAAACATAAGTAGGAAAAACTCAGAGAAAAAAAATAGTTCACTAGAAATTCAAAGTTACAAGCACATACCCTTTTTTCTACCACATCATACTCCCCCTTTTGTCATCACATAAAGAGGGTCATAGACACACAAAAGAAAAAGTAAACAACACAACAGAAACTAAAACAAACCAAAAGTCAAACTATAGAAAATAAAAAATAGAAAACACATATTAGAAAAATGAGGGACCCTGATCATCAGATGGAGGTGGTGGAGGTGGCTGCTGAAAGTAGTTGGCAAGCATGGTAAACTGAGCATTGAACCAGGCGATGTCCTGGTCATGTTGCTGCTGCTGGTGAGTGATGTAGCTGTCAAATCGGGCTAAATCCTCTATGCGGTGCTGCTCATAGCGGGCAATGTCCTCAGAGTGTTGCTGCTCTTGTGCAGCAACGTAAGTGTCAAAGTGGGTCTCCCTTCGATGAAACCTCTCTATCAACTGATCAAACGGAGAGTGCTGGTGGAGAGGAACAGGATCAGGAATGGGAGCTGGAGCGGGAGCCTCCTCCTCCTCAGCCCCCCGAGGTTCCTCATCCCCAGGGTGGAGACGAGTACTATAAAGGGTACTGAAGGAACTGTTTGAGTAAAAGGGAGTTGGGAGGTTAGGAGGAATATGATACTGAAGTTGGTATTTGATTTTAAGGATATAGGCTATGATGTGTCCTAAGGCTAGATTGGGTTTTCTCTTATGACCTGGATCGCGGATTGTGGTTAAGTGATCAATATATCGAAAAATTAAGTCCGTAGTATTAAATTCTCTATGAGCCATGATGTAGAAAGTAGTGAGGGAAAGTAGAGGGGTGATGTTGATTCTGTCCCCAGCTTTAAGAATTATGGAGGTGCGAAGGACATGTTAGATTGTCCTAGCATCTTTGACTAAAGAGCTAGTCTCTCCAACAAGAAAAGGTGCATTGGTCTGGCGAAAGAAGTGATTCGTCGTGGACCAGTCAAGGTCAGCATCTGAAGCGATTAAGTGCAGCTTATCCCCGGTGGTGGATAGATGTAACAATTCAACACAGTCCTGATATGTGATTTCGACAGGGCATCGATTCACATAGGAGGTCAGGGCTGTGAAGGTAGGATTTATGCGAAGGTTTGCAAAGAATTCTCAAAGAAACTCGATATTATAGGGGAAAGCAAGAGACAGAATGAAAAAAGAGAGGTGTGAGCGAAAAGATCCATTACAGGGTATGAGATGTGGGCAGGATTGATGATTCTGGAGATAGTTATCCCACACTCTTTGTATCGATGGTAGGCGGCTTCATCTTCTGCCTCCCTGAAATGAGGGTCAATCCTAGCCCTCGAAGAACTCCCAGAAGTTTGACGAACACGTTTCCCACCATCCATAGAAGAGAGTTAGCAAGGAGACACAAGAGGAGAAGGGATGAAGTGAAAAATATGGCTGGATCGACTAGAATTTAAAGAAACAGCCATATCGTCCAAACCGATCGTAGAATCGTCCAAGCCGATATAGCTCAATAATTACGTACAGGCCGGTTGGTCAAAAAGGTGGTCCGATCGTCCGGGCCGATCAGATATCGTCCAGGTCTATTAGACACAGGAGATCGTCCTGATGTGGCAATCCAGACTATCATTGAAAAAGCAGATCATCCGGGCTGATTAGCTGTATCATCCAGGACGATGCACAATAATTGATCGTACCGGCCGAAGTTAAAACATTTTAAATCTCTGCCACGTGTATCGTCCAGGACGAACATGGGATCGGCCAGGCCGATTGATCAATAATGGATCATCCGGGGCCAATTTAAAAATTTAAACATGCTGACACCTGGATCGTCTAGGACGATCCAGTGTATCGGCCAGGATGATGCACATAAAATGCATCAGCCAGACAAAATATTCTATCGGCCAGGACTATCATCATGATTGCAACAGAGTTCGATCAGATCGTCCAGGACGATGAGTTACAGCAAGCACAAAAAATGTCAACAGATGGAATTTGAAGAGATTTTGTCTAATCGTTCAGGACGATACATGTATGGGCTAGGACGATGTGACTAGAATTTGAAACCAAGGAAAAGATGGTCATGATCAAGGCCCTCAAAAATAAAACAAAATAAAAGCAAACAAAAACACAGTAATAGAAAGCTAAAAGTAATGAAAATAAATAAAAAAAATGAATATTTTTGAATTTTAATTTTTCTAATTTTTTTTATCAAGGCTTCATATGAGAAGTTCTTAAATAATTAAATTTTAGAGTTCCACAAGATCAAAGAGTTTAGCCAATCCTAATCAGAGAAAGATAAAATATTCGATTTTATTAACCCTAGATCAGATGTTCCTTATGGTACAAATTTTCTTTTGAAAAACAAAAATGTTTAACTCAGAATAAACCTAATTGGGTAAAAAGAAGATCCAATCAAAACTTGTTTACAAAGAAAAAATCTCATAAATAATAAAACAAAGTAATTTATCTCAATCATGGAATTTGAAATCAGGCCTTTGAAATCATCAAATAATCTATGAGTTTTCTAAGTTTTAATAGTTTAGAGAAGAGATAGTAGCTTGAATTTAGTTGGCTCATTTTATGCCTCTTTTATCTTTGAATTGGCTCTTTGAGCATCTTGATTTTTGGTACACTTTTGTGTATTTTTTTTTTCAATTTGGCGTCATTGGCCTCTTTCCTTTTTAATTTTTGCAAGCTAAAAGCTCTTTAACAAAAACCCTTAAAAAGACCCTTAGTTGTGAGTATATCCTCCAAATATTAGAGAATAGGAGCTCTCTCTCTAACATAGGGAAAAGCAAGTCACAAAACAAAATCAAAGTCATGTGATGAAAGCAATTGCAAGATTTTAAATAACTTGAAAAATATATAAGAATTTTGGATATTATGTAAAAGATAGATTATTGTAGCAAGATAGAAAGAATCTTTGTTTAAAAAACCATTGGCTAAAATGAGTTAGACTTTTGTTTTGAGAAGAAAATGATACCACTAAACAAGGTCGAAAGGAGGGAAATCATTAACGGTGTTTCTCCTTTTAACCAATTTTAAAAAAGCTAAACACTATCTTCAAAACTCTAAAATCTAAAATCTTAAAAGATTAAACATATGAAAAATCAATTATAAAAGCAAAGTGAAAACAAAACAAATTAAAATAACTATAAAGCAGAAATAAAATACACTGAAACAAAAACACATTTCAAGAATTTATTGAAGCAGCAGGTTTAAGCATTTATGAGCTGCGAGCCTTCATATGTCCAGTTATCCTATGCTCCCATAAGGTCTTTGATGAGAGAACTCCTGCAAAAACTCAACAACGATCAGATTTAGGAACCCAAAAAGGTTTGGGCCTCTTCTTAGGAAAAGTAGAATGTAATGTAGGTATAGTTTGCTGTGAATCATGCATCTTAGGTCTCCACACCCACTGTGTATTACGGTGAATGGTGCAAGTGTGTGAGATGTGTCCTAGCATGCCACATGAAAAACATCTAACTCAAGGAAAATGATTTCTTAAATGGTTTGAGTTATAATGCCTCTTCTAAGGTTCTGGCTTAGGATCAAAAGTAGATGTCATCCGATTCTTCTTACATGTATCAAAATTATTTTGAATCCTCAAGTCAGTTCTTTTTAATGCATCATTATCAATCATCAACTTTTTCTCAATCTCTTTAAATTTCTTAAGATCAGAATTAAGTGAGGTGTGTGAAGCTTTTAATGCATTATGTTCATCAATTAATTCAAAATGCTTTTTGTTTAACTCATCAAATTCGTCAAGAAGAGCCATGTGATTTGAATCAATCGTTGCATGATCTTTAAGAAAAACTTCATGCTCTTTTTGTAAATTCAAAAGTTCTAATTTTAGGCTTGCATGAGTTTTCTTGAGTTTTTTTTATGATGCATGTATTTTCTCACATATCTCAAACAATTCATCATAGATTGGTTTACATACATCTTTCTCATCACTTTGCTCAAGATGATCTTTCTCCATCAAGCACAGGTTGGTAGTATCTTCCTCTGGTTAAGTCTCAGATGAGTCAGTACCAGATTCTGCCCATAATGCCTTTTGAACTCTCTTCTTGTCCTTCATCGACTTAGGTTTCTCCTCACCTTTTTCCTTTTCTTTGCTTGAGTTATCTTGAAGTGTTGGGCAATCAGTTCTCACATGTCCTGATTTTCTGCATTCATAACAAATAACATCAGAATATCCTTTAACATGTTTATAATCCTTACCTTTTTTCCAATTTTGATGATGCTTTTGTTTCTTCCTTAGAAAGCTTTTGAATTGCCTTGTGATGAAGGCAAGTTCATCGCTTTCAGACCCGGAAGATTCAGAATCTGATTTGTACACCTTCAATGCAACTGTTTTCTCCTTCTTCTTCTCACCTGCATCAAGATTTCTTTGATTCACCCCTTGCTTGTAGCAATGAGTGAGCCAAGTAAGTTATCAATAGAGTAAGTGTTCAAATCCTTAGATTCAGTGATTGCAGTGATTTTAGCATCATATGACGAATGCAAGCATCTCAAAACCTTGTTTACTTTTTATAGTTTGAAAGTTCTTTTCTTAATGCATGCAGTGAAGTAACTATCTGAGTAAATCTGGTATACATGTCAGAAATTGATTCATGAGATTTCATACGAAAAAGTTCGTAATCATGCAAGAGAATATTCAAACGGGATTTTTTAACCTCATTAGTGCCTTCATAGGTAGAAATCTGTGGGTCTCCGAAAGGATTCTGCTCGTATGGGGTTCGAATGCAGAGGGTACGATCACACTATCCCGTAGGATAAAATGGTCGTAGACCTTAACACTTGACACAAGCAGGTCGATGAAAGAGCAGATCGAGTTATACATACAATTAACCATGGAGGGTAGCGGCTTTCACCTACCAACCTTGATGGATAATAATATATATAACCCTAAATTCACGAGATTTCCCCCACTCGATACATCAGCTCGAATGAGGTTTATTTGATTGTGGGGATCGATTTCCTACGGGCGCAAACCCCCGTAGTTAATTACATCCTAAGTCTTGACTTAGGAAAACTCTCGATTAAGGATGTTTGATTATCTTCTCCAAATGGGTTTAGTGCAAGAGAAAATTCTAGGCTTTCCTAATCAAAGAAGAAGAAGGTCCCAAATTGGCTCAATCGATCACGCATGGTTCAGTCAACATTCGGCCAATCTAAAAAAGAGAAAACTAGAGAAAAGAAAGAGGTCACGCATCTCAAGAAAGCATGAGAGAAAGAGGGAGGTGACGTCATCTGTGTGACGCGGATGGGTAGGATTTATAACTTCCGAAAGGAAAGAAAGCTTACCCACCAATAAGGCGTATAGATGTACACTCATACCTCTCACCTTTATACCCTAAATCTATAGAAGATATAGTGTTGTACACACAACACTAGCATCTACGACCAAACTAATGCCGTCCTGGACTTATTCCTTGCCTGACAAAGGAAGCCAGCTAAAACCTCCTAATCGTATAAAATCCATGTTGTCCGATCCATATGAAGAAGGGTGGGTAGTTAGACACTGAAATTTGGGATCGACAACTAGAGAAATTTCTAAGTGATCCCACACTTATGAGTGGTACAATGCTCCTAAAACTAATGCAATTAAAATTTGATTTTAATTAGTTACTAATGCAATTTATGTTGGTTAAAGTCTCCAAATATGAAATGTATGAAATTTTTAAAAGGCTTATAAAAATAATTTTTGAGAATGACTAAATTTCCCCAGGTCCGATACTTCATCCTCATAGGCCGATTATCCAGACTCTACCCGCAGGCGGGAAAGTTTGTCTAAAAGGAGAGAGAATGCATGTATGCCACCCCGAACGATTCCGACTATTTCCTAGAATTGTTATATTTCTATTTGAGTTAGTCTTAAATTTTTATTTAATAATTACGAGTAGAAGAATTTTTATTCCTAAAAGAGCCTAACGATCAGGCACAAGCACATGCAAGAAAGAAACTTATGAAAAACATGCTAGTTCTACTGCGCAATCAGAGTAAATAAATCACAACAAAACAATAAAAATCCCACGGAAAAGAGTTCCATGGCAAGTGCCATATAATAATACATCACAGAGTACAGTAAAGTAAAGGTGGCCGGGCTCCACCGACAACAACCCGGAAATGACGCAAATCTTTAAAATGAGGCATTTTTATCTTCACTCTTCAGTCTTCTTCTTCACTCTCTTGATTCATCTTCGGATCATCTTCAGCTCTTCGGGCTCCTCGTAGTACGTCCTCCAAAAGGATGCCCAAATGAAAAAGGAAACCCTGTATAGGGGTTTACTTTTCCCTTTAGACTCCTTCTTATTTAAAATGCCTCATTTTAATGATTTTCACAACATTTACTATCAAATACATTACATGAATGAAAAAAAAAATCTAGACTCTCCTGTAGAGGTTATCCTAAGCAATTATAATCAAAAAAAAAAAATTGTCCAAGCAGTTATATATGAATAAAAATGCTCACATCAATCACTTGGCCGTGCTCTAATTATTGGGGGCTAAGCAGCTGAAGCGGGTACCTAAAGCAGTTATAAATGATTATTAATTTTAGCCCCTTTCTAGCACTGTGTAAGCACGACCACCTGCAGGAAGACAACATTAGTATGAAAAAGCGTGCCTAATATATGGGTATTCTAACGCTCACAAAAATAGTGTAGAAAAGAAAAGAGCAGAAAAAAGCGTCACAGAAAAGCACCACAGAAAAGCTACAACAAGTAGCAAAAATAAACAGCACACGGGTCACATGCAGGGCATCACAACACAGTATAGAAAAGAAAATCAGAACAACAACCTAACCTAAAGCTAATAGTCGTGTCCTATCAAACTCATCTAAGTGTATGAAAGCTGTGTGGTTTCGGTAGGTCCTATATGGAATAGTTTAGTTAGAGTTGTTTGTATTTCTTGTTTGTTGAAAGAGGCAAAGGAAATTTTAGTTAAAATTCAAACCTTAGTATTTTAGGGTTGATTTTAGGGATCTTTTATTTTTAATGTTTAATTAACTACCACCTTTGTTTCACACCGAGGCCGTGAGGTTTATTACACCCTCATTGAGGCTAATTTAATAGCCTCGTAGGCCTGGATAACCTAGTGATAATTAACTTTGTTGGATTATTTTAATTTGTTGTTAAAGAAAAAGAAAGAAAATGTGGATTCAACATTTTATTATCAAGGTTTGAATTAAGCCAATTAGGAAAATTAATTTTAGATTTTGACGTTCCATTAGATCCATTCGTGGCGTTGTGCCACCAGGCTCGAGGAACCAGCCTCCTTAGGACACTTAGCCCCGCAGCCCGGAGTAGTCCATCCAATAAACTTCACTTTTGGAGCGGTTGTTGTGTATTAAGGGATTTGTTGATTACTTTTAAAAGATTATCCTAAGTTTGATCTTTAAGAGTCTTTTATCCTAATGAGTTTAGTTTGTAACTTAATCTCCTAATATAATCTATATCTTTTAGATTTTAGATTGGTTAATAATTAATTATTAGATTAGTTAGAATTGATTTAGGTTTATATTGTAGGTTTAGAATTCAATAATTACAAATGTTAATAATAAATTGATTAAGAATTAAATGTTTTAATAGGTTTTAGAAATTAGATTAAAATTGATTTGTTGATTATTAGTGGATTAAAGAAAAGTCAAAATCTAGGAAAACATGTCACTAAGTTTTGTTTTGATGTCTCTACCCTACAGGGAGCATGCACCCTAAGTCTATGTTTTCTAAGATTCGGTCCTTAATTTTTGTCCTTAAATGTCACTAAATTTGTAGGACTAAAAAGTGGTGTTGTTTTCTAATTCCTAAGACTCCTACACGGATGTCACAAGGTGTTAGGGATCTAACAAAAGTAAAGAAATCCTAATTATAATTGAAATTTCTACAAGGCCCTAAGGGTGGGAAGCGTGCAAGCATCTAGGCCCCTAAAGGTTTTCTAAATTTTTGAGAAAGCTTACAGCACCGGGGGCTATGACCCGGTGGTTCCGCCCGTAGCGCCCCTATCGGAATGAATAGGGGCGACGGATGCTCGGATCCGGTTGTCCTAGCTCCCTCCCCAAATGCTCCAAAGCTCCTTATCATTTGCTTCCCAAAATTTACCTCGCAAGACATAGAAAAGAGGGGTATAAGAGCACATTATATAAGCAAGTAGTAATATGAAAGAATGAAATTGTATGAATGAAAAAGAACGTACCTTTTCGTTACTTGTCGAGCTACTTGTGTTTTGGGTTCTCCTCATTTTGCAAATGTCTAGTGCCAAAGCACAAAAGAAACAACAAAGAAAGCTAATGGTGAATTAAAAGACAACTAAAAGTAATAAAAAGAAGAAGAATGAAAATCATATATAAAAGGGATGTAGGCATTGCTGTTTTGGACACACATCTTTAAAGACAAGTGTATCCTAAAGCAACATTAACAATGCCCTTTAATGTTCCCACAATCCAAATGAGGCACTTGATATGTTTAAGACCTCTACCTACAACACACTCTAAACAAATCTTTTAACAACTAAGGGGATACGAACCTCCACGACTACACTTAAAATTAAATTCTCTTTGGTTTTATATTCATTCAAAGTTCTATATATATATATATTTTTTTAGAGGCTAACACTAGAGGAAACTAACTCCAATAAGCAAGGATCATCTAACTCTAAAAAGACACTAGAGGCCCTCTAACACAAAGCTACTACTAAAGTTTTAAAACCTCAACATTTATCTTTTGGAGACCAATGTAAATCAATATGAAGACAATTCACATATTAATCATCATCTTACTCTAATAAAGACTACTAAGAGATTTTACTACACAAGCTTGATTACCAAACTATAAGCTTCCAAATATTCCATAAAAATCTTTAAAGTAAGTATCATACAAAACCTTACACAAATTTCCTACCAAAATTCCTCTTTTGTTTCGACCCAAAATCCTACAAAAAGACTAACAATCAAGCGCCTCTTTTTAGTTTGGTGTGGGGTAGAAAACATAAAGCTTTCCAACGAGAAGGTTTTATAAGAACCTCTCATCGTAAAGCATTAGTAAAATTCGTCGCATAAAACTCTTTAAAGCAAATCGATCTAAAGCCAATATTAATCCATCTTAACATAAGTAAAACAAAACTTTTTTTTTTTTTTACAAAAAGCAAGTTCACAAAACTTTTCAATATGAAAATAACTTACAAAAAAAAAAACTTTAAAAGACCTCCAACCATAGAATGATTCACAAAACTCATGATAAAACTTCTCAATGCAAAACAACTCATAAAGCCTTATAACAAGAAAAGATACAAGAAGTGCGATTCACTAACTCAAAATAATTCATGGTATCTTTCAAATTTTTAAGAAAACAAATCATAACCATTTTACAAGCTAAATCAACGATCTCTTTCATTAAAACATCCACATATGCTATAACACAAATATGCATGAAGACTCTCTAATAAACTTCCATAGCTACATTATCAAGTTAAGTATAAGTGGAATGATATGAATACAATCATACATAAAATCTTCTAATAAAATATCTAGCCATGTATGTAATAATCTTCTATTCATGAAACTAATAGAATTGATTCCATTTCTGTTTAAAAATAAAGCTTAATAAAGAATTCAATAGTGCCATCACAACTTAGAATGTCCAATGAAAAGAGTTCTAACATCTCTATTTCAAAAGAGACTAAAAGAACTTATTACTCATTCACTTCTTTGGCCCACATTAAATAAACTTTATGCTAACAAATCAACACAAATATGCGACTCTTCCAACGAATTCTCAAAGTGGCATAACAAAGATGCAAGGACTTCATATCAAATTTTCCCACAAAATAATTGAGAAAGAAATCCATAAAAAAAACAATTGTAAGAATTTTCACAAAGAATTAATACTTGCCAACATACATTTTTTGAAAAGCTTAAAGGGATAAGGAAGGATCCAAATCTAAAGCAAGCATAAATGTATTTAAATTTACTAACTCTTTGTAGCTAATCATGCTTCTAACAATATAAATTGTGTCATTATAAAACTCATGGTGGCCAACAAAATTATGAAACTAGCTTTCAACAAGCATAAACATACACCTTGCATACATGTTTTGCCAAACTTCTTATAATCCCTAAAGAAAGTTTACACATCGAACTTCAAATAATCTATCATCTGATGCAACCCATGAACGAGTGGAAACCTTATACAAGCTTTGTGAACGAACAAAAATGGTTTTCTAATCAAGTCGCCATGATGATGCTAACAAATGAAATATGAATTAAACAGTAGAGAAGCAAAGGCTTTAAATTTCTTCATGTGTAAGCTTTTCTTTTTATGCAAAACTTTCTTCGAGCAAAGAAAACATAACAGAATTTCACCATCAATGAGCTCTCGTAGCTAAACATGCTACTAGCAATATAAACCACATAACTAAGGAAATCACAATTGCTCTACAACCAACATCTACTCTCATGCTATGGTAGAGAAAATCAAAAGAACCTCCTATGCATTTTTATAGTTTACACCTAAGTTCTAAATCTTTTGACATAAAACGAATGTGAGTTTATGAGTTAATTGGCCATCTCAAACAAAATAAATCGACACCTTGGATAGTTCTAACAAAAAAAAAAAAAAAAAAAAAACAACACATTATGACAAAGTCAATTGCGATCATCACAAAGGACCAAAACATTTGGCTTAGAGAATAAATACATTTATTAGGAGCAAGAATACTAGAGAAGTAGTGACAAACATATCATAAAAAAAACTACTCACACTTTCAATTTTAGCCGAAAGATAATAAGAAGAGAGTTTTACATAGATGTAACTTGTCATCCACTAAATCACCCAAAAGATACTACAAAAATTTCTTGAAGGTATTTCACCAAACACCTTATATGCATGATCATGATAGGAGATCAAAATGGCTTCTCCTATATTTGCAAAGCTCACACCTAAATTCTAAATCATATAGCATGAAGTAAAAGTAAGCCCCCATACTAATTTTCCATTCTAAAAAAATCAAATGAACACATTAGAGGAAAATAAATCATCACATGATTCCCAAAGCCAACAATGCCAAATATCATAAAATCTAATATGGAGAATGAATACATTTATTTAGAAATCAAATGAACTAATGGTGTGATGACATACACACCGTAAGAGTCCAATCCATACTTCATTCTTAGTTAAAATAAACTTCACATGAACACAACTTGTTATCAACTAAATTATCCATAAGATCTTAGATTAATATTTGAAGAAATGCTGGAAACTAAGGTAAAGGAAGAAGACTAAGAGGGAGAAAAGGACAAGTGAAAGGAAGAAATAGACTAAGATAAAGAAGAAGAAGGAGGAGAAGAAGAAAACAACCTAAGAAGAAGAGAGAAGGAAGAAATACTCACATAGATGATTCCGGTCAGTCCAAGTGTCGGTCCTTGTGCACGAATAGCGACGGGAGTAGAGGCTCGGGTCTGGGCCGATTGCGAGCAGAGGAGCCGGGGACGTTGGCTGTCGTCGGGTTCAGAACTAGCACGCGGACGAGCTTCGGGCGTGTGAAGCTAAGAGCGAGAGGGAAGCTCGGCATCTACTAGTCTCCGTGAGCAAGGGAGATGCGAGAGAGGGAGCGTCGGCGTCGGTCAAGGCTCACGAACGGAGAGAGGCCAAGAGGGAGATCTGTTCGGCTCTTCTGGACTTATGCAAAAATCAAGAGAAAGAGGGAGCGGGGAGTGAGATAGGGAGACGGAGTGGGAGAAGCCCCTTTCGGCTTGCCGAAGTCGTGCGAACGGTGAAGGCGAAAGCAGGGAGAGGTCCGAACGAGAGAGGGAGCTGGGGGGTGAGGCGCTGCCTCTCGTTTTGGTCCGAACGGGAGAGAGCAGGAGAGCTGGGCGTGATCGAGAGAGAGAGACAGAGGGACCGAATGCCCAACCGAGAGCCTTGGTTCTCTGGTAAACGCATCTTCATGCCGAGAAGAGAATCCCGCCTATTCGTATCCATTACTACAGCAGCTCAAACACGCGAAAGGAAACTGCTTTGTGAAGCAGATCGCTGCTTCGCCTGTGGAGGATCACAGAAATCACGCTGAAACCTCGAAGAAACCGTTGATTCGATCCAAGCCATCCGATCTATTTCCTAATTTAGAAGATGAATTCAAAATTATTTAAAAGGGTAGATGGATTTTAGTAGAATTATATTGAACTAAATCAAGTCAAGATTGGCTAAGCTCAGATTAGACTCGAGTCTGAGTTCGACTCGATTCGAGTCAATTCAGGTCCGAGTCGGCGCAACGAATTTGATCGCATGAAATTGGGTCCAAAATAAATATAAATTTAAATCAAATCGAGTAAGCCGCAATGAAATTGAACTAATCGATTCTAATCGAACATGTTCGAGTCCGATCCGGCTCGAGTCGGGCTGATTCTAGCTCGAATTGGGTTTGACGATGCTCGATTAAATTGATCGAAAGTGCTCGAGCGAAAAACGAGGTAAACAATAGGTGATACATAATTTATCCCAAATTTCTTTGCCAGTTTTGCAAGTGGAGACACGTATGTAATCCTCAGATTTTAAAGCACAGAAAAAATAGTTTAAACATTTTGCATTCAATTGAGCTAAGTCTCATTCATCGAAAGTCCATTCAGTAAAAGCAACTTCAGTTTTAACACCATTAATTTCACGAGAAGGTGGAGAATAACCTTCTTTGATAAGCATCCACATGCGATAATCAGTAGATTGTAAAAATGTTGACATGCGGGTTTTTCAGAAATCAAAAGGTAAGTTGTCAAACAAGGGAGGTTGTGTAATTGTATAACCTTTTGTAGTGTTACGATTCCCAAGGTTATCCATGAATCTAATTCAAAAAGTTTTCAAACTTAAATTTTTGAATCCAGCTCTGATACCACTTAAAAGTTTGTTAGGGATGTTAAGCCCTATGAACTTAGTCCCAAGCTAACCAAGAGGGGGGGGGGGGGGGTGAATTGGTATTTTAAAAAATTCTTTTCACAAAGAACAAAAATCACATAAACCAAAATCACACCACGAGAAAAATAAAAAATGCGAAAATTAAAGTGCGGAAGCAAGAAAACAAGAACACAGAGATTTATAGTGGTTCGGTCAACTTGACCTACGTCTACTCCTTGGAGGCACCCTCTAAGTATTGCACTATAAATGTGACTCTCCTTTAGCCCCAACGGCAAGGCAGAGAAGCCCTCACAAAGAACCTCTTTTTGCCACCCCGGTAAGGCAGAGAACCTATCTCCTTTTGCTTCCTCCTGAAGCTGGCAGAGAACCACAACCAGATGCTGACTCCTTATCTCTACCGACCCTTCCACGGACGAGAAACTCTAGACGAAGAAGAAGCATAGTGATCCTTGAAGCAACCCTTGTGAATCCCCTCAGAAGCTCCCTCTCACAAGATCCTCTCTCTCCCTCTCTCTCTTTCTCTCCTCAAGGCCTTCTTAGATCAAGGTAGCAGCAAAAAGGTTGTTCAAAATGTTTAACAAGAGCTCTTAAATAGAAGAGCTTCAAAGGAGCTCATTAATTGTAAGTTGTCGATAATATCGTCCAGGCCGATATAGACATCGGCCTGGCCGATCAGTACAAATCTCAGAAGATCGACTAGAGCATCGCCCTGAATGCAAACTGGACGATTTAAAATTGACTTGATTATCCAGGTCGATCTTACGATCATCCCGGCCGATCAGTTCAAATCAAAGGAAAATCGTCCAGAGCATCGTCCTGAATTCGAGCTGGCCGATATTTATCATCCTGAAGTAACTAAGGTTTTTTGAATCGATCGTCCTGGCCGATCCTGCGATCGTCAAGGACCATATGATCGTATCAATCATCCTTAATTACTCCCTTGATTTCTTGATCAATTAAGTCATAATTTGTAAATATCGTCCGGGCCGATCAATGATCGTCTTGGTCGATGATTTAAAAATACAGTATACCTTAATTATCTATGGCGGCAACTTCTTTATGTTTTGAGATTATTGTCCTGGCCGATACACATATCGTCTAGGCCGATCTGTTAATGACGGCTGCCTTAATTAAGAATCCTTATTTAGACTTTCTGTTTTAAGCCTGATCATCCAGGACATTGAAAATATCGTCCTGGCCGATATGAGTAAAAACAGAAATTCTAATTCTCTCAAGTATTTGTGTGTTGGGTTACTTAGCATCAGTCTCTTTGACCATTACAAATAGACTCAAGAAGAGAAAAAATAAAGTACATACTGACTCAACCCTAGACCTATGCAATCTTGAACTGGCTTTGTCTGTTCGTCCGATCTTTTATTCCTGAAAAGTTAGAAGCAACAAGCAGTCCAAGAGAATCAACAATGTTTGCCAATCATCAAAACTTAAGTCATAAAAATAGATTTGTAACACTCAATTACCAAAGTTGTTCTATTGAATACTCTATAAGATGGTCCAATAAAAATTTCTTCATCTGATTTTGGATCAAATTTTTCTAAGGAAGATTTGTAATTATTATTTATAAACACCTTGAAACCAAAAACATGCAAATGAGGAAAATTAGGTGTTCTTCCTTTTAGCAACTCATAGGGTGTTTTATTTAATTTAGATATCACATTCACCTTATTCAGAATATAACATGCAGTGCTAACCATCTCAGCCCAAAAATATTTAGGAAGTGAGTATTCTGCCAACATTGCTCGGGCGGCTTTTATTAATGTTATGTTTTTCCTTTCGACTACCCCATTCTGCTGAAGAGTTCTAGGTGTAGAAAAGTTGTGATCAATTCTTTTCTCCTTACAAAATTCCTCAAATCTCTTATTTTCAAATTCTTCTCCATGATCACTTTGTATAAAAATAATTTTACACCGAAGTTTTCTTTGAATTCAAGGCGAAAAATTTCTAAATTCCTTAAATGATTCACTCTTATGAAATAGAAATCTAACCCATATGAATATTGAGTAATCATCCACAATCACAAATCCGTATACCTTCCCTCCTAGACTTACAGTTCCAACTGGTCCAAAAAAATCGATATGCAAAATCTTCAATGGTTTACTAGTTCTGAGATCCTTATTGGACTGAAAGGAGGACTTCACTTATTTTCCTAATTGACATGCATCACAAAGGTGGTCCTTAGTAAAGTCTTATTTTGGTATACCTCTCACTAAATTCTTTTAGGTAATCCTCCTAATGTTTTTCATGCTAGAATGATAAAGTCTCCTATGCCAAAGCCATGACTCATCAGATACAGTTTTCAAACAAAAATTAGTAGAGGTTTGAATGCAATTCAAGTCTAGCATATAAACATTATTTACCCTTTTACCATTCAAAAGATCTTTACCATTTAGGCTTAATATGTAGCTAGTAGGAAAAAATTTCACACAATATCCTTTATCACATAGCTGGCTTATACTTAACCGGTTATGCTTTAAGCCTTCTACCAATAACACATTTTCAATATAAAATTTCTTGACATTTCCAATCATACCTGATCCAACCACCTTCCTTGTGGTATTATCTCCAAGTGTAAGCTTGCCTCCACTCCTGGCTTCCAGCGATATAAATTATGCAGTATCTCCAGTCATATGCTTTGAGCATCCGCTGTCCAGGTACCATATGCTCTCACGAGGTCTTATGTGAGAGCGATCCTACAAAATTATTAAACGTTATACCTGAGAATCCAAACAAGTTTGGTAATTAATTTATAATAAGTTGCATGTGTGATATGTCTAGAATTATGTATCTTAGGTCTCCACACCAAATAAGTTTTCATCTTCAAAGTACAGGTGTGAGCTATATGTCTAAACAATCCACAATTATTACATTTGACTTTTGAAAAAGAATTCCTAAGTCTTATACTATTCATCTATCTATTTAGGGATTGCATAAATTTAGGATATATAATAAGAATAGTAAAATCTTCAAGTCTGGGGGGTATCCTATTATCCTTGAGAGCTTTTATCTTTAATTTATAAAAAGAATTCATATCTTCAAAGATTAGATTTGTATAATTAATTCGATATATTTTGCTCTCAGATTCATCCTTAAAATTTTTAAAATATTTTTCAAGTTCTGCATAGGATAATTTTAAATTTTCATGATTTTTATTCAAATCATTAAACTCATCAAGTAATTTCATGTGGTTGTCATCAATTAAAGCATGATTTTTTTAAGGATTTCATGTTCCTTTTATAGTTCTTCAAACTCTAAACTTAGACTAGCATGCATTTTTTTTATTTTTCTATATGCACCATGCATGTATTCAGAAACTTCAAAATGTTTATCCTAACTTAAGTCATATACCTCTTCTTGATCTAACTAATCAAGACCATCGGCCATTAAGTACAGATTATTGACTTCCTCTTCCATTTCAGTCTCTGATGAATCTGAAGCTGAGTCTGCCCAAAAAGCTCTTTGGAATTTCTTCTTTCCCTTCTTTACAAAAGGTTTCTCCTCTACATTCTCCTTACTAGGAGTGGCTTTGAGTTTTGGGTAATCTATCTTTATATGTCCAGATTTCTTGTACTCATAGTAAATAACATCATTCAAAACCTTTGCATATTTATTAAATTTACCTTTATTTCATTGCTAGCGTCTCTTCTACTTCCTCTTTAGAAAGCTTCTGAATTGTCTAGTCATTAGAGCGATGTCATCTTTATCCTTAGGTTGTGAGTGTTCACTCTCAGATTTCTCTACTTTCAGTGCTATGTTCTTCTCTCTCCGTGGTTCACCTACATCAATCTTTCTTTGGCTAACTCCTTGCTCGTAAGCAATTAGCGAACCAAGAAGATTATCAATAGAGTAAATGTTTAGATTTTTAGACTATGTAATTGTAGTAATTTTAGCATCATAAGTAGTAGAAAAAAATGAAGAATTTTATTAACCATTTCTGCATTCGTTAGTTCCCTACCCAATGCATGTAAAGAGGTGATAATTTGTGTGAATCTTGTGTACATAGCAGAAATACATTCATTTAGTTTCATGCGAAATAGTTCATAATCATGCAAAAAAATATTAAGTCTAGATTGCTTAATCTCATTAGCCCCTCATAAGTTATACAAAGTCTATCACATATGTCCTTTCCACTTTTGCAAGTAGAAACTCGTATGTAATCTTCTGATTTAAGAGAACAAAAGAAACTATTCAAGCATTTGGCATTTAGTTGTACTAAGTCACGTTCTTCTACTGTACAGTCTGCAAAAGATGTTTCAACTGTAACTCCGTCAACTAGTCTAGTTGGTTTTGTATACCTTTCCCGAACTAAGATCCACATACGATAATCAAGTGACTGTAAAAATATAGACATGCATATTTTCTAAAAATCAAAAGGTATATTGTCAAATAGTGGATGTCTAGTTATAAAGTAACCCTCAGCTGTATTTCAGTTTCCAAATGAAGACATCTACGCTAATAAAAAAGTAGTCTAAACTTATAATCTTGAAACTAAGCTCTGATACTACTTGTTGAAACTTGTTCAATATGAATTAGGTTGTTAAATTTAAGCTTATGTCCCAGCGGCTAACCAAGAGGGGGGGGGGGGGGGTGAATTGGTAATTAAAAATTTTACCCCACATTTTAAAATTTAAACTAAGAAAATAAACTTTAGTGAATTTTATAGAAAATATTTTTTAACCACAAGTTAAAAACAGTAAAGCAAAAATAAAAGTAGTGGAAAAATAAAAGACACGACATTTATAGTGGTTCGGTCAAACACGACCTATATCAACTCCCTAGAGGCACCCTCCGAGTATTGCACTAATACCAATAGTGACTCTCCTTTTGCACCCATAGCAAGGCGGAGAAGCCTTTACAAAACTCTCTTCCACCACTACCTGATACGGTAGAGAGCTGTCATTTTTTTGCACTCTTCCCAGTGTTGGTAGAGAACTCTTCGTCCTTTCACACTCTCTCAGTGTAGGCAGAGAACCCTTTATCCTTTCACACTCTCCTAGTGTGGGCAGAGAACCCTTCGGCTGTTCACACTCTCCAAGTGTAGGTAGAGAATCCTTCGGTTGTTCACACTCTCCAAGAGTCGGCAAAGAACCGGATCTCCTTGAAAGATCTTCTCACAAGAAATCTAGAAGGAAGAGAGAAAAGAGTGAAGTATTCAAAAATCACAAGTAGAGATTCTTACCTTTGAGTTCCAAGTGAATCCTTCACGCTCCAATAGTAAGAAATCTCCTACAAATACTCTCTCACACTCTCTCCTTGACTCTCCTTTCAATAGGCACGAAGATCAGTAGGCAAAAAGATTACGTGGCAGTCTAAATTGAACTATTTATATGAAAGACAAGAAAAACCGTCCAAAAATTGCAAATTTTCAAGTCAACACGCAGTTGATCGTCTCGTACGATCTTGGATTGTCCTGGACGATTTTACTTAAATGTGTGGAAACGAACCAAATGTATATTGGTACGAACTGAAATCGTACCCTTTCATCATCCCGTACGAATTAGGTTCATCCGGTACAAATAATTATACCATAGGTCGGTTCCCAAATACTGTAGGACGTCGCCAAAATTTGAAGAGTTCACTTCGTCCCGGGACGAAAATGAGTTTGTCCGGACAAAATTTTTACAGAGAACAATTCATCCTGGGATGAGTTTGTGTTCGTCTGGACGAAAATTTTTCAGAGAGCATTTCGTCCTAGCACGAATATGAATTTCGTTTGAATGAAAATTTTCCAGAGGACATTTTGTCCTGGGACGAATTTGAGTTCGTCTGGACGAAAATTTTCCAGAGAGCATTTCGTGCTGGGTCGAATATGAATTTTGTTTGAATGAAAATTTTCCAGAGAACATTTCATCTTGGGACAATTAAACATTCGTCCTGGACGATCAGGACTTAGAAAAAAATTTTTCAACTCCTGTTCGTTCCATTGCTCTTTAGAGGAGATAACCGACTTGATCGTTCCGTACGAACTATGTTCATATTGTACGATCAATATAAATTTTTAAAAATCTCCTTAAGTGTGTTTGTGTTCATTCACTCAATTACAATCACTCCCTCTCAAACTTAATTAAAAGAAAAGTACAGGCTTCAATTCACAAAATCTCTCATGCTAAATTTGATTTGAAGTCTTCAGTAGTCTGGAGTTTGATTTTCCTGAAATGTTAATTCACACAAGAGCAAAAATAAATCTTTCAAAAAATGTTAGGAGATATCAATACATAAAACAATAATATTTGGAATCATCAAAACTATGCAAGTTGCAAGAATGTAAAACATGCAAATAGCAACTCTCTTAACAGTTTACCTTCTTGATGAAGGGTATTTACCAAAATCAACTATAGATAATATATAAATAAGCATGAGCTAAAATGATGAATGAAATATAGGTCATATTTGTGTATAATGGTACCAAAGGTAATTACGTATGTGAACATTAACTGGTGTTGCATTAGTAGCAGTTTGACATTTATGGTTTTAATATAAGCATACTGGAATCCATCATTGGAGAACACAGCATTTTTTACA
This sequence comes from Dendrobium huoshanense, assembly GCA_016618105.1. Lineage (NCBI taxonomy): Eukaryota > Viridiplantae > Streptophyta > Magnoliopsida > Asparagales > Orchidaceae > Dendrobium > Dendrobium huoshanense. The sequence goes on along the minus strand of CM028342.1, from coordinate 52,950,972 downwards.
TTGATATGTTGACTTTCATGTGTTAATCTTACTTGTTTGATTGTTCATACTATATATCCAATTCCTTTGTCGTTTATATTTTAATAGATAGGAGTTGTTTGTTGGGTTTGATTTATCAAACTCACATATTGTCTCTTCTTATAGCAGGTCTTACTAGAATACTTAGTTGATCATCATCATAGGAGCCAAGCTATCATTTGTAGACTATATTAGGTATTTTATATTTGATAGTAGATTATTATATATTTATTTTGAGGGTTGGGTAGTTTCTTTTCTTTCATTTATTTCTTTGATATTCCCTCTTGTAATTGCCCATTTGTATCGGTGCACTTTTTTTTTTAATTCATAATGAAATGAAAGTATAGGTTTTCTTTAATTATTTACTCTAATATATTCAATTATATTACTGATTTATGCACTTTTTTCTTGAGATTACAAAACAAGTCTTTATATCCCTTCATCTCGCCCCTTGTTACCGAGGTGTACCACCGTTCGGACCCAGAGTGTGATAGAGTGGTATCAGAGACCATTTGGTTTGTATTTAATATTCCTTATTTCTTTAGGATGGGGTAGTGGAATAAATTATCTTATATTGTCGCTAATAATTAATATTATATTTTGATGTATTATATTTATGTAATTATAATACATAGAAAATAAACAAATATTTTCTGTTTATATTTATGAATAGAAAGCTGCTACAAAAAAAAATCACAAGTTATTAGGTATAAGGAGATAGGTGTGTGTGAAGAGAAGGTTCAGACAAGATTTAAACAAATATTTAAATTAGAATCATTTCGAATCAAATTAATTTGCGATGCACTTCAATAACCAATTCATAAATACAAGAGGGAGCAATTTTGTCTCAAGCGAACGTTAAAACATATTTCTCTAAGAAAATAAACAACGAGAATATTTATCTAATTAGATGTGCTATGAGCTATATAAAGCCAAATTTATCTTTTGAAAATATACAAATTATTCAATTGGATGTATATCAAATGCATTGAAATATAGTTTGAATTGTTATAAAAAATTTTAAATGAGCTTATATGTGAATGTAGGGCTGCAAACGAACCGAGCTGGGCCGAGTATGTGAGTGTTCATGTTTGTGTTCATTTAATATCAGCTTGTTCAAGTTTGGTTCATGTTTGTTCGAGCTTTATTGTTTGTGTTCATGTTTGGTTCATTTAAATTAATGAGTGTTCATGTTCGGTTCATGTTCAATTCATGTTCGTTCATTTAGTGCTTATCGAGCATGTTTGCGAATATATTTAACGAATTTTTTTTAACTATAAAATAAACATGTTCATGAACATATCTATGAACAAACACATTTATAATAAAAGCAATGGTCTATGTAAGAAAGGCAAATATTATTTATATTTATTAATTCTATAGTCAAATATTAATTATTTTTATCAAGCTCATTCACGAGTTCAAAATCGAACACGAATCGAGCTTTTATTGAGCTTCTTATCGAGCTTGTTCACGAACTTCAAATGATGTTGTTCGCGAACATAAATGAGCCGAACACATTAGTGTTCAAGTTTGTTTATTTAAAAATCGAGTATTTAAAATATTGTTTAAGTTTGTTTGTTTAGTTAATTAAACGATCACAAATGAGCTTTAATCGAACCGAACAACGAGTAGCTCGTCGAACGTTTGGTTCACTTGCAGCCCTATGTGAATGAGTTTGAGCGAGTGAGAGTAGGTTACAATGAGCATTTAGAAAAAAACATTTTTGTGTATTTCAAATTCCTATTTTTTTGTGTATTTCAAATTCCTCAAAATTTTACTTTTTTTTTTCTGCTGCAATTCAAACATAAAAAAATAAAATATAGAAAAATAAAAAGAATACAGCATTCCAAACAGTTTTGGGAGTTTTAACTAAAACAAAACTGTTACAACATCAAAAAATTTATCTTAACAAGCAAGAATCTTATGATTTATAAATCTTAATATATCTTAATATTCCTGCTAAAAACTTTTAAGTTCGATTTGACATAATACCAATTTTATTTACAAATTTATATTTTATCATAACATTATTTTTATCAATTACAAATGCTAATGCAATGTTTGAATTATAAATTTTAACTCATAGTTAAAATGAATATTTTGATCAGACTTGTCGAATGACACCACACGTGTGTGGTGTGTGTCCAAATAATCTCAACCTAGGTACTTGAAGTAATAAACCTTGTGATATGAAATGAATGGACAAATTGTTGAATGTAAAACAATTTGTGAATCACACCAAATTATATTGAGAATACCAAGTGAAAGAGAGAATAAAAATGTAGAGAGAGAGAGAGAGAAATTCTAGAGTAAGAAACTCTACAGTTTTAATAAAATAGGCTTAAATATAGATAATTAAGTCTTAAGAGATAAATTGGTAAAATTGTGTAAACTAAGCTCATCACTTAACCTTGGGTTTATAGATTGAGGTTGAAGCTTCAGTGTTATATAATTGGTTACCTGCATGACTATATAAAAATAAGAGAAAATATAATATTTGTGAAGCATGATCAGAAAGCTCTAATAATATGAAGTCATTTGTCAAGCTCTAAAGAAGTCATAGACTTGACTAAGTGGGATAGACGAGTAGTTGATCAATAGTTTATTTTGAGTAGTCATCTCTGTTTGAGTAGTCGCTAGGGCCAATTGTTAGGTTTTATTCTCCCATCGAAAAGAGTTCCTTGATCATAGTCTTATTCTTATGTTGAGTTGTCTGAGAAGTTAGAGAGTATGAAATAGAGTAGATTGAGTTATGTTAAATTGAACCAACTTGATTTATCTTGAACAAGATTGCCTTAGCTTTAACCATATTTTCTAAATATTTTGATATACATTTAATTATCCAATTCTCTTCAGTCTTTGAATGTTTACTACAAAATGAATACGAGAATATAAAGAATATTTCTCATTAATCATTAACCCTTGATAAATATGTATTTTAATGTTGGATATAAATTAATCGATTTATTGTTGACTTTTGATATTATTTCTCTATCCATGCCATCCAATACTTTTTCTTTAAAGAGAGATTGTTGTTTCTTTATCAAATACGTGTTTCTTTGAAACCTTCCTTTGAGTTTAGTAAACTGTTATCCTTGATAAGAAAGGAGGTTCAAAGGGTAAGATTAACATCTCTAAAGAAGATATCATTGCTAGCCAATTTGACAAGCGCATGAAAAAAACTTCTACTAAGAAGAAGAAGTAGAAGAAGCAAATATAATTAAAAAAGGCTAAGGGCGTGGTTCAAAAACTTTCTTTTTCATCGAAGCATATGGATGACTAACACTCTTCTTCTCTAATATTGTGAGAAGGCATGCTGGCCTATTAGTGACTGATCTTCCCTAAGCTAAAGTTGAATAGGTGAGAGAAGGTAAAATTTAAAATTTTTGGCAACATGTGTATGCTAATAAATTTTATAGATAAAATATTATTGTGTACATTTATAATGTAGTGATTTTCTCTAATGAGTAAAGTCTTAGGTGAGACGCCTATTATTGATTCTCCCACTTGTCAAGAGATTTTAAGCGAGACAAAAGAAATCAACTAATTTTGTTGATTTATTAGAGACCAATGTTGCTCACCTATCTATATAGGTTGATGAAATCGAAGTCATCTAGCTACATGCTGTAATTACCGAGGCTAATGCCTTCCATCCTACTATTAAAATAGTTGAAATTGAAGTTGTTGAGGTACATCTTGAACAATTAGTTGAAGGGCTGAGTACTAAAGTTGGCCAAAGGATAACTAAAAATACAACACCTTAAACTCCTTCTTGGTAATTTTCTTAGATCTTGTTGAGAGCACTTATTTGAATTTTGTGAATGAAATCCTTTCTCTTCCATCCTCCACCTTGATTGAGTTGGCTACAAGGAAGGACCTAAAAACTCTTTAAAACTTAGTAATTCTAAAGCCTTAGACTTTAAAGAAACTCATTAGGGTAACTACTGATAAGGGGAAGATGTCAACTTCAATTTGCATAGAGTATTCCTAAGACATCCATAATACCACATCTGCTACTCCTAAGAAACTCATGGAAGAGACACTCTTTAAGAAGTTTAATGAATTATCTACTTAAGTCATATAGTTGAAGTTATCTATGGTGTATATGAAGGATCTATATGAATTTAGGGTGGTAGGACTCAATAAATAGATTGTTGAGTAGAAGGCATCATTCATCGATTTAAGTGAGGTTTTTAACAAAATATTGCTTCAACGAAGGTTGAAGTAATATTTGACAAATGACATATAGAGTTGGCAAACCTCAATCAATTCAGGGCTGAGGGAAAATTCATCTAGAAGCAGCTTATAAAGAAAGTAAAAGACTCTATATGATCATTCTTTCCATATCTTTTTATTTATTATTATTATTTTATTTTGATGGGCCAACCATAAGTTATCCAATGTGAGGAATGGCCAAATGTATCTTTTTATCTATAATAAAAATAATATCATTTTGTAATCTTTGATTTAATGTGTTAAGGCTTTTATGTGACTACCTTTAATTTTTTATACTAAAAAATATCAATATAATCAATACATATCAAAATAAAATAAATTCAAAATTCACCTTTAAGATTTAAATTGATATGGTTTAAATTTGATGTGATGTGGCTCTAGATAGATGACTTCTTTAAAGTTATAAATATATAAGTATGCATGATGTTTGATTGCCCTTTTGAGTTCTAGTACCTTTATCATTTTCTCCTTCCTCTACAACTACCCTAAAGATCTAGTTCAGTCACGCCATCATTCAAGAAGGCATTTTTATAGTGTGTTCTTTGCTTTTGTCTACAAAATTGTCAAAGGTGAATCTCCTCATGATCCAACTCAATGCTTTTTTGGTAAGAATTTACAAGTTGAAGGTGAAGAGCTGGGTGGGTTCCTCAATAAAATCTTAAAGAATGAAGTGTGCTACATCTAAGCCCAATTTGGACTCATCATGCACTTCCCATTATGCTAAGAGATGGTTGATATTATAATTATTTAATGATGTAATATTGCTCAAATCATGTTGAAGAGCTTTGTGAGCATTAAGATTCTGGCATGTTACATAAGCAAAAAAAATGATACCATTATTAATATTATTCTTTTTCCACCTTCTCTAATGAAGGCATTCAAAGATGGTTGCATCATATTCTCTTTCAATTATGTTCATCTGGTTGTCTTAAAAAATTATATTGGATATTGGATGAACATATTTTATTTTGTTAAGTTGACCAAGAAATGATCAATTTCCACTAATTAGGTGCCATTCGCCACAGAGAAATCACATGATCATTTTCTAGGCAAGGAATAATACTCAAACTTTTTTTAGATGAAGGATCTCAATTTTAATGTTGTGATGTTTATTGCCTACTACACACTAGAGCAACTTCTCACCTTTATGTTTTTAATGTCTTTAAAGGATGAAGTCCCCCTTTTAGAGCTTGAAGTAGGCCAATTCCTTAAAGTGGTTAGTGATGAGGGGAAAGAGGATGAGGATGATCTTCCTCTAGTAAGGATTGTTATGATTCAGACACTAAAATATCTTATTAATTTAAGCAATAATGAAGATAATATTTATCATTTTGAAATTATTGAGTCATAATCTAAAGATGAAGATATGGCTCACTCCCACTCTAAAGCTAATTCGCTTGTTTAGACATGTACTGCTCAGAAGTCTTTAAATACAAAATAGTCCAAGTTACCAACTCCAGCAAGCTCTTCTATAAGAAGCCAACCTCAAGTAAAATGTACAATAAGAATAAATTAGGAGGTTTCTTAAGAAAGGTTCGATGGTTAAATTCAACAAAGCTTTGAAGATGTCCAAGTCAAAAGAAAGTGATTATTGACTAGCCTCCTTTAAAGAGGCTAAGGTTTTTAATAGAAATAAGAAATGAGATGCTAGCATCTCTTCTACCTTTGAAGAAAGCATCGGAGATGAACAAAAACTTGATATTGATTGTGTTCACAACCCTAACACTCTATATCAAGTTAGGGTTTTCAATGGAATTACCCAAGTGCACGTGTCGATCAAGTGATGCAACAATGAGTTGAGTATCATTCCCATGAGGATATTTGCCATCTCAATATTACTCTAGTACTAGTCCTATGAATAACTTAATTTATCTTATTGGAATAATTAGAAGGTGATGAAAATAAAAGTAAATAACTATGATTATTAGAAGAAAATGTTATGTTTAAAGTATCCTAAAATTATGCCGATTAAGAGTTCATAAAAACATAGATTGATCTCCTATATTGTTGTTGTGGATCAAAGCAAATAAAACTCCTCATATTTGTCGAGCTCATTGAAGTTTTTAGCAAAGAAATACTTTACTACAATTTTTTTTCTCCTTAAAGATCCCAATATTCTATCCACCATATGTTTATGCATGGTGGAATCTTGTTCTAATTCCCTAATTGATTCCAATACACCTCTATCAAGGACGTATATCATAATATATTTTAAAGTTGTGTAAGGCCTATAAACAACCTAAATGAAGCATGAATGATTTAGAAATAGAGTTGCATTATTAATAGCTTTTAATCTTATCTTATCATTAGCCCATAAGGGAGTTTTAGCTAGAAGTTGTAAATAAAATAATTAGATCAAACTTCTTTTTTATTCTAAATAAGTGCAAGATTAAGATAAAGGGTAGATAGAACAAATATTGTCTTACAAACACTAACTAAAAACTCTCCTTAAAATAGGCTCCGCTTCCCTTGGCTTACAAACGCTTTCTCCCATCCACTAACTAACTCTAAGACTGATTACATGAGTAAAACATGCTAGTCCTCACAAAAAAATTAGCCATGCTATTTATATTTTAGACTCATAACTAACATTGGCATCGTGACACTGAAAATGGTAGTGCTACGATGCTCCCTTTTTGAACTAAAGCTATGATGTTGATGTTTTTCTATGTTATGGTGTTTTAATTGAATTATTGTGTCATTTCTTAATTGCAACTAAATTAATTTCTCTATTGCGGTGCCCATGCGATTTAGCACTATGACGTCTAGGCATTGTGGCATTGATGGATATTTGGCATTGCAGTACTTAGAGAGGATTGCAGCTTTGGCACTTTACACCTTGCAGTGCCTTGCTCTCTATTTGGTGCTCTAAAACATTGGCGCCATGATGTTGGGTACATTTCTTTAAATTTTTAACTCTTTATATAAATTCTCCATCACAAAATCATCAAATTGGATATATGACTCTTTTGATATATTTTTCTAGAGAATAACTATTCATCCATAACTTACAACCTCAATGTACTTTTTTCTCATGTTCGCTATATAAGAAGTTGGTTGATAACCTAGCCAACATTTTTCATTATGCCATGATGAAGGTGAATGACAACAACTGATGGTTCAACTACATAATGGCTATTAACAATAAGAGGATGCTCTTGAGAATAAAGTTGGTGACTAGAATAAGTTGTTGAGTGATCAAAAAGTAAGAAAGAGAAGTAGGTGAACCAACTACTGGCAAACTAAAGGAAAAGAACTTCCTGAAGGATATAAAACTTTCATTGATGATTTCCATGCCCAAAATAAAGAAGGCAAGATTTGAAATTCTCCCATTAGTGAATAGTAGAGAATAAAGATCAAGCTGGGCTGATGCAAGTGAACAAATTGACTTTAAAGTTAGCTAGCACATTTGTCAAGAATTCTACAAATAGCTGAGTACCAGGAAGTTTTGTCATCCAAATTTATGAAAGCTGTAAACTTCTAATTGGATATTATTGTGGAGAAAGCGGTCATCCTGTTTAGGGACAAGAGTAAGGATGACTTCCGAGATTTCGTAATAGAGTCAATCTCCATTGAAAAACACTACATGAAATTTGCTCATTACCGGTGGTTTACTTGTAAATACTGACGGTGCTGAATAAAACCGGCGGCTTCTCGGCGGTTGTCACACCACCGAAAAAAATGGCATCGGAAACCTTTAAAGGGTAATGATGAGGAGAATGAGACTAGTAATTAATGGCTATCTTAAATTTTTTATTTTTTCTCTTTGTTGTATAGTTGTATAAAATTTCAAAGTGATAAAGTTTTTATAAATTTGCAACTTACTTGAGGATTTGTTTTGCTTCTTGAATATTTTTATGAATGAATTTTGAATAACGAATCTCAAATATAAAATATCAAGTATCGTGTATTGAATATAAATTGTCAAGTGTCCAATATCAATTACAAATTCTCTGTTTAAGAAGGTAAATATCAAATATGATATATAATAAATTAAGTCCAGATATTGAGCATTATTTTTAAATATATAGGTTTAATACAAAATATGAATATTAATAGGTAAATATTAAGCATTACTTTTAAATGAGATGAATATTTAATGTGAAAATTAATAGGCAAATATGGAATACTGCCTTCAAATAAGATGAATATTTAATATGAATGTTTATTAATGAATATTTAATACTAACTTTAAATAAGCAGAATTTGAATATGAATTTTGACACTTGAATACTAAATACTAATGTAAACTAAGACAACTACTAAATTTGAATGTTGGTTGGTGAATACCAAATATGCCTAGCTACTTTTTAAGCTCAACATTGAATTGAAGTCACTTTAACTTTTTATTCTTTTTTTTGAAGAAAATGCAACAATTGCATTAATAAACTAAGAAGAAAATACAACCTACAAACAATCAAACAACAAATTGCTCCTTTAACAAAGATAAGAAAGGAGGAATCTTATTCATACTAATGTCATCCCAAATAAAAGAAATCATCAAAGCATAGTTAGCACACAAGTCTGCTAACTTATTACATTTTCTATCTATACAACTAAAAATTGTATAATCGAAATTATTGATATAATGAAAAGCTTCCAAATTCGGATCACTGTTGGATTTGGAATTTTTAAGGAATGTGATGATATTAGCATTGTCACCTTCTATAATAATGCCCTTGTAGTTGTACATCCATTCTTTGATTACTCCTTTGATAGATTGAGTAGCTATAAGCTCCAATCTAGAAATATCCCAATGAACACAAGCATATACAAATGCTAAAAGAAACCTGCCTTTGTATTAACGGAAAACCCCACCAACTCCAGCTTTATAAGATGGAAGTAACGTCGCATTAACATTAACTTTGATCCAATCGGGAGGAGGAGGGTGCCATTGCAAATTAGACAACCTAGATGGTTGGTTAGCACCCCATATACCCAAATTTATACAAATCACATCAGTAGAAAAGGAGGCATAGCTCAAGGCATGAGCAACAATAGTCAAAAAACTATCATCATTTTCTTTGTGAATCAACTTATTCATTGATGTCCATGAGAAGAAGACCACATTGCGATACAATTTTGTTAAGAATGATCTTTGATTAGACATCAACTTACAACATTCCTCTCAAATGAGTGAAAGGATGGAATAGAAAATCTCCATCCATTAAGTTTTTGTATAGTAGATAACCATTTTTCACACTTTACTACATCATGTTCAATGTCTTCAGCTTCCTTACAACCTCTCGGACACCCAACTTCTCTTTGTAATCTTCTATAAGATAAGAAGTAATAAGTTGGAATGGCCTTATTAAAAATTCTCCACAAGAAATTCTCCACCAGTGGGTTCAGTTTGGCCATTTTAATCCAATTCCAAAAATTAGTAAGAGTGTAGTTCTGTACTGAAGCTTCATATGCAAGTGCAGAGATTGTCTTACCAGATAAGTGACATAATAACTCCATCTTATCTTCAGCCAGTTTAGGTGAAATTTGAATTTGACATATTAGTTCATTCACATTCCAGCCTTTATCTGAAATGAAATAGTTCGCCGAGAGGTTGCTGTCTTCATGAGCGACAATAAAGCTGGGCCATCTATTTAAGCATTTGTAAAAAATCCAAGTGTCCTTGAATACATCAATTGATTCACCATTAGCTATGATCCATTTAGTAATAGGCTTTGAATATTTCCCACCATCAGATAAAAGTTTCCAAGCATTTGATCCACACTTCCTCACTAATTCATCCACAAACAGAGAATTATATTTAGGAATCATTACCTTGTGCAATAAGGTATCCTTCTCTTGAGAGTACTTCCAAGTAAGCTTATCTCTTAGAGGACCAACTTTATGAGAACATGAGTTAAGAAATCTACCTCCACACCTTGTTGGAAAACACATCAAATTCCAGTTTACATAATGTTTCTTGTGTTTCCCATCTGATTTATTCCAAATAAAGCTCCTACAAAGCTTATCAACTTCATCAAGAACACTTTTATGAACCAAAGAATTAGTAGAATGGAAAGTTGTATAGGAGAGCACAACAATTTTTACAAGAAGAATTTTCCCAGTTAAGGAAATCAACTTTCCTCCCCAAATGTTCATCATCCTCAAGGCCTTGCCAACAATAAACTGAAAATTAGAACTTTTTAGTCTTCTAAGAGCCAATTTTACCCCAAGGTAAATCAGCTCCTTAACAGATTTAAACCCCATGATATGAGAAATGGCTTTTTTGTTCCTTCTATTTACAGATTTTCTAAAAGGCAAATATGATTTATTGATATTTATTTTTTGCCCTATCCACTCACAAAAAATTATTTAAAACCTCTTTAATCTCTTTAACAATCTTAAGCTTATCTTCTGAAATGATAAAAACATCATCTGCATACAACAGGTGCAAAATCCTAGGACCACTTGGACTCACATGAATTCCCCATGAACTCTCTCTTTGCCTAAAGGCATTAGAAAGCAATTGAGAAAAAAGAATAAATAAAATAAGGACAAGGGACAACCTTGTCGAAAGCCACTTCTAGCATTAATCAAACTAGAATAGTTGCCATTGATCAAAATTGAGAATTTTGGTTCTTGAACACATTCCAAAATCAGTTTTGAAAACTTTGATGGAAAACCAAAATACTCCAAAGCTTTCTCTGAAGTAGGCCAACCCATGGAATCATAGGCTTGCTCTATATCATTTTTGAGTGAAATAAATCCTTTTGAAGATTTAGAAAATCTGAGTTTGTGAGTGAGTTCTTGAGCTACCAACACATGATCTGATAACGATATCCCTTCCAAAAAAGTTGCTTGCTCTTCAGAAATCAATTTGGGGATAATTGAAGACAACCTGTTCATGATAACCTTTGTCGCCACCTTGTATACTATTTTGCATAGACTAATTGGTCTGAAATTTGAAGGCACTAACGGGTTACTCACCTTGGGAATGAGAATAATAAGTGTATCTTTCCAATTTGGATCCATACAACCCGTCTCAAGGAATTTGTTGATAGCATTCCAGAAATCCTTTTTGATGATGTCCCAATAAGCTTTGATAGAAGGAATAGGAGATTCCATCATTCCCAGGAATAGTGTTATAAGAACATTGCTTGATCACAGCTTCTACTTCTTTTATTGAAAAGTCTTTGCTCAACATTTTTGTATCATCATCCTATAAGCACTTCCACAGATCTGGCCAATCCTGAAGAAGACAATTCCTATATTTCCTTTTTTCTTTAAAGAACCGAACCATAACTTCTTCAATTTGAATTTGATCCTCCACCATGATCCCATCTTCATCCTTGATTTTAACAATGTAATTTGAGTTCCTTCTTGTAGAAGCAAAATGCTGAAAGAATTTTGATCCCTCCTTTAGCCATTTGACCTTAGCACGTTGCCTCCACCAAGTCTCCAACTGAGAAAGTGTAGAATTGAGTTCACCTACTTTTACTTTGAGAGTCCAAGTATCTGCTACCGAAAGCCCTCCATCCATACATTCTTTAAGTTGAAGTTCCTCTATTTCCTTCAGCAAACATTCCTTTAATTTTAATAAACTATTATGTTTGGCTTTGCTCCAATAGAACAATGCCTTCAACGACTTCTTCATTTTGGAACTTAGAATTTGGGACATAGTACCATAATATTTCTTCATCCAAACTCTTCTTACAACTGCTATTGAAGTTGAATTTGAAGCCCAAACATCTTCAAATTTGATAATTCTACTAGATATTGGCTGAAATTGAAGGAGATTTAGAAGTATTGGACAATGGTCTAATGCAACCCAAGCCAGGTGCCTAACCATCATCCGATGAGAGGAGTTTAAAGTAGCTGAATTCAAGAAACATCTATCTAGTCTCTGAACAATCCGATTTGCTCCAGATTTGTTGTTACACCAAGTGAACCTTGGTCCAACATATCCCACCTCATAAAAGTCATTACAAGACAAAGCAATTTTCATTTCTTTAGGTCCTATGAAAAAAATAAATCTTTTACCTCCTCTTTTATCTTCCTTAGAAAGAAGACAATTAAAGACTCCCCCTATTATCATTGAAAAATCTTTAGAAGAGTAAAATTCTAGCCTTTCCCAAAGTCTCCTCTTTTTTGTAAACATCCTTACTCCCATAGAAAGAAGCAATCCTCCACCTCCTTTTATTGATAACCTCCAACTCTCCAATAACAAATTGGGGGGAGGACTCCAAAAAAAAAAAAAAAAAACTAGCAATGGTGGAATTCCAAATCAACAGAATGCCTCCAGACAATCCTTCTGAAGATACTTGGAAAAAAATCCCAATATGGACCAATTAACACATCAACATCCTTCCTGTCAATATTAGTTAACTTGGTCTCCAATAAACTAAAGAAAAAAATACCATTCTCCTTTACCACCTCCTTCAAATATAGAGAAGCATTCTTCTTTCTTGCTCCTCTACAATTCCAAAAATCTATGGAAGACATCATTGTAATTGAGGGTATGAAATCCCCACTTTATCTTTGTGTTCTCCTTCCATACTTCTATTCCTTGGGGCCAAATTGATTGGTCCCAAACCTTTGAGTTTTTTAGAACCCTTCTTTTTAACATTAGAAGAGCTAACTTCTTTGCAACTCAATTCACCATTCATCACACCCATATTAATTTTAACATTTCTTCCCCCAATCTATTTATCCCATCCACCTTACCAGGCGAATTGGGTTCACATATTTCTGAGATAACAATTTCTCCTTCAATCAACCCATCTAAAACATTAAAATTATTTTCCTGAAAAGATAAAATAGAGTTTTTAATAGCCATACCATCTTTACTAAATGCTGATTGTGAATCAACTAGAGCCTCTTGAGTCAGCATTGAACCAGGATCATCAACATGCTTCCCATCTGGGTCTGGATCAGAGGATACTATGGGAATTGAAGATAGAACTTCAGCTACTTCTTGAACAGGTTCCACAGCTTTGATAGCTTCTACAACATTCTCTTTAGGATGAGTTAATATGTCTAGATTTTTCTTCACTGTGTTACCCACTGGACGTGGGTTAATCTTCTTATAAATAAATAGGATTCTTAAATCTCTTTTTTCCATAGTTAACATCACCCATGGGCTATATCATGTTTTATCATCACCAGGTCCTTCTACCGAACATTCAACATTAGATTTGAAACTATCTACCACTGGTTGATTTAATGAGCTCTCCACCTGTTTTGAAGCCAGGATAGCCTCCATTGTATTCTCCAAACAATCCTTCTTAAGGTGACCAATCCTACCACATTTGAAGCAGAAATTTGAAAATTATCCATATTCTATCTTCTGAAAAAATTTGCCAGATATTCCCTCCACCCAAACTCCTAGAGGGAACTTTGCATCCAACTTAATACGAACACAAACCCTTTCGAACTCCCTTCTACCCCACTGAAACATATTACCATTAATCAAATGCGATTTTCCAATCATGGAAGCAATCCTGCAAATGTTTAATTCATCCCAACACTGTAAGGGTAGATTAGGCATCCTAATCCAAATAGGAGCAGTCAAACCTTTAAAATATATAGGAGAAAATGAAGGTGACCACCTATCAATTCCAATGATTTGGCCATTAACATACCATGGTCCATAGCTTATACCGATTCCAGTGGCTCTTCTTCATAAAAAGAACAAAGAATCCAATCCATTCCCAGCATGGTGAGGTGGAATTTCTTAAAGGGTGCCCACTAACTTGTTAATTATGAACTAATAATCGGAAATGGAACATTTCCACCAAAAACCTTGATCACAAGTCATTTTTGAAGTTTCTTAACATTCTTTACTTCTTTTTGTAAATGTAGTTTAATAGATAACCCATCTTCGGACAAGCAATCCCCAAGGTCCATATCCAGTACCTTAATATTTTCTTTCTTACTCCAACCATTATTGTGATTCATATTGGAAGGACGAGCAGTATCAACAAACTGAGTTTCAACACATTCGCCAAGTTCTCATGAGTTCTAGTTTCAGACTTTAACCAGGTCCGAATAAGGTCCTTCTATAGATAATTTTAAATTGCAATGCACATCCTCACCTGCACCCAGAAACATTCCTTTTAGCTACTTGTATAATGTTTGAAATGAATCCTTCCATCTCGATGAAATCATGTCTCAATCCCTCAGAAACACCATTTTCAGTAATGATGCTATCCACATTGTTCTTAATCACACTAGGCTTAGGAGAAGGAGAGGCACCTGCATCTCCTCTGACTGGTGGATTTAATTCCGATTTGAAATGAACTTTGACATTTTCTTCAACCACGACATTCTTCTCTTTGCCAATGACGTCATAATCCTTCTTTTTATTCATCAACCCTCCTTCATTAATGATAAATGGCCCATTTTTCTTTGCCCAATAGCCGAAGCCCTTCTTGCCATCTCCAAATGATAGAGGCGAGGAAGATAATGAACGAATATGAACATAAGTGTTCGATGACGATGAACGTCGAACATCGAATGGACCACCGGTCATTGGTGGCCGGCAACCATCCGCTACCATAGGAAAAACTTGAAACCTGGGAATTTGAACTTTTGAAAATTGCACAGTTTCCCTCTCTAAATCGCATAGTTTCTCCAAGGCCTATGATACTTTAACTTTTTATTCAATAGGTTAGCCTTTCCTTATTTTTTCTAAGTACATTTTAATAAAATAGCTTGTATAAGTATAAGTAATTTTTTGAGGTTGACCCACTTTAATAGATGACTTAGACTAAGAAGCTACATACTTATAGTCTAGCTCTTAGAATTTATTTGCTTAAGATTATAAGTTCTCTTCTCTTAGTTTGAAATTTCAAGGCCAACCAAGAATACAAAATTCATAGTTATCGATAGAGCATCTTAAGATTGAGTTTAATTAACTACCTTTACAATTAAGTGGCTTCAAGCTTGATACTTAGGATGATGGATCAGTGAAGTCCTAACATATTTTTTTTTTTAATATATTTACTTAGAATCTTTACCATTACCCATCAACCATTTTATCCTAATGTACACTTTTTTATGTCTTTGGTGATTCTTAAATTATTATTAAAAATAATTTTTATATAAAGAGATATTTATCCTAGTTAGTTGTGGTGGTTCACCCTCTATCTATGGATTGACCCATTTCAAAATATAAACTATTCTATTAGGCTTACAAACTATGATTCTTTTTTTTTTTTTGAAGAATTGCAATATGCATTAAGAAGAAAAAAGAAAAGAACTAGTTACAAACCTCAAAAGGATGACATTCTTCCTTGATTAAACTAACCATCAAGGGAGGGATATCATTAAAAAAAAGCTGTCAAAATAAAAACTATTCTCTAAAGCCATAGTAGCACACAAGTTGGCTACCTTATTACATTTCCTATATGCATGTAAAAAGACAACTTTATTGAAATCATTCACAAATAAAGAATCTCTAACCGAATTGAAGTTCATAATCCCTTTATTCTGCTTCAAGGAGTTTTGAATGTAGTTGATAACATTAATGTTATCACTTTCCACAATCACCCCTTTATAATCCCGCATCCAGCTTTTGACATAATCCTTGACCGAGAGAATTGCTCCCATTTCCAGCTGTGCTATATCCCAATGAATCATCTTCTTCCCAAATGCAAGGATGGACCTTCCATTGCAATCCCAGAACACACCACCAATTCCAGCTAAACCCGAAGTAGTTAAGGAAGCATCAACATTGATTTTCATCCATTCTTTCGGTGGGGGCACCAAGAAACTTGAGACTCCCTAAGGAGGTTAGTGCTCCAGTTAGAAAGAGATGGACTAGTCTTGGTAATGGCCAATGACAATGAATTAGAAGCAACCACATAAGAAGGAAGTGCAGTTTTGCCATGCTTAATTTCATTCCTATTTTTCCAAGAGAAGTAAACAATAATACAATAAATTTGTACAATACAAAGATTATTTACTGAAATTCTCTTAAGTTCCTTGAGACAATGATCCAATGAATGAAATATAGGAATGGAAATACCCCAACCAACAATCTGCTTAATGATTTCAATTAAATATTTGCATTGAACAAAGATATGTTCATAGCTCTCCACCATTAAACAACCTCTAGCACAAGAATCATTTTCCAAGAGCTTATGGTTCTTGAGGTAGAGGTTGGTAGGGATAGCTGATTTCCCAAGTCTCCACCAAAACATCTCCACCTTCTTGCTTAACTTGAGTTTATTAAGCCAATTACAATAGTCATCATCAACTAAGCTGAATCTTTTCTTCTTAATACATGCTCAAAGGCCAATCCAGAAACTGTCCTACTGAGACAGAACTTCTACATTTCCAGAAAATCATCTCTGCTGGAATCAACCTGAATACTGCTGATCATCATAACAAGTTCCGGATGAAACATCTCCTGAAGCAATTCAGTATTCCATTGGCCATTCTCCAACATCAACTGCTGAACACAAAGTCCCTCCAAGGCAGCACAATCAGCAAAATTCGGCCACTGGTTAATACATCTGTCAAGGATCCATATATCATTCAGCACATTGATCTCCTTGCCATTGCCAACATTCCATCTAGTAATGTTTTTAAGAAACTTCCCACCATTTAATAAGATCTACCAAGCTTTAGAAGTGACCTTATTATGAGTACCATTCAAGATACTCTTCCCATACTTAGCTCTCATAGCTCTATGAAACATTGTACTAGGTTTTTGAAGAAAATTCCAAGTCAGATTTGCTCTTAAAGGCCCAGCCTTCAACATTGGATATTGTAATCCCAAACCTCCCATACTTCTCGGTTTGCAAAGATCATCCCAAGCAATATAGTGAATAATGTGACTACCATCATGTTTATTCCAAATAAAACTTCTACAAAGTTTTTCCATAGTAATTAACACCTTTTTAAGGATCATGGAGTGTGTGATTAAGAAATTAGGCATGGTCAAAAGAGAGCTAGTGATAAGAGTAATCTTACCACCCATAGAAAGAAAATTTTTCCCCCAAGTATTAAGTCTATCCATCATATTAATTAAGATATCATGAAAATCTGCTGCCCTCAACCGAATAAGAGATAATTTTATCCCAAGATAACTCATCTCCTTGACTACTTTGAAGCTCAAAACTTTGGTAACCTTCTTTCTCATATGATTACTAACACTGTTACCAAAAATAATTTGAGATATGTTAGCATTGACCTTTTGCCCAGTCCAATTACAAAAGTCATCAACAATACTCTTCACTGTTGACCTCATTTTTGTATGAGGTCACTAAGACCCTTCCAGAAGCCAGATTTAATCCTAGACCCTAGGATCCACTCTAGACCTTAGGATCTTTCCTAGAACTAGACCTTAGAGCTTATTCTAGAGCCTAGGATTCCTTTAAATCCTAGATCTTAGAACTCTCCTAGATCTTAGGATCACTCCAACTTCAAATCAACCTCCACCTTTGATCAACCTCAATTTTAAATCAATTCCTATATTTAATCCACTCCAATTTCAATTTGATTCCTACCTATGACCAATTTGAATCTCAAACTCCATCCAATTTAAGTCCAAATTAATTTAAACTTCAAATCAAATCCAATTCCAGAAGTTTAAACTCAAATTCAAACCTTTAAGGCCCTGTCCTAAACACCCTTTTCAGAGATTTTTCAAACATCTCAAAACCCAGTCAAATGGCCTCTGATTCAGGGTCTATCACTTGCAAAGTGATAAGACATGTCTCTAAAGGCTACCCTCCAATTTTGAGCTCATTCTGAGGTCTCTAACCCCAGAATCTGAATTAAAATTCAAAGGCTGTAAAACCTTCAAATATTTACAGCCTATGCCACTGAGCCTAACCCCTTTGAGATCTTGACCTTGGAACCCTTGTCCAAGCCTCCAATCACTTCCAGACCCTTGATTTTAACCCATTGAGCAGTAAACTGCATTTTTCAGACCCATTTTTGACCATAGTTGACCATAGGTCAAAATTGACCAAAATACCCCTATGGGGCTCAAATAGGGATTTCAAACCAAATGAGCTCCAAATGGGATACAACCACCTTTAACAAATTTCAAATGTCATTTCAAATCTTTTGAACCCATTTCCAACCCTTGAGTCAACCTGGTTGACCAAGTCAACAGGTTTGACCCAAGGGGCCCTTTAAGGGTCCAAACATGTGTTTTGACCCAAATGACCTCTTTAGGCCATCCAACCACTTCCATTAACCTTAAAATATCATTTCAAACCTGTTGAGCCCAAACCCAGACCCTGGGTCAACCTGGTTGACCAAGTCAACCCAGGTTGACCAAACAGGCCCTTAGGGACTCAAATAGGGATTTTGATCAATTTGACCTCCCCAGACCCAGGAATTACCCTCAATGGTCTCCAAATGCCTTTTCAAACCTGTTGAGCCCAAACCCAGACCCTGGGTCAACCTGGTTGACCAAGTCAACCTAGGTTGACCAAACAAGCCCTTAAGGGTTCAAATGGTGATTTTGACCAAATCGACCCCTCCAAACCCTGGGACCACATCCAATAGACTCAGGATGACATTCTGAATTTGTTGAATCCATTTCTAGCCCCTGAACCCAACTGGTTGACCAAGTCAACCAGTTTTGGCCTAGAAGCCCATTAAAGGCCCATTAAGCCTTCTTAATCCATTTGACATACATGGCTCTTGGAACCACCCTCCAATCCACCTAATCAACTCATTTGAATTACCTAAATGAAAATTTCATAACCCTTGATGGAGTTGACTGGTCAACCAGTCAACTCAAGGCTTAAGGGACCATTTGTATGGTCAAACCTTTCAACCCATTGAACCTAGCTCAAGCCACACCCATCCAGCCACTTGGAAAGACTCCATGACCTGCTTGGATGCCACATCAGCCCCATTGACCAGTTGACTGGTCAACCTGGTCAAACCCAAGCTTAAACCTCTTCTAGAAGGCTTTATCACATGCTAAGCCCCTTTCCCTTGATTTAAGCTGCTTTAGGCCGACCCCTTAATGTCCTAAAGCTCACTTGGAGCTCTCCTAACCAGGCTCAGGGCCTGGTTTAGCCTTAAATGGCAATGTCTCCTCCACTCATCCCAAAGCCGCCCAATAGGAGTGAGGCGTGCCCAGCCTTTGGGTCAGCCTTCTGGCTATCCCAGGGACACTTGGCAACATCTGAGGACCTGGTGAGTCAATCCCAGCCATCCGTTTGGCCTGGGGGCGTTTGAATAGGGGGAAAAGGCCTTAATGCCATACACTCTAACCCTAATCATCTCTCACTACTCAAGCCCTCTCAAGTCCCGTCCCCAGTTCGTTTTGAATCTCCAGAGCCTCCTCTACCTTCCCACTACAAAATCCAAGTGGTTGCACGTCACCGGCGGCGAGTTCTCCGGCGAACCCACCACCTAGACCGTCCCAAGCCTATAGCAGTCGATCCAGACGTGTTCGAGCTCGGATTTTTGCTGGGGATCTTCACTTGAACAGTCTACAAGCTCATCCATCCAGAAATTTCGAAGATCTAATGGTATAACTCCCTAAAACCCTAGATCTAGTTCACATTAGTTAGATCTAAATAGCTTTATGCTTTTAGGGTTTTAGCCAAAACGAACTATTCCCCACGATTTCTGTTCATGTCTTCAATCTACGTTTAAAATTTCAAGTGAAATGATCGATCCGATCGAGAGAACGAGGCAAAATACGTTCTCTAGGGCGTCACTCACGGTCTCCGGTGAGTGTACGTTTTCTGGACCGTTGATCGCTCGATCAACGGTCCAGATCGAGCCCTTCCGCGGTCTGATCCGACCGCGCATTCGATCTGTCGTTCGATCAGCCGTCCGGCGACATCTGAGCCCTCGGATCAGAAACCACGGAGTCAAATCCCACCGTCTGATCTTGTCCCGCAGAGATCAACCGCGGGATTTGATCTCATCCGTTGGATCAGACCCGCTGTGATCCAACGGCTGCCACGCGCCGCTGACGTGGTTAAGTGAAAACCGCGTGAAGCGGCCCGCAGCCGACGCGTGTCCCCGCCGTCGCGCGGTTTCGATCCCGCGAATCAGAGCGTGCCGCGTGTCTGACCGCCGCCATTTAATTAAGGAAATTGTGTTTTAATTAGTTTTAATTACAGAAACTTAAAAAAACATTACAGTAAATCAAATACATAACCAAAAATTGAGTATAATATATCAAAATTTTCAGAATTTCATCTAGTTTATTTTAAAAATAAAATCAAACTCTTTTGGTTATTATTTTATTAGTAATTTAAGAAATACAGAAATATGTATTTTATTTTTAATTAATTATGTATAAATTATTTTTATCTGAAATTTGGCATGCATGTTGTTGAGTGTATGGCTGGTCTCCAGAAAAATTTTCAATATTATTTGAATAGATTTTGATGGTATTTTGAATTATTGAAGCTTATTAACCTTCTTTTATATTTAATTAAATATTAAGTATTTTGAAAAATACAAGGAAAATCTTTTATTATTTTCAAACTTCTATGGAGATCAATGGATCCTTCAACTCATTAACATGTATTTTAATAATATATTTAATTATTTTATAATATATATTTCTATTTATATATATATCCATTTATATTTATGTATTTTAATATATATTTTGAAACTATATATATGTAAATCTTTAAGTGTTTAAGAAGTCATTTGAGATCTTAAATGTTGATTAAGCATATTTGAATAGAAATAAAGGGGATGATTAGTGGATAATCATTCTTTGATTATTCACTAATTTTGTCTTAATTATGTTAATTAGTTAATTGCATGCTTAAGGTGCACACACCACTTAGTCTAAGGCTCTCCTAGATTTAGGTATTGAATGTGTTTATGTGGTTCATGCATGCCTTGTGTATTGAGTATGAGGGTTAGTTCAAACATTGATTCAAGTCCATCAAGATTAGTGACATAATTAAGGACAATAATTAAGGACTCATGTATAGAAAACTTAGAAAAATTTCCATAATTAGGATTCACTTTCCCTTGAGTTGAAACTTTGAACATTTGAACTTAGTGAAACCCTCAACCCCTAGAGAAATTTTCACTGATTTTTGAGGTCATTAGGTCCCCTAATTAATTTTCTAAGTCTTAAACCCTTAATTAAGCCTTTGAAACTTCTAAAAATTGTAATAAATCCAATTTAAATCCAAAAATTACATATAAACCCTCAAACTGACCAGAATTCAGTCCTTAATCTATGATAATTGAAAGCCCCTTGATTTGACAGTAATTTAAACCCTAATTTAATTTTAAGTGAAAATCAATGTTTAATTGAGATAATTAATTAATAATAATTAAAAAATCAAAAAAATCTCCCAAACACTTGGGGATCCCTCCTTAGGTTATTCCTGACCTTTGGAGGTGTTTTCAAGAGATTGGGAATTTGTTTAAAGCAAAATCACAAAAGAGACCCTCTAATTAAGAAATTCCTAAAATTCATTAAAATGCCCAAACTTCGATAATCCATAACTAATTCTAGAAAAATCCAAATTACTCAAACTCACTTGCATTCAACTCATAGTGATGTCTAGTATTTATTAAAAATATTAAATTCCAGAAATTTGTAATATTTTAAAAAGTCAACAAATTGGTCAAACCGTAGTCAAAACTAGTTCAAAACTTCAAACCTTCGTAATAAAATGTAGAAAAATCCGATTTCAAAGTACTTACCTTCTAACTGATCGTAGTAAGGTCTAGTATTTTAATAAAATACAAACATTCCAGAAAATACCTTTAATCAAGAATTCAACTTTTGACCCTTTAATTAAATCATTAAAATATTCTAAAAATTCATAAAACTCAAAATCATTTTAAAACTCAGAAAATGTTAGCTTAATGTTTAAAACATTCAACAAACTTCTTAAAACACAACAACCATCCTAAAGATGAAGTTTATTGGCTGGACTACTCCGGGCTGCGGGGCTAAGTGTCCTAAGGAGGCTGGTTCCTCGAGCCTGGTGGCACAACGCCACGAATGGATTCCAAGGGATGTTAAACCTTAAAAACAGATTAATCATTAATTATCTAATCTTTTAAAACTTCTAATTCAATTACATTAATTTGGTTTATCGGCTGGACTACTCCGGGCTGCGGGGCTAAGTGTCCTAAGGAGGCTGGTTCCTCGAGCCTGGTGGCACAACGCCACGAATCAATTAATGAAAAACTTAAATTGATCAACTTTAAAAATCAGCAACCAACTCCCTTTAATATCAATCCACTCCTTTAATTCTAACCAATTTAAATAACTTAATCAACCCTGATTGCTACTGGGTAACCCAGGCCTACGAGGCTATTAGCTTAGCCCCAAGGAAGGTGAAATAAACTTCATGGCCTCGGTGTGAAACAAAGGTAGCAATCAATTAACTTTTAAAATATGTTTAATTAAAATTCTTAATTCATTAATATTTAAATTTTAATTTAAATCCCCTTCTAAGCCTTAACAAATCCAAACTTTTAGACAACTTTAACTAATCACCCACTTTAGGATCTATCCCAGCCACACGACCTTTCTCACACACTTTAGATGATGTGCTAGGACAACCAACTTTAGATCTAGGATAGGCCGGTGTTTACTTTACTGCTGTGTGCCGAATTTTTCGTAGTTTTCACTGCATGTTGTGGATGAAATTGCTTTGCTGTGTCTGCTTACTTTTTCTGTACTCTGTGGATGGATTGATGTGTTTGGAGACTAGATTACCCTTAGGTTAGGTACGATCTGGATGTTGATACAGTTTTCTGCAGGTGGCCACGTTCATGCAGGGCAATATAAAAGGGGGGCAAATTAAAAAAATGCATAAATATTATAAACTCTTTGCACAGGTGCTTCAGCTGCTAAAGCCCCCGAATCATAAAAAGAGCGTGGCCAGTGTGTTTACTTTCTTTTCTGCTCATATACAACTGCTTGGGAATAACTGCTTTTTATATATTAATTGCTTAGGATAACCCTGCAGGTGAGTCTAGATTTTTGATTTGATATAAATGTAATTTGTATAATTGTTAAGTGTTGTGAAAGTTAAGTTTGAGTTGGGATACATAGATCCAAAGCTTGGATTCCAAAGAGGAAAGGATACCCCGTTAGGGAACATTCCTTTTCCATTTGGAAATCCAAATTTGGATCATACCCCTTCCTTACCCAAAGAGGAAAGAGTGGCCTTCCCCCTTAGAGGGAAGTGCCCTCTTATCCATTTGGGTAATCCACTACGAAGATTCCAAGAAGATTGAAGAAAAGGAGTCCAAGGAAGAATGAGATTGAAGACTTGAAGATTTGAAGATTGAGAGTATCCCACTCAAAACAACTTGCGTCATTACTAGGTTTAGAATCCGGGTTGTTGTCAGTGGTGCCCGGCCACTTTACTTTCTGTAATATTCTGGTTTGTAATAAGCAAGGCAATTCTGCCTATGGATATTTATTAATTAATTTGTGTTTGATGTAATGATTTGATTGCCTTTAGGATTACTTGCTTTTACTAGTTTTTTTTGGCGATTGCATGCCGCTCTTTGTTTTCGCCTGGATACGTGAGGCTCGTGAGGGTGTGAAAGTTTTCTACTCATAATTCTAAAAGTCTAAAATTTTAGTGAGTCTAAATAACATAGAAAGATAACGAATCTAGGGAATTAGCCAGGGATCGACCCCGGGGTCGCATGCATATTTTTGCATTACTCTTTCCTTGCTTTAGACCCTTCCCCGCCTGCGGGTAGAGTCCGGATAGTCTGACCTATGAGGACGAGGTGCCGGACCTGGGGAAGTCCAGTCTTCTAAAAAATTATTTTATAAGCCTGTTTTTAAAATTTTCAAGCATATTTGATTTGAGGTTGTTAACCAGCATGCATTGCATTAGATACAAATTAAAGAGTCAAAATTTTAATTTCATAGTCCTTAGCATTTTTGTACCCGACATAAGTTAAAGGGGCCAATTAGGAGAATCTCTAGATGTCGGCCCCAACTCTCCAAAACCTTAATTATAACGTCCCTACCACTCTTTCATAAAAGACCGGATTCATGTATTTTAAATCGATTAGGTGGTTAGCTGGCTCCCCAATCCAGGCCGGGGTAAGTCCAGACCTTGCACTGCATTAGTTAGGATCGGACGACTGTGGTCCAGTGTCCAAAATAGACTTAGGTTCCGGGGCAGATCTTTGATTATAAGACCCCAAACTTCGGGAATCTAATCCCAAATTTCTAATAAAATGCTCAACTCTAATTAAATATCATTTCAATCCAAAAAATAAAGCCCAACACTTAGATTAAGTTGGGACACTTCCGGATGGTTCTGGAATCTTAAGGTGTCCCCTACCTCTCCTCCTTTAACTCCGTTAATAACTGCTCAATTTTGATCCATTCCCTTTTGATTTTCCAATAATTCTATTCATACTTTGATATCACTCCTAGAAACTCTAAATAAAATTCTGCCATTATTTTAATCGAGAGTTTTCGTAGGAGATTTTATCTCCCTACGATGTAATTAACTACGAGGGCTTGCGCTCGTAGGAGATTTGGAACCCCACACACACCTGATTTTAAAGAAAACTCAATTTCTAAAACTTCATTAGATTTCTTTGGGAAAAGTTAAATAATGATCGTCATAGTTGCATTAGAAGGATTATCGTTGAATGGTCTCATTTCCCTTTGGGGAGATACACCCTTCTCCGATAAGGCTTTGGATGTGAGTGCGACGATCATGTTTCTTGAATATTGTAATTGGGTACTTAGTTGAACTATATTGTGTCCCCTCGGGGCCATATAAAGTTCTTCTTAGAACCCGATCATAGTATTCAAGATGAGTTTACATAATTCTAAGTCTGAACACCGTTATGAAAGTTTATTTTCGTCCTTCGGGGTGATATACTCTTTCTAACGAGTTGATTCGACCTTAGAATTAGAACTTAACCTTAATCTTAAAATCCCCAAAGAAAACTAATATTTATCAAAACCTGTTTTCCAAAATTCCACCAACATTCACCTCCTTTGCAACTTCCTTAGAGACTTGTGAAAAGATAATAACATCATCGCCATATAAAAGATGAGTAATTCTAGGACCTCCAGGAGAAATTTGAATACCAATATTAAGGCCCCTTTATAAATGGAATTAGATAGCAATTGAGAACACATGATGTAAAGATAAGGGGATAATGGACACCCTTGACGAAAACAACTATGAGCCATGATCTATTTGGAATTCCTCCCACTTATGATAATAGAGAACCTCACATCAATAATTCATTCCATAATAAGATTAGCATAACCAGAAGGGAAACCATACCATTTGAGGACATTATCAAGAGTAGGCCACCCCATACTATCATAAGCTTGCTCCATATAAGCTTCAAAGCCATCATCCCCTTCCTATTTCTGGAAACTTTGAACTTGTGAAAAATCTCCTGAGCCAAGAGACAGTGCTCAGAGATAGATCTCCTAGGGATAAAAGCCATTTGTTCCTCTGTAATCAGCTTGGGCATACACATCTTCAATCTATTAACTAGCATTGTAGCTACAACCTTGTAATTAGTCTAGCATAAGCTAATAGGACCGTAGTTGGAAGGAAGCATTGGATTCTTTACTTTTGCAATCAAAACTATTAAAGTATCTTTCCAATCTTTCCTCATACAACCATTAGTAAAAAATTATTGATAGCATTCCATAAATCTTTCAATACTATATCCCAATAGTACTTATAGAAAGAGGACGTAATACCATCCATACCTGGAGAACGATTATTCCCTTGCTGGAAGACTGACTGCTTAAGCTCCAACACCGAGAAATCTAAACTTAGAGCCTGGATATCTTCATCATTCAGCTTATGGTGAGCCAAAATGTCTGGCCAACCCGAGAGTTGACAGCCTCTATTCTTCCATTTTGATTCAAAATGTTGAATGAAAACCTTTTCAATCTCCTCTTCTTCTATTTGCATCACATTGTGAACATCTTTAATTTGGTTTACTCTATTACCATTCCTTCTAGCCGTTGCAAAATTATGAAACAATTTGGAATTATAATCACCTTCCTCAAGCCACCTAGCTTTAGCTCTTTGGTTCCACCATGTTTTACTCTATTACAAACTATGATTCACTATGTTCTTTATTCTTAATCCAAGTAAACTAAAATAAATATTTATTTCATTTATCTAGAGTGTCTCTTTAAAAGTTATTAGTGTAATTAACCTTAGGGAACCTAATTTATTTGAAATAAAGATTAATGTAAATTCTCTATTTGAGTTTACTTACTTTGCTTTAATGACATAACTTCTCTTAAGTATTTTACACTAGTTGAGATAAGATTTATCAGCCCTACTCAACTGAACCTTTTTTCTTTTCTCTTATTAGAAAATCTCGTAAACAAGAAGAACATCCTTATGTCACATCCTTTTCACCTCAATAATTGATTTCAAACATAGGGTGAAAATCTTATTTTTCATATTATTACTATGTACTTATCCTAGTTAAGGGAAGAGTAGTCTTTTGTAACTTCATTTACTTGGTGAACTATTTCAATTAGGTTAGGTCTCTTAATGTTTTCCCTTTTTTAAGTTTTTCACGTAAAAAATTTGAATCCTCTCCTATGAATATTCCATTTATCTATATGTGAATGTGTGGGATCTTCGTAGAAATTTAAAATGTAAAGCTCTCTTTACTTCCACAAATATTTTAGCACGTAATAATTTTGCACCATATATAAGAAAAATTCCCAACATTCTAAAAATACTCATCCATTTGTTGATAGGTGTGCTGCTTATAATAGTGGATCTTTTTGTCATAATACTCATCAATTAAGGAATCAATCCTTTAATTAAGGATGTCATAATTGGAAAGGAGAAAGCCCATGAGGCCTATCCTTGGAGGAATGAAGGCATAAGATGAAGGTGTCTCAAGCTTGAAATTTTAACTTTCAAAAGAGGTTAGGCAAATAGGTTACCATCATAATGGAGCACACAAAATTAATTATTGGTAGAGTTACTTTTGGTCAATTTAAAGATGCCTTAGCAAGACCTACTCATCATGTCAAAGTTCATCCACCATCATAACCCAATCCAAAACTCGTTGAAACTATTAGTTTAACTCTTCATTAGAAAAAAAAAAGCTTAACTCTTCATTATGATGCTACTCAACTAGCTCACAATATCACAACTCAATTTGATATGCCCCATAGAGAGATAGGATATACCGTGTTGAATTGGAATAGATCAATCCAAAATCTAAGTTTTGAGGGCCTTTCACACACACACACACACACACACACACACACACACACACACACACACACACACACACACACACACACACACACACACACACACACACACATATATATATATATATATATATATATATATATATATATAACATACCACAGATCTTTTAATTTCTTCCAATGAGTAGAAAATAAACTCATCACACATATTTCTATTCTTTTCATTCATCATCAAAATATATAAGTAGCATTTACATTATAGTACATGGCTACAGACTATTTTTTTTAATAATTAGCCATAATTATACAAAAATAAAAATTATTCTAGCACCCATCACTCACATCATGTTCATCACAATTCCTTTTTTACTTTGGCTGATGATTTCCTTTTTAGTTGTAGATCTCCCATCGTAAGGTTAATGATTGAGTTTACCATTGATCACCAAGCGCTTGATACCTACTTAGGCACTTCAAGGCTCATATTTTCATGATGAAAGTCATTTTTCAAAATTCTTGTGACCTATACTATATTAATGCTTCTCTAATTAGAGTGAAGGTTATTCTTTATAATAGATGACTCAAATTAGTTAAACATCTTAATTGGATAAAAAAACTCATACCTCTTATGATATATATATATATATATATATATATATATATATATACACCAACAACAACATCAAGCCTTTGTCCCACTAATGTTTTCTGTATGAATCACTTTTCACCAACGTTTCCTGTTAAAAGTCAAATTCTCATTTAAATCTAATAAAGAAAGATCATTTCTAGTATTTTCTTACCAAGTCTTTTTAGGTCTACCTGTACCTTTCTTAACATAAGTCAAATATAGTACCTCAACTTTCCTAACTGGGTCATGAGAAGGCCTCTGTTTAATGTGACCAAACCATCTAAGGCAACTCTTTCTTATCTTATCTTCAACTGGAGCTACTCAAACCTTGTCACGTATATGCTCATTTTGTATCCTATCTCTAAGGGTAAAGCCACTCATCCACCTAAGCATCCTCATTTCTGCAACACTTAACTTAGTATTATACTTCTCTTTTAATGGACAACATTCAACACCATAAAGCATTGCAGGTCTCACCACCATCTTATTGAATTTTCCCTTAAGTTTGAAGGGGAATTTTCTATCGCACAACATGCCCGATGCATTCCTCCACTTCAACCATCCAACTTGAATTATGCTAATAACATCCCCATTTATTTCACCATCACTCTGAGCAATAGATCCAAGATATCTAAAGTGTGTACTCTTATTAATGACTTGATTGCCCAAAGTCTCAATCCATTCACTAGGTCTATCACTACTAAAATTACACTCTATATATTCAGTTTTAGATCTACTCAAGAGAAAACCTTTAGACTCTAAGGTTGACTTCCATAATTCAAATTTACCTTCAACTCATCAACAAGAAGAATATCATTAGCAAAAAACATACACCAAGGTACATCCTCTAGCAAATGTCTAGTGAGAACATCCATGAGTATAGAAAAAAGATATGAACTTAAGGCTGATCCTTGATGTAATTCAACCGAAATAGGAAAATACTTGGTCAAACCACCTTGTGTTTGAACACAAGTAATAGCTCAAGCATACATACATATCTTTAATAATTTGAATATAAGTGTTGTTATCTCCTTTCTTTTCAAGAACTCTCCATATCACTTCTCTTGAAACTTTATCATATGCTTTCTCTAAATCAATAAATATCATAAGTAGATCTTCCTTATTATCTCTATATTTCTCCATCAAACCTCTCAATAAATGTATGGCTTCCATAGTAGACCTACCTGACATGAATCCAAAATGATTTTGAGAAACATTAGTATTACGCCGCAACCTAGGCTCCATAGAGTATAGCTCCTCATATATATATATATATATATATATATATATATATATATATATATATATATATATATATATATATATGCAAGATTTTCTTTCAATGTTAAAATGGACTTTTTTTCTCTTTATCAGCCAAAATACTTCAACATGCAACATGAAGAATTTTGCTTAAGTTATTGAACTTCATATTAGTTTAATAAAATATTCTAAAAACTAAAAAGTAGTCATCATAAATTTCCGAAAATTTTATGACTTAAGTTCTACTCATTAATTTCATATTTATTATAACCTCAATTTTAATTAGATAATCATTGCTGTTTCTTAAATATAATTTTTATAATTCTTTATGTTGGCCAAAAAAAAACGCCCAAAGTACGTAATGAACCGAAGTATTTGTTATTTGTTCTTATTACTGGATTATAATAACAAAAGAAAGTCAACGTCAGGTTCATTTTATTAAAAAATAATTCACATTTGTTAAAAAATTATTTCCCATTGATATTCATTAGGTGGCCTAAATTACAGATAGAATGGTTAACCGCAGTTGCTCATCATTTTAGACACGTACCCACTCGATACTTATAGGAGTACTGTTCTATATTTATTATTTCTACGAAATATTTTACTAGTTCGTTGGCCCAGATGGCACATCCACCTAGCAATTCTCAATTTTTTAATCATGAGCTGACAGAAGAACACTAGTTAAAACCAAATGCATCTAATAAAAGTTCCTTCAGAGCAATTATTAGGTCCGGTGACGGGACGTAGAGCTTCGTTCGGTCACCACTGAGTTACCCAGTATTTGCTCGGTATTGCTAGGTATTGCTTGACAATAATGATAAATACCGCCATATGAAGACCAATACCGAGTAATACCGAGCAATACCGAGTAATACCGAGTTTTTCTAGAAAAAACTCGGTATTGCTCGGTGTTGCTCGGTATTACTCGGTATTGCTCGTTATTGCTCGGTATTTGTCTTCACATAATGGTATTCTCGTTATTGCCGAGCAAAATCGACAAATATGTGATTTTGTGCCT
Organism: Dendrobium huoshanense; assembly: GCA_016618105.1. Classification (NCBI taxonomy): domain Eukaryota; kingdom Viridiplantae; phylum Streptophyta; class Magnoliopsida; order Asparagales; family Orchidaceae; genus Dendrobium; species Dendrobium huoshanense. The sequence goes on along the minus strand of CM028342.1, from coordinate 52,920,681 downwards.
GCTATGTGCCGCGATCTAGTGCCGGCCGAACGTAGCTCTACGTCCTTTCACCGGACGAAATAAAAGTTCCTTCAATAGGCCGGTAAGAATAGTCAACCCAATGGTCACACAATGTCATGTCCCGGGATTTAATGGAAGAATTAAACGCTTTAACCTATTTATTTATCAACCTCAATAAATAATAAACCAAAGCCAACTAAATAATTCAAAGTACTATCAATAAACTAAAGTATCTCAAAATCATATGTGCAGTAATCCAATTTATAAAGTGCATTACAACAAAATAAAGAACTGAATTATCAAAATACCTTAAGACCTGATCTTGGCGGACTTGCTCTTATGACTTTACTCTACAGGGCCTTTTTCTTTTCTAGAAATAGTAGAGGAATATCATAGAGTGAGCATAACCAGCTCTCTAGACTCCTTTGACATTTTTATCATAGATATCAATATCCATTAAAATACCCCTAACAAATTATTCAAATGTTCAATTAATCGTAAAATATAAACTAAATGCTAACATAAGGAAATTTTCTTAGAATTATCAAAATGCACTTAATTTCAATGTCATTTATTGTAATTTCATAGATAACTTCTTAGAGGTGTCAAATATCATATTATACTTGCTAAAAAAATATTCCTTGCACTTAAACCTTCTTGATTTATTACAATCCATACAAAGAGGTTTCAAAGTTATCATAGTATGTTCAAAGCATCATTTGGACTTAATTCACACTACTTTAAAATATGATTTTTCACAGCACTTGCTAGGGGCGGTTTGAAAACTGCTGCCAAAACCAGCTTTTAGCACTGATTTTCACCACTGCTATATGCACCGGTTTTAACCGCTGGTATATCTCAAACCCTATGACTTATTATTTGATGCTCGCTTCTCCTTCTCGATTCCCTTCTCTAAATCTCTTCTCTTTGGAATCTTGCACGTGGCTCTCCCTCTTCTGCCTCTTTCAGTCGCTTGTGCGTAGATCGTGGCCTTCGACCAGCTGCCGGAGAGTCAACTGCATCAAAATCCATCCTCTCACGTCTAGCTCTTCCTGATCTGCTTGACCGGTTTTTCCCCTAACCTAACCTAGGGTTTCATCTGAAATGCTTGCACATAACTTGATTTTTAATGTAAATCTCTTTGGTATTAGGGTAGGTATTTGGCTTTTCACATAACATGTTGCATGTTTATGAAAATTTCAGTAGTTGAGTTCACTCTTATCACATAAGGAGATCTTCCATGACAATGAGCATGCTAATTAAAAGTAATTAAAAATATCTAAGAAGAGGACATTAAACTTGACGTGAACATAGGAGTTGTTCTGAAGTCCTTCAAGATGATTGAACATGTTACTGTTTACTTTGATTAGTGCCATAAGGAAAAACTTACAAATACCCTTTGGTTATATTTTGACATGCTTGTTTGGTTAACTACATAAATGCTAGGTGTTAATATCAATCTTTCTTGCCATCATCTTAATATCAACAAGTGGGCAAGATAGAAAAACAAAAAAAGATACTACAAATCATCATAATCAAGATAATCTTATTTGCAACATGGAACAAAGGTTATTGTACATACCCTTACTCTTTTGTCACATGTAAACTTAAACTAGCATCAAATTTTATTTTTATGAAAAACAAAAAACCAAATGAAAAATAGATTATGTGTATTGATTCAACAAATTTGAACAAAGCCTATCTCAATCATAGATACCTACTTCAATGGATAAATATTTGATGGGCTTACAATCTACTACCTAGTGAAAAGCTCTTCTAATAGTTTTTCAAACTATTATTAAATAAAAATGCATATTATTAACATAAATATAATTGTTTTTATATCCAATAATAGATTTTGATGCTGTATTATCATGTAGTTTAGGCTAATGAATGATTTTTTTAATTTATAAATAAGTAATAGACTGTATATATCATTAATTATCAAAATATTGATGTTTATGTTTTTGAACTGCAGGGAAAAAAATCTATTTCAACGTACAATTTATTGCTAGTGGAATTCATAACTCTGTAAAAAATAACATGTATCTCAAATATTTGAAGCGTAGATGTTTATGGGTTTCCACTTGCACTAGATGGTATCAAAATAAATTCAAACAAAGGAAAAAATATTTGCAAGATGTCACCCTTGAGATCTTCTTAAGTTCCTTAGTGGTTAACATGGCAAGCTCTAGGTCATGGTCATTTCATTTCAAAATTAGGAGAAAAGTGATGATATTATTTCTTCAATGTTCTTAAAGAAATAAGCACTTGTAGTGCATTTGGAAGAGTAATTAAGCATTCACTCAATTGAAATAACTTCTTTCTTCACAAACACTTTTCTAGAGCTTGCAATTTGGCAATGACTTGTTGCTCCATGTCAATGTGGTCAAGAAGGTTATTTGCACTTTTCATATCAAGTAGGTCGGCTTAGCAGTTAACTGCCCAATGATAAGCAATTAGCTTAACCCAAGCATTTTTGTTATTTCCCTACTCTCAACTATTTGTTAGTCAAGTAAATGACTAATGTGAAGCCTAAGATTCATTAATAAAAATATAGTTTTAATATTAAAATTAGAAGAAACAAAATTGAATACTCTTGCATTTAATTAATCTCTTAAGAATTAATTTAAGGTGCACTTAATGATAGAAATTCATTACTATATATCTTCAACCTCCTTACAAGCTCAATAAATATCTAATCTTTATTTATTTTTCGTAGTGGTAATAGACTTGTAGAGCGCATTCCTTCGATGATTATTTTAAATGAAGTTGTTAGCTAACACCTATTTCTGCATATATCAATGACTAGAATCTTCAATTGATGATCTAATAGAGTAATATTGTTTTCTTAGAAACTATTGGGAATTTATTTTCTCAGTTTTGATGGATAAGAGTTGGATATCAAATCCTAAATTACATAGTGATTATATTAAATGTGTTGAGAATTTTTTAGAATTTACAATTCAAACTCAAAGTTCAGCACAAAAAAAAATTCTATGTTAATGCAAATTATACATTGGCAGATATTTTAATTATGTTAAAGATGTCAAGTTGCATTTACTCTCTAAAGGATTTTTCCTTAGATACATTATTTGGAATCAACATGGACAGGAAAATGCTTTTGTTGCTGAAGTTACAAGATAATAAATATTTAGTGATACTTGTAATCTTAATGAAGTGCAAATGCAAGGCGAGCAACCAAGAACAAATGATAAAGTAGGATTGTTAAGGGACACATTTTGCTCAAGCAATGCCAATTTAGATGATGAACATAATAAAAACAACATAGATCTGACAAATGATGATGCGATGAAATTTGGTTATTTTTGCTGGAAGCAGGAGTAGAATTATACCATGACTGCAAGTCATTTACGAAGTTATCCTTCATCTTGCATTAATTTTACCTAAAGTGCTCACACTCTTGGTCCGTAATATATTTTTATCAATTGATTGAGTTATTGAGTGAAGCTTTCTCTAATGGTTCATTGCTACCTAAGAATATATATGAAGTGAAGAAGATAATGAAAGTGTTTGATCTTGGATATAACAAAGATAGATGCATGTCCAACTGATTGTTGTCTATTTTGGAAAGATAGATCTAATCAAGAGATATGTCATATTTGTGTTTGTTCATGATGTGCAAGTCCTAAAAAAAATCTAGTTAAAAGGAAAAAAAATCAAATGAAGTTTGCTAAGGTTGTTTGATATTTCCCATTGATTCCCAAGCTTCAAAGATTGTTTAAAACAAAAAAGTCTACTGAAGAGATGAATTGGCATGCAAATCAGAGAAATATAAATGAGTTATTATGCAATCCAACTAGTGGAGAAGCTTGAAAATCCTTTGACTTGAGATACCCTGATTTTTCTACAGATCCACGTAATGTTGATCTTGCATTATCAAGTGGTTTTAATCCTTTTAAGAATATGAGTAGTACATACATCATTTGTCATGTACTTTTTTTTTATACAATATGCCTCCTTCAATTGCAATGAAATAAATCTCGTTCATTCTGTCTACTATTATACAAGGGGAGAAGAGTCCATAAAATAATATTGATGTCTATCTCTAACTGCTAATAAATGAGTTGTACAAATTATGGCATGGAGTGATATCCTATGATGCAGCTTCCGTATAATCTTTTAATTTACGATCCACATTAATGTGGACGACTAATAATTTTTTTGGCTTATGCTATACTTTATTGTTGGAGCAATAAAGGAATTTTTTCTTGTCCTTATTTTACCGTAAACATAGAGTCTTTATGGTTATATAGAGGGAAGCAATTATTGTATATGGATCATCATTGTTGGCTACCAGAGAATCACTTATTTTGTCGATATAAATAATACTTTGATAACACAGAGGAGATCACTAAAGCATCTAGAAGGAATATTGGTAGAGACAGTTTACAAAAAATATAGAATGTTTAGTTTACTTTGGGAAAATTTAGAAGCTTAAAAAGAGGGTGTAATGTGGAACTGACTGAACATCAAATCTGAAAAAAAAAAATCAATTTTCTTTGTGTTACCTTATTGGGAGTATAATTTACTGTCACATAATCTTGACGTCATGCATATTGAAAAAAAATAATGCATGTGATAATTTCGTTGGCAATTTACTTGATCTTGAGAAATCTAAAGATAACCTACACGCACGACAAGATTTGGTTTACATTGTAATTAAGAGTGAGCTTCATCTACAAATTCTTGAATATGGTTCATATTTTTTACCCCCAACTTGCTTCACAATGTCAAAAAAAGTGAAATTGATGTTATGTCAAGTTTTAAAAAATATGAAAATGCCTAAAGGTTATGCATCTAATATTTCAAGGTGTGTTAATTTTACTGAATGTAAGATTGTGGACCTAAAATCCATGATTATCATGTGCTTATTGAAGAATATCTATCAATTGCTTTGAGGTCATTTTCTTCATCCGATGAAATTATAAATATTGTGGTGTAGATATAATTTTTTTTTAAGTTAATTTATAAAGATGAGCAAGGAAATCCTATAAGGTATAGGGGTGTATAACATGTGTTGATGTCTAAAATATGCCACCAGGGACACAAATTCATATAGAGGTAAATGAAAATAAAATCCCCTATAACATCCATGAATATATTTTGCTAGGATCATATATTGATGTTGTTGCAAGAGATCATATTTTGACTCTAATAGCTTTCCCTGATGGGAGAAATAAGGGCATGGAGCTCTTCAAGAAGAAGATGTTGGTTGAATTTGAGGTATATAGAGTTTATAGTAAGTTAAAAAAATTAGTTAAGTATTATTAATTATATAACATTGTCAACTGCAGTCTAAATTTGAGTTTCTTGTCTATATATGCCATTAGATTCTTTAATCCCTTGGTACTAAATGGTGTAATTATAAAACCACTTTAAAGGTTGAGAACTTGGAGAGTAGACCAATTGATGAAATTATGGAGACTGTTCTATTTGGAGTTGATCAAATGCAATGGCGCCAACTTGTTACACTACGGTCAAAGCCAGAGGACCACGTAAGTATTGAGATTAAGCTTGTTTGTTAAAAATTTATTACTAATATAACTTTTTAAATTTAAACAAGAAATGATATTTCTTTTTTAGATTTGAGTTATGTTAAGAAAGGTAGAGGTAGACCTAAAAAGACTTGGTTAGAAAATATTAGAAATGATCTTTCTTTATTAAATTTAAATGAGAATTTAACTTTTAACCAGACAGAATAGAGAAAAAGGATTTATGTAGCCGACCCCATGTAGTAGGATAAAGGCTTGATTTTGTTGTTGGTATTGATAAAATTTTAAATTTAATATTATCATGTATCACAGGAAAGGGCTACCAAAAATTCTGTAAATGCCAAAAACTAAACTTGTCCTGACATAATGGGTCGTGTGAGCTCAGTTCAAAGACAGAAGAATGGTATAAATTTAAATGTTTAATTAGAACTATTAAATGCTTCATTTTCAAACTTGCATTTTTGTTATAATGTTTTTGTAGTTTATTAAGGACAAATTATAATGATGGAAAATTAATAGGCTGCACAAATTAAGATGGAACTTGATCATCTGATGCGCTATGCAATAATGGGTATATATATATATATATATATATATATATATAGTGATTAAAATTTACTTTTTATAATAAGTTCTTCAATAATTTAAATATATATGATTTTAACGTAAACACAAGCATATAATCTTCTTTCCAAGGAAGGGTTTACATCTGAAGACAAAAACATTGAAGCTAATGAGAGAGTCTTTATTATAGATATGAGACCAGAACATTCAGGTTGAGTTTGTACCCAAGGATTTGGTGTCATGCCGACCCGATACTTTCCTCAAAACACAAGTGAAGTAGTTGGTGGTAGCAGTGGCAACTTTGCTCAAATAATAAGTCTTCAAGAGGAGTTCAACTCATTTTGTGCTGAGATGAGACAATTTATGCAATAATTTGAGATGAATCAACCACCCCATGGAGGATCAGAATTGATATGAAAAAAAATTATGTAATTTAATGTAATTATAAATTGCTTGATTATTAGTATCTCATTATCTTCATATTACTTTCAGGTTGGCAATGACACTTCATATGATGTCTAATAATCTTCTAGAAATTGAAGATTGTTTTGCTTATGAGCTCTATTATTTATTGTTATGCTTCTAGTTGTATGAATATTTTATGTATTTTTAAACTTAAGTTGTTTTGGTTTTGATCTCTAGTGGTTCTTATGATGTTTAAACTTCTGATACTTGCACTTATAATTATATTTCCCTAGCTTCTCCTTGCTAGTTGCTTTCTTTGATTTGAATTACTTTGAGACCTTAAACTTGGATTAAAAATATTGTTGTTATGAGCTACTTGATTCTTCAAGATCATTAGCTGCAGTAAATGGGAATCTTCTACTTCAATTAAATGAGTATTTAGATGTTTCGAACTTGCATGTTTGGACTTTAGACAAAAGAAGTGATGTGTTCTTTCTATAAATTGATAAACACTTGCTAACTTGATAACAATTAACGTGACAATAGTTTATTGTTCAAGAAAAGTAAGATTTCTTGATTGTTTGGTAAAGTATGCAAAATTCTCCTATATCTTTAGTGTGATGGTTTGACCTCTATTTTGCACCTTTTTGACAAATTCTGTTTGGCCTCTATTTCCTTCTTGTTTCTTTCTTATGTCACCATTGACTTGACAACATTATTCATCGTTGAAGAAGTCTTAGCATCACTAAAAAATCATGGAAATCTAGTTTTTAATATTTCACTCAAATAAATCATTTGCGGTCATAAGAACATAAACATATCCATCTTGAGTAGGTGTATTGAAAGCAATATGCTTTGGGCATTTTCTACAAATTTGTTGTTCCATCATCCTTTGCTAGTTTGTTTTAGGTATAGTTCTTCTATTGGGTAGCTTTGATTTAGCGCCTAACTTACTCATAATTAATTTTGTATTTATTAGAAATTATGAGCTGAATTCTTTTGGGCTTGGGCTAAAAAGTTTGTAGTGTGACATCATATGTGTTAAAACAAAAATTATGAGAAAATGTTTTTAGGGTTTTATGGTGGTAGCGGAGGAATAGGGCTAATAGGTCCAAATCCTATTAAATGTAACTTTAATTTTCTCTTACTTCGTTGTGACTCTTGCTACCTATAACACTTTGGCTAATGTATTTGGAGTATTGTTTATTGATAAAGATCTACGTTTAAAACTCTACATGGATTATCTTCTATTTGGTGTATTGTTTATTAGGAAGATTATTTATTTGCACCAAGTTTGGATAATGTGAATGTGAGATTAAAGTGGCCATTCAGGTTCTGTATTAAAAAAAAAAAAAGGACATTTGTGGTTGTTATAATCGCCACAACATATCAAAATTATGCTGGTTAAAGCTGTCATAATTCAAAAAATCAGTTTATATGGATGATCTTTGCGGTAGTTATGCTAGTTGCAAATCTGGAATTTTGCACTGGTTATAACCAGTGTTAAATATAGCACTTCGCCAAACTTACCCTGCCGATATTTAAACCACTGTGGAATATCGTTGCAACGCATTGTAATTACAGGGATAGTGTAGCAGTTTTAATACCATTGCAAAGAAACTAGTGGCTGTTATAACTGCTTGTATAATTCAAAATTTGTGCTGTGATAACCCTATTTTATGTTAGTGTCATAAAATTTCCAGAATATGCAATGCATGAATATGACACATGTCCAAATGACTACTTATAACTCTACTTCTACTTTTAATTCTTTTTCAATATCCCACACTCACATATAACAAGTAAGGTTAGAACAAAGTAGAATATAGAGGGTCTCGTAGGGAGTCTAAGAAGGCAATATGTGATGCAAATAATTTAGTTATTAGTAATTTATATAATATATTAGATACTAAGAATGAAAAATAATATATGAATAAGTTAGCTAAATAAAGAGAGGAGAAATAAGGATTTAGTTCAAGTTAAATGTATTAAAGATGAAGATCAAAAAGTGCTTTGATTAAATGAGGATATTCAATATAAGTGGTTGAGATATTTTTATAAACTTTTAATGGTGGTTGTGAGAATATGATTGACTTTAGTAAGCTTAGCACTCTAAATGCAAATTGTGAATTTTATTTATATGTTTGTATCAGTAAAATGTAAGTTTTAGAGGCTTTAAATAAAATGAAAAGTGAAAAAGGAGCAGAACATGATGATATTACAATAGAGTGAAAACACTTAGAAGATCAAGGAATTTCTTGCCTTACTAAGCTCTTTAAAAATATTAAAGATGCTGAATGAGTGGAGAAAGAGTGTGTTGTTTCTTATATTTAAGAATAAAGGTGATGCAAAAAGGTTGCAAATTATAAACAAATTAAGCTAATGTGTAATCAGTGGCGGAGCCAGAAAATATATCTAGGGGGGGCCTAAATTTTTTTTTTTTTATAAAAATTTTCCTTTAACTTTTTACATTCAGGCTTAGGATCAATATAATCAGTATTAAAAATGATAAAACTTTGGTAGTAAATTAGTTTATTTTCTTTCTTCACAAAATGACTTCAATCATCAAATCACTTGATTTCTGCTAGAACATGTTTAATATATTAATTAAATATGTGATATTAAAAATCTCATTGCACACAAAAAAAAAATCATAAAATCTATTTAAGATCGAATTAGTATAGGATTAAGATAATATCATTCAAGAAAAAATGTAAATAAATAAAAAATTAAATTGGGAGTGATTTGAATGGATGATCAATCTTAATTGTGGACCGTTTATTGGGCATTCAAATGTTTTAGTAATATCAGAATTCGGCGATCTTGGGCTCGTTGGATTCATATTGTCTAGCCGCTCGATTCGACTATAAGAATGTCATTTTTGGAAACCGTTTGGTAATACAAATTATGGTTTGAACCTTCCAAATATGCTTCGGGTCTTTGATTTGGAGTCATTTCGGTTCGGATTGAGTTGAATTTGGTGTTGTTGGGTTCGTATTTTTGAGGCATTCAGTTCGACTATAAGTTTATTGAAATCGGAGTTCATATGGTCTCTGATTTAATTCTTGAAGTTTCCAACTTAATTTTATCTTGAGATTAAAAAAAATCAATTTTTTTAGGGGGGGCACGTGCCCCCCCTTGCCCCCCCCCCCCCCCCCCCCCCCCCCCCCCCCCCCTCCATCCTCCTATGTGTGTAATACATTCAAATTATGGGAGTGAGTAATTGAGCATTTGTTCATCATTTTAGTAATATTTCTCAAAATTAGTTTCGATTCATGCCTAGGACTATTATGGAAGCTGTGCATTTGGTGAGAGGTTTGACGGAGAAGTGTAGAGAGAGTAAGAATGGTCTTCATATGATATTTATTATTTTAGAGATGCTATATGATAAAATTTCAAGAGAAGTGCTCTAAAGAGTACAAAAAAAGAAAGGAGTTAATAATGCTTGTTCAAGTCAGTTAGGATATATATACAAAGATGTTGCTAGTGTTTAAACACAAGGTGGTTTGATCAAGTATTTTTTTATTTTAGTTAGCTTACATCAAGGATCAATTTTTAAGCCAATATATTTTTTCTGTAGTCATTTATGTTCTTCTTAGACATTTATAAAATGATGTAACTTGGTGTATGATTTTTGCTGATAATATTTTTCTTAATGATAAAACTAGAGAGAGTTGATGAAAAACTTGGGTTATGGAGGTCAACCATAAAGTCTAAAGGTTTTTGTTTGAGTAGATCTAAAATCTAATATATGGAGTTTAATTTTATTAGTAATGAATCTTATGGTGGGATTGTGATATTGGTTGATCAAATCATTCAAAAAAAGTGCACATTTTAAATATCTCAAATCTATTTTTCAAAGCGATGGTGAAATAGATGGGGATGTTATTAGTAGAATTCAAGTTGGATGATTGAATTTGAGGAATACATCAGGCCTATTATGTGATATAACAATACCACTCAAACTTAAGAGAATTTTATATGATGGTGGTGAGTAGAGGCGGAGGCAGGGTGGTGGCACTGGGGGCACGTGCCCCCACTGGTGGGATGTTTTTTTTTTTTTTTTTTTTTTGTATTTTTTTATATACAAGCCATCAATGCATAAGCTTAATCGTCGCTAATGCTAAAACATTTTATTTGCCTGTCTTGGTCTCCGATCACGCATCTCTGGGCCATCCTTGGGCTGTGGCCGTTGAGTTCTCTCATCCATGAAACTTCTCTCTCTATATCTATCTCTCTCCTCCCTCCGTAGCAATATCCGGAAAAAAAAAACCTAAAACAATTCCACTGTATGTACAAAAAGCCAAAAACCATCTAACTAATAAATTTTTTTTTAGTTGAAAATTGGTGTGTTTGTATTGTTGTATCATTCCTTTTTCAAAAAATGATTCAGTTTTATTTTTAGGATTCTATTTTAACTTGCAAAAATTAAATTAAATTTTAAAAAAAAATTAATAGTAAAATTTATTGGAGTTTAAATAATTTTAAATTTTTAAATTAAAATTTTTCATATAGTTTGTGTTTATTTTTGATTACTTGAGCATATTTTAATTTTTCCTATGAAAAAAGTTTTCAATTTGTCTAAACATTTTTCATTATTTATTGATTATCATTCAAATGATAGGGATAAAATGAGAAGAATTTACTTTTTAAGAGGATATTTTTACCGTCGGGATTATAAATTCCTACCAACACAAGTTGGAAAAAAATTATATAGTTTTAAAATCGACGATGCCGATCTCAAGCATTGATGAACAAGGTTGAGAGATTTTTTAGTATTTAAAATTTGTACCCACACATAAAAAAAATCTTGGATCCGCCCCTAGTGGTGAAACTTGCAATGCTTTATCGTGCAAAATGTTAACCATTAAAAGAGGATCATAAAATTAAGTGTTATAGAGATGAGGGTACTCTGGTGGATGAGTGGCTTTACACGTAGAGATAGAGTGTGAAATGAGTTTATTCGTGAAGATATTACAATTGCTTTAGTGGCAGATAAGATTAGAGAGAACCACCTTAGATGATTTGGTCACATAAATGTTGGCTTTCTGATGACCCTATTAGAAGAGTAGTTGTATTATATTCGACGAATGTTCATAAATGTAGAGAGAATTAAAAAGAGTTGGTTAGAAAGTTTTAAAAAAAATGTATTTTTTATTAGATTTAAATGTGAATTTGACTTTTAATAGGACACAATGGAGAAAAAGGATTCATATAGCAAACCCCATATATTGTTGTTTTTATTGTATCTTATAAATAAAATTAATTTACATTATTAAAAAGTTAAAAAATATTCTAAAATTTAAAAACTTAAAGATAATTCTAAATTTTTATGAGATGTTTTTGAGATTATTCTCAATTAAAAAAAAATATTTCATAAAGTTTTCACATCATTTAAACCTAAAATAAGAATTAATAAACCCTAGCTTTAATAAGATAATCATTAAATAATATAAATAGTAGAACATTTATTAATAATTAAAAAAACTAAAATACCAGATAATTTTTTATGATATCTTAAAATTATAGAAAATAATATAATAAATAGCTTTAAAATATATCATACTTAAAAACAAAATCTATAATAAATCTTAAATAAATGTTTAAAATAATTAAAATCACCTATATATATATATATATATATATATATATATATATATATATATATATATATATATATATATATATATATATATATATATATATATATATATATATATATAAAAGTGTCAGCTCATGTTTGGCAAGGTTACCTCTTACTATGTCTAAGATAATTTAAATGAAAAGGTTTAACTTCGAGTAAATATTTTACATTTAAAGTGTTCCTGAAAAATCCAAAATAAAAATGAACACCCAACCCTTAAAACTTAAATAAAAGTTATATGATATTAAAAAACTTATATTAAAATGATTTCTCGATAAAATTAAATAAGTTTATATTTAAAAAATAAAATTTAGAAAATATATAATAAAATGATACTCTTATGACTTTAAACTTTATAGAGTAGGCTATTTTATTTTCTTGCATTTTAGTTTGATGTTTTACTATATATTATTTTATACTTCATTGTATTAGAATATACTAAATCATTAATTGCAAAATTCAAACCAAAGTTAGAATTAATAATTTGATTTTAAATCTACTTAGGCTGACTAAAACTTAGAAAATTGGTCTACATTCAAAATATCTGTTTCACAAAATTTGACCCCTTAATTTATGCGAAACTTAAAATAGGTGTGACACATATTATATGTATGCTTGGTTTTAGAAGAACCTGATTTCTTTTGATGTTTTATTTTTTAAGAATCAAAACTCTTCTGATAAATTTTAAAAAATTGAATAAAAATAACTAGAAATGTCATATATGAATTAAAAAAAAAAAAGTTGAAAAGACTCTTAAGGATAAATTAAAATAATAAAAAAGAAACTATTTTATTAGCTAGAAGCATTTCCATACACTTCATGTTTAGCCTGCCTGACTTCAATACCTAAGTTTTATGTCTCAATTTTAAAATGACAATAACCTAGAAAATCCTATGAGAATCCATATCATTCCTAACCGAGGGGTAATCTAATGCCCATCAAATTAATTCACAAATTGTATAATAAATAAACAATCACATCAATCAAATCAATTTATAACTAGTATGTAGTGAAAAAATATAGAAAACTTGGCACATAACAACAGGAAAGTAAAATATCGGCCTAGCCTACAACTAGAGTTAGTTGTCTTAGAAAATCATCTAAAGTATGTGCAGAAAGATGTGTGGCTTAGATATATCCGATGTTCAGATAATTTATTAAAGTTGTATAGTGTTTTGATTTGTTGAAGATCAAAGTGGTTTTAATTCAAGTTTAAGTATTAGTGTTTTAAAATAAATTTTTAAGTTTACTAAGTGTTATATGATTACTACCTTTGTTTACACCAGAGCCGTAAAGTTTATTTCACCTTCCGTTAGGCTAAGTTAATAGCCTAGTAGGTGGGTTACCTAATAATAATTAATTAATTAAAAATTAAAACTTGATAGATTTTGATTAAATTAATTGATTATTGATTTGAAAGATTAATATTAATATTTTCTAGAATTTAAACCAATTATTTTTTTTCAAGAATTTTTTGAATTATTTAAATGCATTAATTAAGAGGTTAAAATTGAACCTTTTAAATTAAAGTGAATTATAGAATTTTAATATTTTTCCTCAATACTAGACCTTTAATGTGAGTAATTAGATAATAAGTTTAATAGATTTAGATTTTTCTACATTAAGTTATGCATTTTTGAAGTTTTGACTCAAATTTGAATTACAATTGACCACATGTTGACTATTTGACTTTGAATTATTTTCAGTGATTTGATATTTTTAATAAATAATAGACCCTATTCAAAGTCTAATTCATTTGAGTTTGTTCAATTTGTATTATTTTGTAATTATTTATGAATTTTCAAAGTTTAACTAATTAATTAAATTTTTAAGTTGTTCGTTAAAATAACTTTTTATAATTTTGGTCCAAATTGATTCCAAACTTCTTGAAAACACCCCCAAAGGTCAGGAATAATCCAAGGGAATATTCTCATGTGTTTGTGAATTTTAAGAAATTTTAAGTTATTTTTAATTAATTAAATTAATTAAATATTAATATTTAATCAAAAACTAAAATAAGCTTAATTGAAGGGTCCAATCAAGGGGCTTTTAATTTTTCTAGGTTTAGGGTTTAATTATGTGCATTTAGACATATCATTTGAATTTTTAGGATTTAATTTAAGTTAATGGTAAAATAATTAATTTTTTTGGTTAATTTTAAAATGGTAGTTTATGTTGCCTAAAAAATGGTGGACCAAATTGATTCCAATTTTAGTCAAACATAGGCCATGAGTTCACCTAAACTCAAGGCCTAAGCCCACTGAATTTGGGCCAGTGGTGGATATTCTAATGTGCTTAACCATAAAGTCACCTTCAAGGATTTATTTAGACTACTTAGAGCTAAGGGAGGGGAATAAAATACGTGGCCATCTACTCCCTAATATAAACATAAATAACTCACGATCAATCAAAACCTAAACCCCATTAGTTAGGTAAACTTGTATTCAACGATCAACCAATGACTCAAAAATCCAAATTAAGCCAAATGTGTCCTAAAACCCTTCAATCAAAAGGGAGAAATTTTGGAGATGTCTTGGACATACCCAAAATTGATCTCCCAAAGTTTCAAGCCATAATTATAAAAATACCCCTAAGGATATTATTGAAATTAACTAAGTTTCGTGCATAATCATGGCCCATGACCATAGGGCTTCTATAGATCTTCTTAAGACCTTTCCAATGAGCTTAAGTACACCTAAATAGGCTAAGTGGATGAGGAGTTATAAAATTTTAAAGTTTCCTAAAATTTCTATGAAATTAAATGCATGAATTACATAGTCAGCCAAAGTATCCACCCTGGTACCATCTAATTGGTCAATTAATCATTACGGCTGACTGTGTAAATACGAGGTTAACCAAAGACATTCGATGCTTGATTAAATGGTCACGATTAAATGTGGCCCGAGACTGCATGATTTAATCGGAGATTAACGATTGTGATTACGTCTTCAAGCTTCTGCAATGCTCCATAGCTATAAAGCTTCTTTAGCATGATTCGAGAGATCTTGTTGGTGAACTTCCACAAAATTTCATAGAGAGCATCAGGGTGATATAAACTGTCAATCCAATAGTCAAAGTTTGGTTGTTTGACAGTTTACTTCACACTTGACCACCACTACCTAGCTATGAGCTCGGGATTAGGATTTCACCTTTTAGAAAGCCCCAATGAATTGGATTTTCAAGTAGGAACCTTGAGCGTATGATTACAAACACTTCCTCTTTAGATGTCACAGTCAGAAGATTGCTGGAGGTATGACTTCGAACGAAAGGTGGAAGGATTTCACTAGATCTTCTTAAATTGATGGCCAAAGAGTGCTAGAGAGTAAAGGAAGGGAGAGGAATACTCATGAGACTCTGGAGAACAATTTTGAGAGACTGAATGTGAATGAGCCGCTTTGGAAGAAGGATGCCCTATTCAAGCTATAGTCATGGTGACGGATGGATAGGATTGATATTTTTATCCATTGAATGGTTGCCAACTAGGAGGGGACAACTTCTCTGAGACTCGTGAGCTCAGTCCTTGGAAGGCGTTTGAGTGAGGATCAAGATGAAGCGGACCACCGAAGCTCCACTCCCATTCGCTTTGGATACCAGCAGCCCTAGTTCAGGTCAGGGCGAGGTGGAAAGGATGTTGGAGATCTGGTAAACTCAAGTGTGAGATCAATTGGTCAAAGTAATGCCCAATTCACCATAATGGCTCGGGTTAACCCAAACATGTACCATTTGGGTCAATTTAGGTGCAACACAAGTCAAGCCATGTGGTTGGGCTAGACCTAAATTAGACTAGGGGTTGGGCTAACTAGGGTAGATTCATTGGACGTACCTAAGGTAACCCAATGAAAGTGTTGATTTGTCTTGGTGAAGCCTAGGTTGATAAATAGCTCAACCGTTAGTGGCTTTGACCACTTTGGGCTAGCCCAATTTCCAACCTGAGTTGACCCAAGGGCTGGATCAACTAAGAGGAGTGTGTTGGGTTTTAAGGGACCCAACATAGGCTTTGGTTTGATTTGATTTGACTTATGGTGGAGTTTGGCTAATGGGAAGTTCTCTTTGGACACTTGGGTCAAGCCATGTGGCTAACCCAAGTGGGCCCAAGGGTTGGTCCTTCAATAGGGTTCTCTTAAGGAGCAAATGAATCACCTTATAGGTTTGAATTGGCTTAGCAAAGCCTTGGTTAAAGGGTTTGAATTGGGTAAAGATGTATGTGTAGCTTGGTCAAACTTGGTTGACTTGGTCAACCAAGTTAACCAAGGGTCAAGGGCTAGGTCCGTTAAGTCTGGATGTTTTGAACATGAGGGAAATGGTTTCAAGTAGTGAGAAGAGCATTTGACTTGAAATGCATTTTTGAAAGCTTAAAGGGAACTTTAGTCAACCATTATTGACTTGGTCAATTATGTCAAATCAAAGCTTAAGTTTGAGTTTAACATGTTAAAGGAATTTAGGATACATTAGAAAAGATTTCAAGGTTTGATGTAATTAAGATATGTTGAGATTTAGGGAAAAGTCCAAATTTCCCCTTAAAGGGCATTTTGGCCATTTTGACCCTTGGCCAATTATGAGTCAAACTGGGTTGAACAAAATGCAATTTACTTATCAACATATCATAACAAGAGTTATTTATATGGTCAAGGGTTTTGGGAGAGGCCCAAGGGTCAGATTCCACTAGGTGGTTGTTGACCTTGATTTTGTCAAACCCTGGGTCCCATAGGTCAGACAAAGTCTCTTGTGCTCAGACGTATGCCCTGGGTCAACCTGGTTGATCAGGTCAACCTAGGTTGACCAATTAAACCCTTTTGAGTCTTAAACATTTTTAGATAAATTCCAACCTTTCTTGGACTCATCCCTCTACCTATTTAGGTCTAGTAAACCATGTTGACTGGGTCAACTCATGCTTGGGTCAATGTTGGTGGAATTTTTTAAAACATGTTTTGAAAAATATTAGTTTTCTTTGGGAATTTTAGAACTGAGATTGAATCTTAATTCTAAAAGTCGAACCAACTCATTCGAAAAAATATATCACCCCGAAGGATAAAAATTAAAATCTTATAACGGCATTCAGACTTAGAATCATGTGATTCATCTTGAATATTATGACCAGATTCTAAAGAGGACTCAGCGCGACCCCGAGAGGACGAGGTAGAGTCCAACAAAATAATCCAGTTGTAATATTCAAGGGTTGTGATTGCTGAATTCATATCCAAAGCCCTACCAAAGAAGGGTGTACCTTCCCAAAGGGAGATAACACCTTTCAATGGTAATTCTTCTAATATGATGTCGGCAGTCACTCTTTAACTTTTCCCAAAGAAGTCTAAAGAGATTTTTTTTTAAATGATTTTTTAAATCAGGTGTGTGTGGTTCCAAATCTCCTAGGAGCGCAAGCCCTCGTAGTTAATTACATCGTAGGGAGACAGAATCCCCTATGAAAACTCTCGATTAAAATAAGAATGAAATTTTATTAGATTTTCTAGGAGTGATATCAAAAAGAGAAGTGAATTTTGGAAACTCAAAAGGGAATGGATCAAAATTGAGCAGTTATTATTGGAGTTAAAGGAGGAGAGGTAGGGGACACTTTGAGATTCCAGAACCATCAGGAAGTTGAAAGTTCATTAGGGATGTTAAGCCCTATGAACTTAGTCCCAAGCTAACCAAGAGGGGGGTGAATTGGTATTTTAAAAACTATTTTCCCAAAGAAAGAAAATTGTATAAACCAAATCACACCATAGAAATAAATGCGGAATTTAAAAGCGCGGAAGCAAGAAAAAGAACACAGAAATTTATAGTGGTTCGGTCGACTCGACCTACGTCCACTCCTTGGAGGCACCCTCCAAGTATTGCACTACAAAACGTGACTCTCCTTTAGCCCCCACAGCTAGGTGGAGAAGCCCTCACAAGAACCTCCTTTTTGCCACCCCGGTAAGGCAGAGAACCTTCCTCCTTTTGCTTCCTCCTGAAGCTGGCAGAGAACCAAAACTAAAAGCAAACTCCTTACCTCTACCGACCCTTCCATGGACGAGAAACTCTAGACGAAGATGAAGCAGAGCGATCCTTGAAACAACCCTTGTGAATCCCCTCACAAGCTCCCCCTCACAAGATCCTCTCTCTCTCTCTCTCCTCAAGGTCTTCTCAGGTGAAGGCAGCAGCCAAAGGTCTTTAAAAATGTTGAACAAGAGCTCTTTAAATAGAAGAGCTTCAAAGGAGCTCATTAATTGCAAGTTGCCGACTATATCGTCCAGGCCGATATGGACATCGGCCTAGCCGATCAGTACAAATCAATGAAGATCGGCCAGAGCATAGCCCTGGATGAAAAGCTGGACGATTGAAAATTGGCTTGATCATCCAGGCCAATATCACGATCGTCCTGGCCGATTAGTTCAAATCAGAGGAAAATCGTCCTGACAATAGCCCTGGATACGGGCTGGCCGATATTGATCGTCCTGAAGTAACTTAAGGTTTTTGACTAGATCGGCCGGGCTGATCTTGCGATCGTCCAGGACGATCTGATCGTATCAATAATCCTTAATTACTCCCTTGATTTCCTGAATAATTATGGCATAATTTGTGAATATCGTCCAGGCCGATCCTTTGATCATCCTGGCCGATAATTTAAAAATACAGTATACCATAATTGACTATAGCGGCTACTTCTTTCTGTTTTGAGCTTATCATCCTGGCCGATACACGTATCATCCAGGACGATCTATTAATATCGGCTGCCTTAATTAAGAATTCTTAATTAGACTTTCTATTTTAAGCTGATCGTCTAGGCCGATCCTTCGATCGTCCTGGCTGATATGAGTAAAAACAAAAATTCTAAGTCTCTCAAGTGTGTGTGTGAAGGGTTATATAGCATCAGTCATTTTGACCATTACAAGTAGACTCAAGAGGTGAAAATCAAATGTACAGACTGACTCAACCCTAAACCTATGCAATCCTGAACTTGGCTCCTTCTTGATCGTCTGATCTTCGATTCCTAAAAAGTTAGAAGCAACAAGTAGTCCAAGAGAAACAGTGTTTGTCAATCATCAAAATATAAGCCATAAAAAATAGATTTGCAACAATCTCCCCGTTTTTGATGATGACAAACACAAGTAGAAAAAAATTAAACAAAAAACATGTTCATTAGAAAATCAAAGTTACAACTGCTTTTTCCTACCACACCCTACCTACTCCCCCTTTTGTCATCACAAAAAGAGGGTCTATAAACAACAGAAAAACATCACAAAAGACTAACAAGCAAACTACAAACAAGATAAGAAACAAACAACATAAAGCACAGACTAAAAGAATGAGGGATCCTGATCATCAGATGGAGATTATGGAGGTGGCTGCTGAAAGTAATCGACAAGTGTGGTAAACTGAGCATTGAACCAGGCGATGTCCTGGTCATGCTGCTGCTGTTGGTGAGTAAGGAAACTGTCAAATCAGGCTAAATCCTCAGCGCGGTGATGCTCGTAACGGGCAATGTCCTCAGAGTGTTGCTGCTCCTGTGCAGCAACATAGGCATCAAACCGGGTCTCCTATCTATCAAATCTCTCAATCAACTGATCAACCGGTGAGTGCTGGTGGAGAGGAACAGGGTCAGGAAAAGAGAGCTGGAGTGGGAGCCTCCTCCTCTCTAGCTCCCTGAGGTTCCTTAGGGTGGAGATGAGTACTGTGAAGGGTGCTGAAGGAATTGTTTGAGTAGAAGGGAGTTGGGAGGTTTGGTGGAATATGATACTGAAGTTGGTATTTGATTTCAAGGACATAGGTTATGATGTATCATAAGGCTAGATTTGGTTTCCTTTTATGGTCTGGATCGCGAATTGTGGTTAGGTGATCAATATATCGAAAAATTAGATCCGCAGTGTTGAATTCCCTATGAGCCATGATGTAGAAGGTAGTGATGGAGAGTAGAGGGGTGATGTGGACTCGATCGCTGGTTTTTGGATTGACGGAGGTGCGAAGGACATGTTGGATTGTCCTAGCATCTCTGACTAAAGAGCTAGTCTCTCCAACATGGTAAGGTACATTGGTCTGGCGAAGAAAGTGATTTGCCGTGGACCAGTCAAGATCAGGGTCAGAGGCGATTATGTGCAGCTTATCCCCGGTGGTTGATAGCTGTAAAAGATCAACACAATCTTGATATGTGATTTCGACAAGGCGTCGATTCACATAGGAGGTCAGGGCTGTGAAGGTAGAGTTGATGCGAAGGTTTGCGAAAAATTCTAGAAGAAATTCTGAATTGAAAGGGAAGGCAAGAGACAAAATGAAGCAAAGGGAGGTGTGAGCAAAAAGATCCATTACCGGGTAAGAGATGTGGACAAGATTGATGATTCTGGAGACAGTAATTCCACACTCTTTGTAACGATGATAGGCGGCTTCATCTTCTGCTTCCCGGAAATGAGGGTCAATCCTTGCCCTCGAGGAACTCCCAGAAGTCTATCGGGCGCGTTTCCCACTAGCCATTGGAGAGCACTAAGCAAAGAACACAAGAGGAGAAAGGATTGGAAGTGAAAAACCATGTCTAGAACGGCCTGAATTTAAAGAAACGGCCATATCATCCTAGCCGATCGCAGAATCGTCCAGGCCGATATGGTTCAATAATTACGTACAGGCCGATTGGTCAAAAAGGCGGTTCAATCGTCCGGGCCGATCAGAGATCGGCCAGGCCGATTAAACACAGTCTATCGGCCCGAGGAGTCAATCTGGACGACCGTTGAAAAAGCAGATCGTCCGGGCCGATTAAGTGTATCGTCCAAGACGATGCACAATAATTGATCGTACCGGCCGAAGTTAAAACGTTTAAAATGCTTGCCACGTGTATCGTCCAGGACGAACAGTGGATCGGCCCAGCCGATTGTCCAATAATGGATCGTCCGGGGCCGAATTTAAAGATTAAAATGTGCTGACACGTGGATCGTCTAGGACGATCCAGTGCATCGGCCAGGACGATGCACATAAAATGCATCGGCCAGACAAATATACTATCGGCCAGGACTATCACCATGAGTTCAATCAAATCATCCAGGATGATATATGATCGTCCAGGACGAAAAGTAATATTAAGCACAGAAAAGTTCAGCAGATGGATTTTTGAAGAAAATTTGTCACATCATCCAGGACGATAACAGGACCGGCCAGGCCGATGTGACTAGAAATTGAAATTAAGAGAATAATGGTGATGATCAAGACCCTCAAAAATAAAATAAAAGAAAAACAGTCAAAGACACAGAAAAATAAAAATAACACAATGAAAACCAAACACCGAATATTTTTGGATTTTAATTTTTCTAATTTTTTGTTTTGTTTTATGGAGGCATCATATGAGAATTCTTTTCAAAAATTAAACTTTTAAAGTTCCAAGAGATCAAGAAGTTTAACAAATCCCAATCAGAAGAAGGTAGAAAAACTGATTCCGTTAACCCTAGATCGGACATCCTTCAGGGTACAAAATTCTTTTGGAAAACAGAGGCCTAACTCGGAATAACAAAATAGGATAAGAAGATCCATTCAAGACTTGTTTACAACTAAAATATCTCATAAATAATAAACCAAAGTAATTTTTCTCAATCATGGAAATATAAATCAAGACATTGAAAGTATCACATAATCAATGAGTTTTCTAAGTTTTAAGAGTTTCACCAAAGAGAGGACAGCTTGCATTTATTGGGCTCATTTTATGCCTTTTGTCACTTTGATTGGCTCTTTAAGCATCTTTTGATTTTTGATACACTTTTGTGTATATAGCTTTCTTTTCAATTTGGCTTCATTGGCCTCTTTCCTTTTTAACTCTTGCAAGCTAAAAATTCTTTAATATACCCTTAAAGAAAAAGACTTAGTTGTGAGCATATCCTCCAAATATTAGAGAATAGGAGCTTTCTCTCTAACATAGGGAAGAACAATCAATAACACAAAATCAAAATCACGTGATAAATGAAATGGCAAGATTTCAAAAGCTTGAATGATATCTAAGAACTTTGGCTATTATGCATAAGATAATTTGATATAGCAAGATAAGAAAAAGATCTTAGATGAAAAGCCATTGGTTAAACTGAGTTTAGACTTTTGTTTTAGAGAAGAAAATCATGCCACTAAACAAAGTCAGAAGAAGGGAAAAACATCAACAGTTTACTCCCTTTAACCAATTTAGAAAAGCTAAACTCTATCTCCAAAACTCTAATATTTAAAAGCTTGAAAAGTTTCATCATATGGAAGGCCAAATTTAAAGAACAATGTGAAAAACAAAACACATAAAATAAAATACTAAACCAAAACAACACAAAGTGAGCACAAAAACTAGCACAAAAATAAAATAAAAGACACAAAAACTAAAGATTTCAAGCACGTGATAAAGCAGCGAGTTTAAGCAATTTTGAGCTGCGAGCCTCCTTATGTCCAGTTATCTTATGCTCCCACGAGGTCTTTGACGAGAGCACACATGCAAAACTCAACAACAATCAGATTTAAGAACCCAAACAGGTTTGAGCTCCTTCTTAGAAAATGTAGAGTGCAATGCAGAAGTGGTATGCTTTGAATCATGCATCTTAGGTCTCCACACCCAATGTGTACTACGGTGAACTGTGCAAGTGTGTGAGATGTGTCCTAGCATGCCACAAGAAAAATATTGAACTCCAGGAAAAGGTTTTCTTAAATAGTTTGGGTAAAAATGCCTCTTCCTAGGTTCTGGCTTAAGATCAAAAGTGGAAGTCATCCGATTTTTCTTATACGTATCAAAATCATTTTGAATCCTCAAGTTAGTTCTTTTCAATGCATCATTCTCAATCCTCAAATTTTTCTCAATCTCTTTAGATTTTTTAAGATCATCCTTAAGTGAGGTGTGTGAAGCTTTCAATGCATTATGTTCATCAATTAACTTCAAATATTTCTTGTTTAACTCATCAAATTCATCAAGAAGAGCCATGTGATTTGAATCAATTGTTGCATGATCTTTGAGAAAAACTTTATGGTCTTTTTGTAGATTTGAATGTTCTAATTTTAGGTTAGCATGAGTTTTCTTAAGTTTTTTGTATGATACATGGATTTTTTCACAAATTTCAAACAATTCATCATATGTTGGTTTACATACCTCTTCCTCATCACTTTGATTTTCTCCCATGAAACACAAGTTTGTAGTCTCTTCCTCTGGTTCAGTCTCAGAGGAATCAGTACCAGATTCTGCCCAAAAACCTCTTTGAATTTTCTTCTTGTCCTTCCTAGACTTATCTTTCTCCTCACCTTTTTTCTTTTCTTTGTTTGAATGATCTTGAAGTGTAGGACAGTCGGCTCTCACATGTCCAGGCTTCCTGCATTCAAAACAAACAATGTCAGAAGATCCTCTAATATGTTTGTGATCCTTACGTTTTCTCCAACTTTGATGATGCTTTTGTTTCTTCCTTAGAAAGCTTTTGAATTGCCTTGTGATGAAGGCAATTTCATCGCTTTCAGACCCGGAAGATTCAGAATCCGATTTGTGAGCCTTCAATGCAATTGTTTTCTCCTTTTTCTTTTCACCTGCATCAACATTTCTTTGATTCACCCCTTGCTCGTAAGCAATGAGTGAGCCAAGTAAGTTATCAATAGAATAGGTATTCAAATCCTTAGATTCAGTGATTGCAGTGATTTTTGCATCATAAGACGAAGGCAAGCATCTCAAGATCTTGTTAACTTTTTCATAATTCGAAAGTTCTTTTCCTAGTGCATGAAATGAAGTAGCAATCTGAGTAAACCTAGTGTACATGTCAGAAATTGATTCATGAGGTTTCATACAAAAAAGTTCGTAGTCATGCAAGAGAATGTTTAAACGGGATTGTTTAACTTCATTAGTACCTTCATAAGTGATGCATAATTTATCCCAAATTTCTTTACCAGTTTTGCAAGTTGAAACACGCATATAATCTTCAGATTTCAAAGCACAGAAAAAATAGTTCAAACATTTCGCATTTAGTTGAGCTAAATCACGTTCATTAAAAGTCCATTCAGTGAAAACAACTTCAGTTTTAACACCATTAATTTCACGAGAAGGAGGAGAATAACCTTCTTGAATAAGCATCCACATGCGATAATCAGTAGATTGTAAAAAAGTTGACATGCGAGTTTTCCAAAAATCAAAAGGTAGGTTATCGAACAGGGGAGGTCGGGTAATGGAATAACCTTCCGTAGTGTTGCGATTCCCAAAGTTAGCCATGGATCAAATTCAAAGAGTTTTCAAACTTTAATTTTCGAATCCCGCTCTGATACCACTTGAAAGTTCGTTAGGGATGTTAAGCCCTATGAACTTAGTCCCAAGCTAACCAAGAGGGGGGTGAATTGGTATTTTAAAAACTATTTTCACAAAGAAAGAAAATTGCATAAACCAAATCACACCACAGAAATAAATGCGGAATTTAAAAGCGCGGAAGCAAGAAAAAGAACACTGAAATTTATAGTGGTTCGGTCGACTCGACCTACGTCCACTCCTTGGAGGCACCCTCTAAGTATTGCACTACAAAATGTGACTCTCCTTTAGCCCCCACAGCTAGGCGGAGAAGCCCTCACAAGAACCTCCTTTTTGCCACCCCAGCAAGGCAGAGAACCTTCCTCCTTTTGCTTCCTCCTGAAGCTGGCAGAGAACCAAAACCAAAAGAAAACTCCTTACCTCTACCGACCCTTCCAAGGATGAGAAACTCTAGACGAAGACGAAGAAGAGCGATCCTTGAAGCAACCCTTGTGAATCCCCTCACAAGCTCCCTCACAAGATCCTCTCTCTCTCTCCTCTCTCTCTTTCTCTCCTCAAGGTCTTCTCAGGTCAAGGCAGCAGCCAAAGGTCTTTAAAAACGTTGAACAAGAGCTCTTTAAATAGAAGAGCTTCAAAGGAGCTCATTAATTGCAAGTTGCCGACTATATCGTCTAGGCCGATATGGACATCGGCCTGACCGATCAGTACAAATCAATGAAGATCGGCCAGAGCATAGCCCTGGATGCAAAGCTGGATGATTGAAAATTAGCTTGATCGTCCAGGCCGATATCACGATCGTCCTGGCCGATCAGTTCAAATCAGAGGAAGATCGTCCTGACAATAGCCCTGGATACGGGCTGGCCGATATTGATCGTCCTGAAGTAACTTAAGATTTTTGACTGGATAGTCTTGGCCGATCCTGCGATCATCCAGGACGATATGATCGTATCAATCATCCTTAATTACTCCCTCGATTTCTTGAACAATTATGGCATAATTTGTGAATATCGTCTAGGCCGATCCTTTGATCGTCCTGGCCGATAATTTAAAAATACAGTATACCATAATTGACTATGGTGGCTACTTCTTTCTGTTTTGAGCTTATCGTCCTGGTCGATACACATATCGTCCAGGACGATCTATTAATGTCGGCTGCCTTAATTAAGAATCCTTAATTAGACTTTCTGTTTTAAGCTGATCGTCCAGGCCGATCCTTCGATCGTCTTGGCCGATATGAGTAAAAATAAAAATTCTAAGTCTCTCAAGTGTGTGTGTGAAGGGTTATATAGCATCAGTCTCATTGACCATTACAAGTAGACTCAAGAGGTGAAAATTAAACGTACAGACTGAATCAACCTTAAACCTACGCAATCCTGAACTTGGCTCCTTCTTCATCGTCCGATCTTCGATTCCTGAAAAGTTAGAAGCAACAAGTAGTCCAAGAGAAACAGTGTTTGTCAATCATCAAAACATAAGCCATAAAAAATAGATTTGCAACAGAAGTGTCCCAACTTAATCTAAGTGTTGGGCTTTATGTTTTGGATTGAAATGATATTTAATTAGAGTTGAGCATTTTATTAGAAATTTGGGATTAGATTCTCGAAGTTTGGGGTATTATAATCAAAGATCTGCCCCGGATCATAAATCTATTTTGGACACTGGACCACAGTCGTCCGATCCTAACTAATGCAGTGCAAAACCTAGACTTACCCCGGTCTGGATTGGGGAGCCAGCTAACCACCTAATCGATTTAAAATATATGAATCCGATCTTCTATGAAAGAGTGATAGGGACGTTGTAATTAAAGTTTTGGAGAGTTGGGGCTGACATCTAAAAAAATTTCCTAGTTGGCCCCTTTAACTTATGTTGGTTGCTAAAATGCTAAACTGATGCAATTAAAATTTTTTACTCTTTTAGTTTGTATCTAATGTAATGCATGCCGGTCGACAATTCCCAAATCAAGTATGCTTGAAACTTTAAAAACAGGCTTATAAAATAATTTTTTTAGAAGACTGGGCTTCCCTAGGTCCGGTACCTCGTCCTCATAGGTCAGACTATCCGGACTCTACTCGCATGCGGGGAAGGGTCTAAAACAAGGAAAGAAGAAATGCAGAAATATGCATGCGACCCCGGGGTCGATCCCCGGCTAATTCTCTAGATTTATTATCTTTCTATGTTATTTAGACTCACTAAAATTTTAGACTTTTAAAATTATGAGTATAAAACTTTCACACCCTTACGTGTCTCACGTATCCAGGCGAAAACAAAAGCGGCACACAATCGCCAAAAAACTAAGAAAAGCAGGCAAGCAACTCATCACATTAAATATAAATTAATTAATAAATGTCTATAGGCAAAGTTGCCTTGCTTATTACAAACCAGAGTTTTACAGAAAGTAAAGTGACCGGGCACCACTGAAACCAACCCGGATTCTAAGCCTAGTAATGATGCAAGTTATTTTGAGTGGGATACCCTCAATCTTCAAGTCTTCACTTTTTCTCTTCTTTGGACTCCTTTTCTTCAAACTCCTTGGGTTCTTCGTAGCAAACTACCCAAATGGATAAGAGAGCAATTCCCTTTAAAGGGGAAGGCCACTCTTTCCTCTTTGGGTATAAAAGAAGTGTGATCCAAATTTGGATTTCCAAATGGAAAAGGAATAATCCCGAAAAGGGTACCCTTTCCTCTTTGGAATCCAAGCTTTGGACCTATGTATCCCAACTCAAACTTAACTTTCACAACACTTGACAATTATACAAATTATATTTATATCAAATCAAAAATCTAGACTCACCTGCAGGGTTATCCTAAGCAGTTAATAAATAAAAAACAATTATTCTCAAATAGTTATATATATTTAGAAAAGAAAGTAAACACACTGACCACGCTCCTTTTATTTGGGGGCTTTAGTAGCTGAAGCACCTGTGCAAGCATTTATAGCAATTGATATTTATTATTAACTTAGCCCCCTTTTATTTCCCTGCATGAGCGTGTCCACCTGCAGAAAATTATGTGAACATCCAGATCGTACCTAATCTAAGGGTAATCTAGCCGCCAAACACATCAGTCCATCCACAGAGTGCAGAAAAGTAAGCAGACACAACAAAGCAATTTCATCCACAACATGCAGTGAAAACCACGTAAAATCCGACACACAGCAGTAAAGTAAACACCGGCCTAACCTAGATCTAGAGTTGATTGTTCTAGCACATCATCTAAAGTGTGTGTAAAAAGGTTGTGCGGTTGGGGTAGGTCCTGAAGTAGGTAGTTTGTTAAAGTTGACTAAAGTTTTAGATTTGTTAAGGCTTAGAAGAGAGGTTTGAGTTAAACTTTAAATATTAATAAATTAGAAATTTTAATTAAATGTATTTTAAGAGTTAATTGATTAATAACTTTGTTTCACACCGAGGCCGTGAAGTTTATTTCACCTTCCTTGGGGCTAAACTAATAGCCTCGTAGGCCTGGGTTACCCAGTAGCAATCGGGGTTAATTAAGTTATTTTAAATTGGTTGGAATTAAAGGAGTGAATCAATATTAGAGGAATTGATTACTGATTTTAATGGGTTGGTTGAGAATTTTAATAACCTATTAAAAGAATTTTAAGGGTTAGAGGAGTTAACAGGTTTTAAAGAGTTATCCGGATACACTAATTGAGGGGTCAAAATTCGGCTTTCAAAATTAGGATTAATCTTAAGGGTTTCAGATTTTTAATAAATACTAGACCTAATTATGAGTTATTAGGCAGGTGACACACTCAATTTGGAGTTTTCTATCAAAAGTTATGATTTTTAGAAGTTCTGGCCCGTTCCGACCTAAGGTCACCTAAGATGCTGGGTCTTTAGTTTTAGCTAAATTATAGAGGTCTAATGTCTCTAGGAGGTGATGAATTCTAATTGAAGCCACTATCCACTAATTTGATTAATCAAAATTTTCTTATAGTTAAGAGTGAATTTTAGAAATTTTGCACACTCACAGGGATTATCAAATTACCACGGCTAAAGGGTCTACTTAAGGATTTGAACCCAAATGAGCCCTAAATTTCTTGAGATCAATTCCAAAGGTCATAAATGACCTAAGGATGGATCAACAAGTGTTTAGAACCCTCTTGGGAATCTTTAAGATTTTCAAGATTAATTACAAATTGGTTAGACTCTAATTACCTAAGGATCAAGCTAAGACAAAGCTAGAGATCAATCAAGGAGGCTTTCAATACTTGCTGGTTGAGGGATCAATCAAGGATAATTAAGGACATTTTAATGAATTTCACAGGTTAAGAATAACCCATTGTCAATTAATTAGGATTAAGGTCATTTCTAAGAAGGATTTTTGAGGCTCCTACTTGGGGAACCAAATGAACTCCAAATTTGATGAAATTTGGTCCATAGGATCACCTGACCCTAAGGACTAAACCCACCAAATTTGAGCTCAATTGGAGTACTCTAAGGTGGTTAACCAAACTACCCAAGGTGAGCTCTAAGTCACCTTCAAATCACTATGGGGGTCTATCCTAGGCTTGGTTTGGGTCAAAATCAGTGGCTCTACACTCCTGATCCTACACATCATCATCACACCAAAAATCACACCCTAAATCTCATTGGATAGGTCTATATCCCTTCTTGAATTTAAGGGTCAAACCATGACCCTTAAACTTAAAAATTAGAGAAAATGCCCTTGAACAACTTAAAATGGGGAGGTAAAATTTGGACATGTCAGAAACATGTCCAATTTCAATCTCCCAAAATTCCAGACCTGGTAGACATGTATTTAAAAAGTAATTAAAGAAATTCATAAAATGCTCAAATTAAAATTAAACCTAAGATTGACCTAACCATGGTCTGTAACCATAGGTCTTTTGTAGTGCTCCCTGAGACCTTTCCAATGAGCCTAATAACATAATTTGGACAAGTGTGCAGGGAGTTATGAATTTTTGAAGATCCCTTAAATTTCTGGATTTATTAATCCAGCAATTACACAGTCAGCAGCCGTTACCACGCGTCGCGCGACGATTCGCCTGGCAATGATTGGCGCTAATGTTTAACGGTCGGGTTAACGAAAGTCGTTGGATGGTGGATCGAACGGCTGAGATTCACAGCACTCCGATACCGCGGGATTTAATCCGAGCCGTTGATCAAGATCAATGGCTGGGATTTCATCTTCAACCTCCCGCTCGTATCCGAGACCGCAGGGCTTCTCCGACTTGATCTGGGCGATCCCGCCGGTGAACTCCGATGAAATTTCTTAGGGAGGATCAGGATGGTGGGAACCTTCAATCCAACGGTGGAGATCCGTTGGGGTGAAGGTTCCCTTCACACTTGACCAAACTACCTATCTAGGGAGCTCGGGATGGAGAGATTACCATAGAGAAGGCCTCAACGAATGAGCTTCTCTATCAGGAAGCTTCAGGGGATGGTGGCAAACAGTTCTTCTTCACGCGTCGGGATTGGAGGACGGCCGGAGGTGCGACTTCGAGCGGGACGACGAGAGCTTTCACGGGCGCTTGCTCGAACGGGAGGAGGGATCAATCTCTGGGCTCGAAGGAAGCTTCTGGGAGTTCGAAAGAGCTCTGGGGATCGAGCAAGAGCGAATGCCCATGCCTCGTGAGGTATGGCGAGCTCGGGGGTATTCGGCCACCCTTCAGGAGCTTGGATGGCCGGGATTGAACTAGGGAAGGCTCGGATCGCTGCCAGGTGGACGATGGTGACGTCTAGGGGGGATCGTGGAGATCAAACCTGTGGGCAGCAGCCTTGAGTCAGGAATTGTCTGGGGGGACCACCGAAACTCAAATTCCATTGGCTCCGATCGCCGCCGACCATGGTCTGGGTCGGGTTGACCGGGGGAGACTGATGGGGACATGCTGAAGCCAAGGGTAAAGTCAATTTGGCCTGGGGAGGCCTGGATCGAACTGGTGGTTGGGTTGGACCCAAACCTTCTCGGTTCGAGTCAAATTGAGCTCGATCCAAGTCAGGTCAGACCCTGGGTTTGGTATGGGAGGTAGGTCTGGGTACGGTGCACCCAATGCAGGTGGCAATTGGGTCCAATTTGATCAGGGTTAAAAGGTGACTCGGGTTGATCTAAACCTGCTCAGTTCGGGTCAATTTGGGCTCAACCCAGGTCAGGCCAGACCCTGGGCTTGAGGTGGGAAGTGGGTCTGGGTCTGATGCACCCAATGTAAGTGACAATTGGGTCCAATTTGATATGAGCTGGAAGATGGCTCAGGTCCAAGTGTTTTTGGCTACTTTGGGTTAGCCTAACTCTTGACCCAAGCTAGCCCAAGGCATGGGCTGGCTGGAGGGGGTGTATTGGACCTAGGGTCACCTACGGGAGGTGTTGGTCAAGTTCAATTGGGCTTAGGTTGAGAGTTGTCTCAATCCCAAGTATTTTTGGGCACTTTGGGTTAGCCTAACTCTTGACCAAAGTGAGCCCAAGGGTTGTGCTGATAAAGGAAGATGTATTGGGTGAATGGGAACTCAATAGCATCATGATTTGGATTCAATTTGATTAAGATCAAAAGATGGCTCAAGGGAGGCCTCTCTTTGGTCACTTGGGTCAAGCCATATGGCTAACCCAAGTGACCCCAAGGCTTGGGTCACCAAAAGGGGTCTCTTGGGTATCTAAGGGGTCATCCCATGCATTCAAAGGACTTGGAATGGACTTGATTCAAAAATTTGAAAGAGGAGGGGTGTACGGGTTCATGGGTCAAACTTGGTTGACTTGGTCAACCAGGTTGACCCAAGGTCTGGGTTTGAGTTCAACAAGTTGAGTTTAACATTTGAAATTCATTGGAAGTGGTTTCAAAGAGTTTGGAATTGATTTGATTTGAAATGGCCATTTGAAATCCCATAAGGGTATTTTGGTCAATTGTGACCTATTTATCAACTAGGGTCAAAAATGGATCTGAAAAATGCAGTTTACTGGTCAGTGGGTTAAGATCAAGAGTCTGGAAGTGATTGGAGGCTTTGATAAGGGCTCCAAGATCAAAATCTTCAAGGGGTTATGTTCCGTGGCATGGGCTGTAAATATTTGAAGGTTTTACAGCCTTTAGATTTTAATTCAGATCCTGGGATTAGAGACCTCAGAATGGGCTCAAAATTGGAGGGTAGCCTCTAAAGACATGTCTTATCACTTTGCAAGTGATAAACCCTAGATCAGAGGCCATTTGACTGGGTTTTGAAATGTTTGAAAAATCTTTAAAAAAAGGTGTTTAGGACAAGGCCTCAAGACTTTGGATTTGAGCCTAGATTTCTGGATTTGGAATGGATTTCAAGTTTGAGTGATTGAAATATCCAAATCATTTATAATCATGTGGTGATTGTTAATGAATGGATAGAATCAAAGCTAGGTCGAAGGTAGGATCAAAGTCTAAGTTAAATTTTGGATTCCCAAGTGGATTGAATCAAAGTTTGGATATGTTTGAAATTTGAATTAATTGGGGTTTGAGTTGAATGAAGTTTGAGATTTAGATTGATCAAAGGTAGGAATTAAATTGAAGTTGAAGTTGATCAAAGGTAGGAATTGACTTGAGGTTGAAGTTGATCAAGGGTGAGAATTGATTTGAGTCTAGATTGGTCCCAAGATCTATAGGGGTTTTAGGATCTAGGATCTAAGGGAACCCTAGGCTCTAGAGTAGGCCCTAGGGTCTGGCTCTAGGAAAGGATCCTAAGGTCTAGAGTGGATCCTAGGATCTAGAATTAATCTGGAGTTTGGAAGGGCCTTAGTGACCTCATACCAAAAATTAGGTCAACAAATGGACCCCCAATGTGTGTGGTAGAAGGAACTTCTGCTGCACACATTGGAGTTGACCGAATAGAAGTAGAATCTTAAGGATGGAAGGGAGGTGATCTCCCAACCTCGAGCCTATAGAATGCTAATGGAAGGCTTACACCTATTAGACAAGGAAAACTGGTGAAACCAAGGTAGGGAATACCTAACCCTGGGTCTGATTGTGGTCAACAGTCAACCCTAGCTCAATTTGCTCAAACTAGGCCTAATTGTGTTAAATTCTATCTTATTCAAATTCAAATGCATTTCAAACCCATCTTGAGCTCAACCCACTTCTCCTTTGGATCTATTTGACTAGGTTGACTTGGTCAACCCAAGTCGTAATGGGTCAAATGCACCCATTAAGACTCATTTAAACCCTATTTAAAACCATTAAATCATTCCTAATTGGTTTTAATCCATAACCATGGCTAATTTGAGTTTATTTCCCTCCCAATCATGCCTTAATTCAATCCTAGCCATTGGTATTAGGTCTAGGGCTTTAAATACATGTTTTAGGTTTCTTTGGAGGGATCTTTTTGCTCTTGCTCATAGCCCAAGCCTCGAGAGCTCTTGAAACTTTGTGAGAGAGCTCCCACGATCTTCCCCCACCTTTCCCAAATCAAACCTGATGGTGAAACCTCGCCGGCGGCAATATTTCCTGCCAACCGAAGCTTGAAACGTTCCAAGGAAGATTCCCGTCGATCTAGAGGTTTTCAGAACACGATTTCTTCTAAAAATAGGAGCGTGGACAATCTACAAGTAGAAAAACCTAAGAACGCAAATATTCAACGGTTAGATCTCTAAAAAAACCCTTAGAATATGTCACTACACATAGGGTAAAATAGCTTTTTTAAAAGCTGATTTTAAGCCAAAAAAACACCACCCAATGATTTCTATTCATGTGTAGAACTTATGTTTAAAATTGCATGAAATTTCATTGAGTCGTTTGTGAGAACGAAGCAAAAAACCATTCTAGTGTTTTGGTTCGGCTAATGTTTCACTAGGTGCGTTCTGGACCATCGATCTTGTGATTAACTGCCCAAATTTGGCCTAATTGTCGCTCCATCCAACCGCTGTGTAGATCTCGTGGATTTGTGCATTGTGAGACTCCATCAAGATCGTCTATTCAAAATAGCGCAGATCGGACGGCCAAAAAACCACGCTGACATCGTTTAGTGAAATCGCGGCCCGGAGCAATGATTGCCGCAATCATTGGCAATCATTGCGCCGCCATGCAATGATTGCCCGCATACCATGGGACCAATCCCAGGCCGCTACGTGTCGGCCTGCATTTTTTTAGTGATATTTATTTATTTTAAATTGATTTTTTTCCTATTTTAACTTCAAAAAATCATAGAAAATTCATTTTAAATTAAAATATTACATATAATATATCGAATCGCTCTTAGTTTTACCTTATTTAACAAGAAATTAAAATAGTTTTGAAATAATATATATTTTAAATTATTTTAATAATAAAGATTTGACCTTTTTATTATTATTATTTTGATTATTATTTTTTTAGTTATAATTATTTTAATTATTATTATTTTGATTATCTTGTCACTATATTTATTATTTATTATCCTTATTATTATTATTACTATTATTTATCATTATTGTTACTATTTTCTTATTTTTAAATTAAATTACTTTAATTATAATTACTTTCATTATTTTGTTATATTATTATTTTAAACCATTATTACTATTATTATTATTATTATTATCTTAATCATTATTTCACTTTTTTTTTAAAATAATAATATTATTAGTATTTTAAAATTATTATTGTGTTATTTTCTTATTATTATTTTATTATTTTCATTATTATTAATCTTATTTTAAAACTAGTATTATTATTGTTATTATTATTATTATTATTTTAAAACTATTATTATTATTTTAATAAATAATACTAAATTTCAGAAGTTTTAATTTTTTTTATTTCATTTATTAAATTTTTAAACACTAATTATTTTAAAATTATTTAAAAATTACTTTTAATTATTTTAAATTTTAAAAATTCCTAACTAAATCCCTAATTTTTTTATCATATTTTGCATGTGTAGGATGCATGAGCACCTAGTTTAAGCTCTTCTAGATCTAAGGACATGGTGTGTTTTCTACTTTTGTGTACTCCCTGCTTTGTTACCTTAAGGGTTAGTCCAAAACCTCATTTTAAATCCCTCTAATGTAGAGACATCCTAAGAAGAAAAATTAAGGACCCATTTAACGAACTTAGAAAAATTCTATGAGCTAGGGTAGATCACTTATTGAAATGAAAACTTCAACATTTAAACTTAGTGACATCTTAAACATCCCAAAAAATTTTAGGATTTTTTTTTAGGACTTTTTAGACCCCTTAATTAATAACCCCTTATTTACCCGTTAATTAGGGCTTGGTAGATTCTAAAAATTTTAATAAATCCTTTTTTACTCAGAAAATTACCAATAATAGTTTGAATTGCTCAGAATTTAGTCCTTAAGCTTTGATAAAAAGGTCCCCTTAGTTTGACCTTAATTTTAACTTTAATCAAAATTACCATTTTACCCTTTTTTGGATAATTAAAAATTATTAAAAATCCTAAATTTTTTTCAAACACTTGGGAACATGTTTTTAGGTCATTTCTAACCTTTGAGAGTGATTTCAATCAATTTAGAGCTGATTTGGATCAAAACCATTAAATCACCCTTAATTAGGTAGTTTTAATAATTCCCTTAAATGCCCAAAACTTTGAAAATTCATAACTTTGCATAGGAAACTCCAAATCTAGAAAACTCAAAACCTAACTACTCAACTTAAGATCTAATATTTAACTAAAATATTAGGAACCCCAAACTTAGCTTATTTCCCATAGTGACATTTTGGACCCCCTCATCCTAATACCTAGGAGGGCTCGGGACTTTCCAAAATTGGCTAATATAATTTGAACTTCAAATACCACTACCCTAAGCATTAAAAATGAATCAACAAACTAAATTAACTAAAATGGACCCTAATTCACTAATATTTAAACTTTAATTAAAATTTCTTTTTCTAGCATTCAACAAATTCTAACCTTAGGCAATTTGAACTAATCATCCTATATAGGACCTATCCAAAACCACACAAATCTTACACACACATAGAATTATTTGCTAGGTCGCCACTTATAGATCTAGGCTAGACCGGTGTTTACTTTTCTGCTATGTGCCAGGTTTTCCGATGTTTTACTGCATGTTATGAGAAATTGATTGGTATGTTTGCTTACTTTTACTGTACTCTATGGAT
The DNA here is from genome assembly GCA_016618105.1 of Dendrobium huoshanense. Classification (NCBI taxonomy): domain Eukaryota; kingdom Viridiplantae; phylum Streptophyta; class Magnoliopsida; order Asparagales; family Orchidaceae; genus Dendrobium; species Dendrobium huoshanense. The sequence continues at coordinate 52,885,327 of CM028342.1, read as the reverse complement.
TGATTGTGTGTTAGACCTACCCACAGGTTAGGAATGATATTTTTATACTAATAATATTTTTTGCAGGTGTCCATGCTCATGAAATGGGGGCAAATATCATGATTTAAATATTAATGATATTTTATGCAGGTGTTTTAAAATTTGCTCAGCCCTCCTAAATAAATGAGGACTAAATTAAAATCATAATTATAATTACTACAGGTGCTCCAGAGACTGCTTAGCCCTCATAAATAATTAAGAGCATGGCCAAGTGTGGCTGTGATGTGTATTTTCCTTTATTTTACATATAAACTGCTTGAGATGTTATAACTAATTGAGAATTTTTATTAGAATAATCTTGCAGGAGAGTCTAGAATTTATTTCTTTTTATTAATATAAATTTTTTGTAATATTGGTGAGAGTTGTGAAAATAACTTTGAGTCGGAATATTCTTATCCAACTCAAATTCTAAAAAAAGAAGGCTTCCTCAAAGGGGAGAGTCTTCTTTTATTTGGAAGATCAAGCTTTGATGACTTTTAGATATCCAAAGAGAAAAGGCAATGCCATTTTAAGGGGGATTGTCTATTCGTTTGAATATTCAAGCCACGATGAATCCATGGAGTCCAAAGAGGAAAAATCCAAGGAGTCCAAGGAACAGAATTTTAAGAAGAGAAGACTAAAGATATGAAGACATAATATCCCACACAAAGTCATTTGAGTCAGTCCTAAGCTTAGAAATTCGGGTTGTTGGCAGTGGTGTCCGGCCACATTATTTTCTATAGACCCTGCGTTGTAATTAAGGGCAGTTAGCCTATGAACATTTATTAATTAGTTTGATTATTTAGATGTGTTTTATTTATAAATGTTTGCTTTTAGGGTTGTCTGATTTTCTTAGTTTATTGATGATTTGCATGTCATTTTTTCTTTAGCCTGAATTTCGTTAGGCTTTTTAATGACTAAAATATTTTCTACTCATAACTAATATTTAAAACTTTAAGAATTAAATAACATAGAAACCTAAGGACCTAGGGAACTATCGAAATCATCTATGGTCGCATGCATATCAATTCATTCTTCTCTTTCCTTCTAAAGAGACACTTCCCTACCTGTGGGTAGAGTATGGATAATCTGGCCTATAAGGATGAAGTGTCAGACCTGGGGAAGTCTAGTCTCCTTCTATTTTTTTCTATAAGCATATTTTTAAAAGTCTTATGCATATCTAATTTGGAGACTTCAAACAGCATACATTGCATTAGAAATCAATTAAATTAAAATTTTAATTGCATTAGCTCTAGGAACATTAACCCAACATAAGTACAAGACCACTTAGGAGCTCTCTAGAAGTCGGCCTTAACTTCCAAAAAACTAAACCACCCACCCATCTTTCATAATTTACTGGACAATATGATTTTAAATCGATTAGGTGGTTAGTTGGCTCCCCAATTCAGGCTGGGTAAGTCCAAGTTTTGCACTGCATTAATTAGGGCACAGGTTTTAGTATTATGTGTATAACACTAAATCCAATTTAGATTTAGGATTCAAGGCTACTACATTCAATCTCATGATATTCCTAAATAGTGCGTAAGTTCTTTATTCTTTAGGGATAATAAATCATACTTATCTGCGTTACATGGATGGTGCCACTTCCATCTTTCTCTCACGCATGTGTTAAGTGCTTGATTTATTTTCTTCAGTTTCTTCTCACTATCTTAGTCCCTTCGGATGTCAGTATGAGCCGTGTATGTTACTAAGCCCTTTGAACCCTTTCTTTCCATTTGAATAGAACTTCCTAGTCTTAGCCCTATGTGCCAATTCTATTTATGGAAAGGATAATGTAGGATCCTTAAACGAGAGTCTTCTCAGGCTCTGGCCTGAGATGTAATTAATTACGGGGGCTTACACCCGTGAAAAACTAAATTCCACCATCTAATAAACTCCACTCAAACTGATGTATCGGATGTGGGAAACCTGTGACTTTGATCAGGTTGCGTATATTACTATCCATCGGGGTGCGCTGGCGAGAGCCGCTATCTTTAATGGTTAGTCGTATGCACGATCTAATCTACCCTTCTATCGGCCCATTTGTGAGGAGCGTGGAGGCCCGCAATCATCTCTATCCCTCGGTGTAGGTGCAGTCGTATACCCTTATGTAATCTTCCAACCATTTTGGTGCCCTTTTGGAGGTCCGCAGGTTTCTGGCGACCATAGTGAGACCAGTTTCTCTCTCTATCTTTGGATCTTATATTATCTTTTCATATGTGTACTCTGGGTTGGTACTCCTTAGATTAGGTCCGTCCCACTCTCAGTTAGTGTCTTTCCTTAGTTAGGGTTCCTTCCTCTTAGCTAGGGTTTCCCCCTATTCTACTTCTTTTCAGCATTGCAGACTATTCTATCCCTTCTCCATCTATTATTCTATTAATTCCTTCTTTCATGATTTCAATTCTAACTACTTTTCAAAAGAAAATTGTTTGGCAACAGTGCCATATCTTTGTTGGTACCTTCTGTGACTTTTAGCTTTATCTCAGACATATGGGTGACTCTTTATGAGTCCCTACTTGCTAGTCCCCCCACTGGAGGAATCACTTTTACTTCCTTCACTAACTCGGCATTTGTCACCCTTGGTGGACCCACCCCTACTGATGCTGCTATATTCTCTCCTCCTCAGATGAGAGGATGTGCAGTCATGCATCCCTTTAAACATCCAGTTGCTCGATAGATAGACCGGGCACCTGCTCATCCTGTTCACATTCATATGCAGCTAGTGCGCCCTATGGTTAGGCGACCGTTGCCTAGACCACTCCCTATTCTCCCCATTCGTCTTGCGGTTAGGCGGCCAGTGCCTACCGCACCTATTGCATAGGTTGCTCTGCCGCCTCAGTGGCTACAGCCTGCTATTGTTTCCCCTATTATTTTGGTGAAGATACCTCAAGTTCGGGTTCCCCCTCCCACTTTCATTAGAAAGAGGGGTGCCCAGACCAAGATTCCTTCGCCTTCTTATCATCGGGTTTCTATTTTCACTCAGCTCTCTAACTCTGAGACCGTCGGGCAGACCCCGACCCTTCTTGTTATTCCTATTCCCCCTTCTACCTAGGTAGTGGGTTCAGATGTTCCTTCCTCTGCTAACTCCAGTCTTGGGAGAAGGGCAAGGAGGAATAAGAATAGGAGACTTTATTTGGCTGTATCTTAGGCAGATAGGCAGCAGATGGCAGAGGCAGTTGCTCACCAGGAGTTCGTTCAGAGGAGAGTGACTCCCATGAAGCTGAGACCACGACCAACTGCAGTAACACCTACCCCAGATATAGCAGTTGCACCTGAGATAAAGGTGATTCAGGGAGGATGCTTCTCTCCACTGAAATATATTGAAAATAAGGAGGACGTTTCCTACATTGTGGTAGCTCCTTTTGTCACCACTACTCTACCCCGGGCTAGGGTCCCTAAGGACGCTGCTGTTCGATACCTCTCTCAAAGGATTCAGAGCATCATCCACTGAGCGCATGATAGAGGGTCTGTTAGTCAAGAAATGTTACTCTGGCAGATTTCTTAGGCTACTCTTCAGTTATAGAGACAGACTGTGAGATAGAGGTATAGGTGGCAGAGAGGATAACCACCTCACCAGTCAGTTAATACATCTCCAATTATTAGACCGCCGGTAGTTTCTCATACTGTTGGATAACGCCCATGTCATCGCGGACAGGAAAGCACTGGGAGCTTGCTTGGCCCCAGATTAGTCCAATTATGGTAGCCCCTCAGTAGCCGGTTACTCATACAGAGCCCCATCATAGTAGGTGGGTTTGGAGACATCAACAGGAGGACACCCCTATCAAGCCAGTATAGTCAGTGAAGACAGTACAACTTGTTGAGGCAGTACAGTTAGTAGAGGCAATTCAACCAGTGGATATAATAGATCAAATGGATGTAGTAGTTCCTTCCAGGTCCGAGTTGGTCCCGAAGACTTGTGATGTGGATATAGTAGCTCCTCCTAATGGATCACTAGATCGAGTTGAGATAGCTTTAGCTCCTAGCCCCTATAGGATCACTTCTTCTATGAGTCCCTATATAGAGGCACTTCGTCGGCACTTCGTTGGGTCTTCTCTGAGGATGACACACAAGGATATGAGTCAGATGAGGATATACCAATACAACGAGTCTGTGTGATTACATGTTGAGGTCACTCGGATGAGCAAAGAGAGCCTGAGGATGAGGATGAGTAGGGAGACCCCGAGACGGAAGGATCTCTAAAAGCAGTAGCCACGGATGCCACAGTCTTGCACCTACAGACCCAAATAGCCAAGATGGCCAAGGCCATGACAGTGATGACTGCCCAATTGACTGCTTAGGGGGCTACACCCCAGATGATGGGCATAAGTATCTATATTACGTCCAGAGATGAGCCATTAGTACCACCAGTAACACTAGACCCTGTGAGAGTGGATAGGGTCTAGAGTGCAGTTCTTACAGCACCTATAGTAGTCCAGAGTCAGCCAGCACAGTTGTTAGCAGGTCGGATTCAAGATTTAATAGCTTAGAAAGTAGAGTAAGAGATTTCATCCAGGAAGAGTGGAGAGGCTGTTAGTAGAGGGAATCCTTATCCTATTGAGTACGAGCAGAAGCCCTACCCTCCTAGTTTCATTCCCCCATATTTTAGAGTTTTCCACATATTTAGAAACCCGAGGCAGCATGTGGCTTAGTACCGAGCCATATGTTGCAACATAAGGGGAACGATACCCTGACGTTGAGGTTGTTTGTCAGTAGTTTGATTGGGGTGGTATTTATTTGGTATGCTGACCTCCCCAATGACTTAGTCTGGACATTTATAGAGTTAGAAAAGTTGTTTATACAGAGGTTTGTCAGTGTAGAGCACCAAGTCACAGTAGGAGAGTTAGTGGTTACTAGACAGCATCCTCAAGAGCCACTACAGGATTATATAGTCAGATGGAGGAATCTTAGCCTACAGTGTGAGCCCCAATTACAGAAGCAGCATGTAATAGAAATTTGGTTGAAGAATATAAACGAACCTATAACTCTTTACCTGAAAGGTTTAAGTATAAGAACCTTTCAAAAATTTCTAACTAAGGTGATCAGTTTACAGGACAATATACTCGATGCAATCTCTCCTAAAGTTGAGAGTCAACCTTCGTGTAGACCTCAGCAGTTAGAGTCTTCATGGGCACCTCCTCCTAGGAAATGGGAGGTATATAGTACCTATGGGCCACCAGATAAGGGAAAGAATCCCGTGAGCAGTTCACCTCTATCACGACCATAAATTCAGCAGTCCATGCCTCCTTCGAAGACCTCAAAGAGTTAGCCATCTTTATAGGAGAGACTTAACAAGGAATATTTCTTTAAAAGAGAAAGCATAAGGAAATATTTAAATTATTTATTAAGAAAAATATCCTGACAATCCCATTTAATAAGAAAGAAGATGAAGAAGGGAAAACAGAACATCCACTATATTGCCTCTTTCACCAACATATTGGGCATACAACTGAAGATTATTTTGTGTTCAAGGATAGGGTGGAGAGCCTATGGCCACTGGGAAGATACATCTCTAGGATAGTGATCTGGTACAGCCTCTAGGCAAGGCTACTCAGACAGTGCAGATGATTTTAGACTCTAACCACAGTGACAGTCAGAGTTACAGTCAAGGCAGTAGTAGCAGGTTACCCCATAGTTCTGAGGGAGAGTGGCAGCTAGCACTCTCCAAGAAGACCTAGCAGATAATTAAAAAAGATGTACAGAGTTCAGAGGCAATTGAGAGGAGGCCTCCACAGGCCAAGTCGACAGTTGCCGCTCCAATTTCTTTACTAGCACCCATTTCTTCTTTTCCTTCTTCTATTATAGCACCAGATGAGCATATTTTTTTCTGCTTTTATTTGTACTAGAAAAATATATGAAAGAAAAAAGATTGTTCTACCCTTAGAAGGAAAAATAGGTCTCCTTCCAGTACTTACGCTGAAAGACTTTATTCTCTATTCTATTGGTAATTAATTAATAAAAAAAAAAAAGAGGATGGTTTTGAGTTATTTTTGCTCTCTTGCTTCTTCTAGCTATACTATCTTCATTGCGATAACTCATGAAAGAGTATGACCTCTTTATCTCATCCCATGTATGGAGAGATTTTTTTTAACTAAAATCTATTTAAAATTGAAATTGGATTTAGAAGTAAAAATTTTCTTCATTATCCTATAATTCTCTATATCATAAATAACTTTAGCATGCTGATGAATACTCTTCAAAATGTTCTCAATTAAGCTATTCATTCTTATCACAGGATTGATTTTTTTTTGTAGATCCTTCTTTATTGTATGAGAGAAGTGAGTTCTCTTCTCTTGTATTTGGAAGAGTATCTTACAATTGAGATAAAGTTTTCTTTTAGAGATTTGGAAAGGAATCCAGTTGCAAAAAATAAAAAAAAATGCAAAGTTCGTCAAAACTAAAAGATACACAAAGTGCATCAAGTAATTAAAAATATTGTGCAAAGCGCACTAAAATTAAGGAAACGACATAAATGAGTCCAAAATTAATAACTAATTGGGTTCTCTTTCTAATAAATATCTAAATATACAAAAATCTATGAATCTTTTTTATACTTTTGATACTTGAGTTTGAAAATTATGATTTTAGATTTATCATTATGCAATGATTTCCTATCCGACACGGAAATATATTTTCATACAAAAAAATTAAGAAAATTTAATTTCTTTTTCTAATTTAGATCTCTTTTTGAATTATATTTTAATTAAAAAAAAACTCCTATAAAAGAGATAGCATGATCTAGCTAGTATGGAGCTCCAGTTGAGTTAGTAAATTTAAATTGTTGTTCTTTTGAGGTTGGATGGAGTCAATATGCTAAATTCTTTTGGGGTATGTTTCCATTTGTCACTTTTGATTGGGTCCATATAACCAAAATATTCATTATGAGTTTTAATTTCCCATTTTCACTTGCCACCCCAAGTGTAATCTAGGATATCAAAACTAATGATTCAAGTCTACTTTTAAGATGTGATACTAGGTCCATACCCTCCTATGTTAGTTAGGTGCGGTGATAGCGATCCACTACTCCTATGTAAATTTCTTCCTCTTATCAGTCCTGTTCTGATAATTATAGCCCCCAGTCCATTCATATGAGTTGAATGTGATTGGAGATGTCAAAATCATTAGTTTAGACTCTCTAGAGATGTGATACTGAGTCCATACCATTCTATGTTAGTCAAGAATGGTAATGATGATTCAACATCTTAATTTGGATTTCATTCATCTATCAATTTTATTATGATCGTACTCTCCAGTTCATTTATATGAGTTGAATGTGGTCTGGATTATCAAAACCAATGGTTCACTTCTTTATAAGATCCTATATAGTCTTTCTCCCCAGTTTTGTTCATGTGGCAAATATAGTTTGGGATATTAAAACTATTCATAATTCCCTCTCTTTGTATTCCAATCATTAGAGGATGTCCTCATACTAGGAATAACTCATAGATATGATAAATGTTCCCTCTACTATGTGTTATCTTTGATAGTACAGGATAATCCAGATCTATGATTGAGAATACATAAAATAAAAAAATGCATATGATAAAAAAGAGGGAAGCTCTTAGTAGAGTAAACCAGTTGCCCTTATCACAGGAGGAACCCGGTAATACTCTCTAAGAGCATAAATTTCCCAAAAATTCTTCTTTCTCCTCCTTGGAAGCACCTTGGTGATTGCTTCAAGGTTGAATCCACACTTATTTGGTTATGATCCTCTATAATTTCTAATGGTCTTTGACTGTGATGTAGTACACCTTGTCTCAGATGTTAGCATCACTTTCCCACTTGGCTTGGATTTTTTTGAAGAAAGATCAGCCCTCTTTTATACCCTTTTAGCAACCCACTTTCCTACTTGTATCCTACTCTTAGCTGCCAGAGTAGCTTTACAAATGTACTAGGGTTACTTCAACTCCTCACAAGGTCCTACCTGGTTAGAGTAAGTGTTATCATTATGACGTTTTGATGGTTACTCATATCATTCATAATTACTATCCCTAGGTAGTGAGTGTGTCCCCTTGCTACCTAGAGTTGTCTCCTGGTAGTGATGTAATATCTCTTGCCCTAGATATTGATATAACTGTTTGGAGAGCTTTGATTTTTTGGCAGAAGATCAGTTCTCCTGCTCTTTTTTTTTTGCGGCATATCTTATCATTCATATACTAGGCTCAGTCGCCAGAGTAGTCTTATAAAAGTGTTGAGGTCACTCCCACTTTCACTCCTTACAGGATCCTACCTGATTAGGATAGGTGTTTCCGCTATGAGCCTTTGATGTTTATCAATCCTATTCATAGTTACTATCCTCAGGTAATGAGTGTTTCCCCTTACCACCTATAGTAGTCTTCCTAGTAGTGACGTAGTATATCTTTTCCTAGACATTAACATCACTTCTTTGAGAACTTTGATTTTCTAGCAGAAGATCAGTTCTCCTGCTCCTTTTTATGACCTATCCTACCATTCATACACTAGGATCAGTCGCCATAGTAGTGTTATAAATATGTTGCGGTCACTTTCACTTCCCATAGGATCCCATTAGTTTATGTGGGTGTTATCACTGTGAGCTTTAGATTATTATTGATCTCATTCAGGATTGTTGTCATCAGTGGTGAGTGTGTCTCCTCGCTACTTCAATTTTCTTTCTCCCAGTAGGTGATTTGCTGCATTAGGCCTTAGGTGCCATCATCATTACCTTTGTGAGCTTAAATTTTCTAACCGAAAGTCAGCTCTTCAGTTCCTCCTACCACTTATTTTTTCATTGAGACCCGACTCCTAGCTGCCAAAGAGGTCCTTTGGATGTGTTGATATTATTTCTACTTCTTATAGGATCCTCTTCAGTTAGTAGGGGTTTACCACTGTAACTTCCTTGATGATTGATTCTATTAGGCTTAGTCCTGCTTTCCGTAGCAGAAGTGCCTCTTCACTACTTCTGTTCCTAGTTACTTGGAATGAGACTGCCCCTTTTTACACTCTACTGAGGGTGTCTCTTCTAGCTTTCTTGTGAGATGTCAGTTAGATGTTTTTCTCCCCTCTTGTATAGGGTTAGGGTTCCCAAAGAGATCCCAACAGCATTTAGATACTCATAGTCATGATGATTTGACCTCTACCACGTGGTAACTAAAGTGTTCGCTTGGGATTCCTTAGATAACTCTACCCTTGGAATTCTTCCACTTACCTTTCCTTTTTCCCTCACATCCCTACGTAGAGCTATGTTAGGTTGGTGTTGAGGTGACTCTTTCCTGTCAACATCATTATAGGCATATGTATAGGGTGATTGTGTTGAGTGCTTCATCTTTATCCTACTGCAGGCATATGCGTCGGGTAGGAACTCTACTGCAGGCACATACACCGGGCAGATGTGACCTTTCTTTTTTTTTTTATACTGCAGGCATGTGCGCCGAGTGGACATTGGGTTTCCTAATTGAGAGAGCCTAACAGAGTCCCTAGGAGGCATTCCTCACCACTCTTTCCTCTTCACATCATTGCAGGCATATGCACCGGGTGATTGTGTTGAGTGTTTCTTCTTTATCCTACTGCAGGCATATGCATCGGGTAGGGACTCTACTGCAGGCATATACACCGGGCAGAGGTGATGCTTTCCTCTTCACAATATTATATGCATATGCGTCGGATGATTATGTTGAGTGTTCTTACTTGTACTACTTTGGCATATGCACCAAGTAGACACCCTGCCGCATGCACATACATCGGGAAGAGGTGACTTTTCCTTTTGTCCTACTACAGTCATATGTGCCAGGTGAACATTGGGTTTCCTAGTTGAGAGAGCCCGACAGAGTCCCTGGGAGGCATTCCTTACAACTCTTTCATCTTCAAATCATTGCAGGCATACGCGTCGGATGATTGTGTTGAGTGCTTTGTCTTTACCCTACTGCATGCATATGCGCATGTTAGGAACTCTGCTGTATGAACATACACCGGGTAGAGGTAACCTTTCTTTTTCCTTTTTGTCATACTGCAGGAATATAAGCCGGGTGGACATTAGGTTTTCTAGTTGAGAGAGCCCGATAGAGTCCATGGGAGGCATTCCTCATTACTCTTTCCTCCTCACATCATTTGCACCAGATGATTGTGTTGAGTGCTTCGTATTTATCCTACTGCAGGCACATGCGCTTGGCAGAAACTCTGCTATAGGCACATACATCGGGTAGAGGTGATCTTTCTTTTTTCATTTTGTCATATTGCGGGCATATGCGCCGGGTGGATATTGGATTTCCTGGTTGAGAGAGCCTGACAGAGTCCCTATGAGGCATTCTTCAACACTCTTTTCTCTTCAAATCATTGCAGACATATGCGCCAAGAGACTATGTTGAGTGTTTCTTCTTTATACTACTGTAGGCATATGCATTGCGTAGGGACTCTGCTGCAGGCACATATACTGGGCACATGTAACTTTTTTTTGTCCTACTACAGGCATATGCCCCATGTGGACATTGGGTTTCCTAGTGGAGAGAGCCTGACAAAACACCTTGAAGGCATTCCTCACAACCTTTTACCCTGAGTGTCATGTTGTGATTAGGCAGGCACCAAATTTCATGACTTCTTCATTTGATGTTTCGATGTGATCAGGAAAATATTGAGTCACCTCAGTTTACTATTCTGAAAGGATCAGGAGGAGACAGGACCCCTTCACTTGCTATTCTGATGTGTCGATATGGTCAGGTAGATAGTTGGTTCACCACCATACTCCACTCTCTCCTAGGCTCTACTCTTGTTATAGGGTAAGGCAAGGAAAAGAGCTTCATACTTTCTTCCACAATTTAGGTACTCTTTTACTTTTGTTCTTCACTCTACTTCCTTTGGCACAGTCGGTTAACACCAACACGAGCGGTTCACTAGTTGTGCGCCGCTCCTGTTGGGGGTCCATTTATTGACCTTGATTTTGTCAAATCCTGGGTCCCATGGGTCAGACCAAGTCTCTTGAGCTCAAACCCATGCCCTGGGTCAACCTGGTTGATCAGGTCAACCTAGGTTTTCCCATTAGACCCTTTTGAGTCCAAATCTTTTTTTAGATCAATTCCAACCTTTCTTGAACTCAACCCTATACCTATTTAGGTATAGTAGACCATTTTGACTGGGACAACTCATGCTTTGGTCAACCCTAGCTCAATTTGGTCAAACTAGGCCTAATTGGGTCAAATTCTCCCTTATTCAAATTTAAATGCATTTCAAACACATCTTGAGCTCAACCCACTTCTCCCTTGGTCATATTTGACTAAGTTGACCAAGTCAACACTTGACTTGGTCAACCTAAGTCATAATGGGTCAAATCCACCCATTAAGACCCATTTAAATCCTATTTAAATCCACTAAATCATTCCTAATTGGTTTTAATCCAAAACCAGGGCTAATTTGAGTTTATGTCCCTACCAATTATGCCTTGATTCAATCATAGCCATTTTACCATGTATTATTTCTAGGGCTTTAAATACATGTTTTAGGTTTCTTTGGAGGGATCTTTTTGTTCTTGCTCGCAGCCCAAGCCTCGAGAGCTCTTGAAACTTTGTTAGAGAGCTCCCACAATCTTCCCCCACTTTCCCCATGTCAAACCCGACGGTGAAACCTCGCCGGCAGTGAGATTTCCATCTAACCGAAGCTTGAAACGTCCAAGGAAGATTCTCATCGATCTAAAGCTTTTCAGAATTCAGTTTCTTCTACAAATAGGAGCGTGAACAATTTATAAGTGCAACAGACCTAAGAACGCAAAAATTCAATAGTTAGATATCTGAAAAACCCTTAGAATAGGTCACTACACATAGGGTAAAATAGCTTTCTAAAAAGCTACTTTTAAGCCAAATAAACAACACCCCATGATTTTTGTTAATGTGTAGAACTTATGTTTAAAATTTCATGAAATTTTATTGAGTCGTTTGTGGGAACGAAGCAAAAAACTATTTTTATTATTTCGATTCGGCTGATGTTTCATAAGGTGCGTTCTGGACCGTCGATCTTGTGATCAACGGCCCAGATGCCCATAGTTTTTGTAGTGATATTTATTTATTTTAAATTGATTTTTGCCTATTTTAACTTCAAAAAATCATAGAAAATTCATTTTAAATCCAAAAATTACATATAATATATCAAATCGCACGTATTTTTACCCTCTTTAATTTGAAATTAAAATAATTTTGAAATAATATATATTTTTTAAATTATTTTAAAACAAAGATTTGACCTTTTTATTTTTATTATTTTGAATTATAATTATTTGATTATCATTATTTTTTTAATTATTTTAATTATTATTATTTTAATTATCTTGTCATTGTATTTATTATTATTATTATTAATATTATTATTATTATTATTATTATTTATCATTATTATTATTCTTAATTTTAAATTAAATTACTTTAATTATAATTACTAACATTATTTTGTTATATTATATTATTATTATCACTTTTTTTAATATTATTATTATTATTACTTTAAAATTATTAGTGTTATTTTCTTATTATTATTTTATTATTGACATTATTATTAATCTTATTTTAAAACTAGTATTATTATTATTATTATTATTATTATTATTATTATTATTTTAAAACTATTATTATAATTATTTTAATAAATAATATTAAATTTGAGAAGTTTTAATGTTTATTTTAATTCCATTTATTAATTTTTTAAATACTAATTATTTAAATTTTACTTTTAAATTATTTTAAATTAAAAAAATTCATAACTAATTCATTTTTAATCAGATTTTAACGTATAATACCTTAAATTTTTAAAAAAAATGTGTATTTTAATTTAAAATTATTTTCAAAGGCTATGTTTTGCTATTTTGGCATATTTATGTTTTGCCTAATTATTTGAGTTTTTTTTAATATTATTTAAATAATTATTTTGAAACTAAAAATTATTTTCAAGTTATTTTGAAACCTCACTAGGGTGGCTAGTAGATCTCCCCTATATGTATTTATTATAAATTGATTTATTTTTAATTACATTATTTTGTAATATATGTATAAGTATTTTAAAATTATTTTTAAACTACCTATAATTAAATCTTTAATCTTGGGAGATTCACTTTAACAAAATTTTAAATATTAGGCTATACATATGAAGAGCAATCATGGGGGAGTGGATTAATGAATGATTGAGTCTCAATCATTAACTAATTTCTTCGGTAATTATGCTTAGTTGTTTCTTGTATCATATTTTGCATGTGTAGGATGCACGAGCACCTAGCTTAGGCTCTCCTAGATTTAAGGACATTGTGTGTTTATTATTTTTGTGTACTCTCTGCATTGTTACCTTAAGGGTTAGTCCAAAATTTCATTTTAAATCCCTCTAACTTGGTGACACCCTAAGGACAAAAATTAAGGACCCCTCTAGCAAATTTAGAAACGTTTTAGGAGCTAAGGTTGATAACTTATTGAAATGAAAACTTCAACATCTAAACTTAGTGACATCCTAAACATCTCAGAATTTTCTATGATTTTTTTTAGGATTCTTTAGACCTCTTAATTAACCAACCCTAATTTAACTGTTAATTAGGGCCCGATAGCTTCTAAAAATTTTAATAAATCTATTTTGACTCAAACAATTATCCATAATAGCTTGAATTGCTTAGAATTCAATCCTTAACCTTAGATAAATAGGGCCCCTTAGTTTGACCTTAATCTGACCTTTAATTTTAACTTTAATCAAAATTACAATTTTGCCTTTTTTAGATAATTAAAAATTATTAAAAATCCTAAATTTTCTCCAAACACTTGGGAACACTTTCTTATATCATTTTTTCGATGTTTTATTGCATGTTGTGAGAAATTGATTGGTATATTTGCTTACTTTTAATGTACTCTATGGATTGGTTGTGCGTTAGACCTACCCATAGGTTAGGAACGATATTTTTGTACTAATAATATTTTCTGCAAGTGGTCATTCTCATGAAAGGGGGGCAAATGTCATGATCTAAATATTAATGATGTTTTGTGTAGGTGCTTCAGAATTTGCTCAGCCCTCCTAAATAAATAAGAGCTAAATTAAAATCATAATTATAATTGCTACAGGTTCTCCAAAGACTGTTTAACCCTTATAAATAATTAAGAGCATGGCCAAGTGTGGCTATAATGAGTATTTTCCTTTATTTTATATATAAACTGCTTGAGATGTTATAACTGCTTGGGAATTTTTATTAGGATAACCTTGCAGAAGAGTCTAGAATTTATTTCTTTTCATTAATATAAATTATTTGTAATATTGTTGAGAGTTGTGAAAATAACTTTGAGTCAGGATATTCTTATTTAACTCGAATTCTAAAAGAAGAGGAAATCCTCAAAGGGAAGAGTCTTCTTTCATTTGGAAGAACAAGTTTTAGATATCCAAAGAAAAAAGGCAATGTCTTTTTATGGGGGATGAATCTCTTCATTTGGATATTCAAGCCACGATGAATCCATGGAGTCCAAGGAGGAGAGATCCAAGGAGTCTAATGAGGAGAAATCCAAAAAGATAAGGCTGAAGATCTGAAGACATAATATCCCACTCAAAGTCATTTGCATCAATCATAGGCTTAGAAATTCGGGTTGTTGGCAGTGCTGTCTGGCCTCTTTATTTTCTGCAGACCCTGGATTGTAATTAAGGGCAGTTGGCTTATGGATATTTATTAATTAGTTTGATTATTTTAATGTGTTTTATTTATAAATATTTTCCTTTAGGGTTTCCTGATTTTCTTAGTTTATTAACGATTTGCATGTTGTTTTTGCTTTAGCCTATATTTCGTTAGGCTCTTTAAGGACTAAAACATCTTCTACTCATAACTACTCTGTAAAACTTTAAGAATTAAATAACATAGAAATCTAATGACCTAGGGAACTACTGGAATCGTCCGGGGCCTCATGCATATCAATGCATTCTTCTCTTTTATTCTAAAGAGACACTTCCCCGCTTGCGGGTATAGTCCGGATAATCTGACCTATGAGGATGAAGTGTCAGACCTGGGGAAGTCTAGTCTCCTTCTAAAAATTATTTTTTTATAAGCCTATTTTTAAAGTCTTATGCATATCTTATTTGGAGACTTCAACCAGCATGCATTGCATTAGAAATCAATTAAATTAAAATTTTAATTGCATTAGCTCTAGGAGCATTTATCCAACATAAGTATAAGGCCACTTAGGAGCTCTCTAGATGTCGACCTTAACTTCCAAAAAACTAAATCACTCACCCGTCTTTCATAAATGATTAGATAGTATGGTTTTAAATCGATTAAGTGGTTAACTGGCTCCCCAATCCAGGCTGATGTCCAGGTTTTGCACTGCATTAGTTAGGACACGAATTTTAGTGTTATGTGTAGAACACTAAACGCAATTTAGATTTAGGATTCAAGGCTACTACATCAGTCTCATGGTATGACTAAATAGTGGGTAAGTTCTCTATTCTTGAGGGACTATAAATCATACTTATCTATGTCACATAGATAGCGCCACTTCCATCTTTCTCTCACATATGTGTCAAATGCTTGATTTATTTTCTCTAGTTTCTTCTCACTACCTTAGTCCCTCCGGATGTCAGTATGAGTCGTGTATGTTGACTAAGCCCTTTGAACCCTTTCTTTCCATTTGAATAAGACTTCCTAGTCTTAACCCTATGTGTCAATCCCATTTATGGAAAAGATAATTTAGGATCCTTAATCGAGAGTCATTTCGGGCTCTAGCCTGAGATGTAATTAACCACGGGGGCTTGTGCCCATGGGAAACTAAATTCCACCATCTAATAAACCCCACTCGAGTTGATGTACCGGGTCGGGGAAACCCGTGACTTTGATCAGGTCGCGTATATTACTACCCATCGGGGTGCGCTGGCGAGAGCAGCTATCCTCAATGGTTAGTTATATGCACGATCTAATCTGCCCTTCCATTGGTCTGTTTGCGAGGACCACGGAGGACCATGATTGTCTCTATCCCTCGGGGTAGGTGTGATCCTATACCCCTCTACAATCCTGCAGCCGTAGTGGTTCCCTTTCAGAGGTCCAAAATGGCAAGACAAATGACACATGCTATAAATATTTGAAGGTTTTGTAACCTTTGGAAATCAATTCAGTTTTTTGGATTAGAAATGTCATATTGGGTTCAAATTTATTTGGTTGACCCAGATAATGAATTAGAAGTCATTTGGCATGGTTTTGAAATGATTGAGAAATCACCCAGAAAGAGTTTTAGGACATAGGCCTCTACCCCTAGATTTTGGTCTTAAACTTTAGATTTGGACTGGGATTTAGGCTTGGTTGATTGATTTTGGATTATCCAAACCAATTACATTCAAATGAATGATTGTAGGCTTTTTTTTTATTTTTTTTTTAGTTTTTTTTTTATTTTATTTTTTTTTAAATGAATGATTGTAGTTGACTGTATATGATTGAAGCGGACTAAGGGCTAGATTGAAGGTTGATTGAAGGTAGGATTGAAGATTGGAATGAAAATTGAATTGGGAATTGATTGAAGTTATGGATTGAAACTTGATTAGAGGTTGAATGGGCCCTGATGATCTCATACAAAAATGTGATCAACAGTCACGTACTCAGACTTGTAGTTGATTGTAAGCTAAATAAATGGCGAGTATAAGGTGCACGATGAAGCACTATATATATATATATATATATATATATATATATATATATATATATATATATATATATATATATATATATATATATATATATATATATATATATATATATATATCTTTTCAGTTGAAAAAAAAAAAAAAAATATCAATCGATTCAATTAATTTAAGATAGCATAAATGCTAAAGGGCATAAATAACTTGCTAACCTGCTATCAAGCAGAGCAACATAAAGGTTCAACTAGCCCTAAAGATATCACAGCCTACCATCAAAGATGAAAAGATCATGCACCTAAATGTAGATGGCCAGCGAGTTGGACGGATCCATATGTGAAATATTTGAAGACTAAAAAAGTAATCATTTATGTCATTGACTCAAGGTGATTCAAAATCAAATTGGCACACTATGATCTAATATAATATATGTTATTTAAGAAATCAATCACCTCCCTTAACTTATACTATGTAAAAGAAGACAGAATGAGAAGATGCTTAGCGAGATACATTCAGGTGAGTGTTAGAATCTCTCAAAAGCAAGGACACTTGCCCACCGAATCATAACAAAGATACTTTTGGTTGAATCGTTAAACAAATGTAGAAGTATTTCCAAGATTGTGTTCATAATGCCAAAAAGTTTATACCAATGAAGATGCAACCATCACACAAACTTCAACCCGGTAACAGAGCATTATGAAGGATGGACATTGTCAACCAATTTCATCCTTCAAGTGGGAAAAAGGAGTTCATTCTAGTTATGTTAGTTTAATTTGCCATGTAGATAGAGTCCAATACGCTAACTAAGATCATTTTTTAGGCCATAAAACAATTTTACTTAAGATCTAGTATATTACTCTCAAAAAATATTTTGTTAATATTCTTTAAAAGACACCATCTAATCCTAGAATAATATTTTACTCAATTTTTTTTATTTTCAGCCCCTTCATCTTAAAATCCAAAACTAATAAGCGATGTTGGGTATATAAACTTTCACTCAGAATAACTTTATAATTTTTGTATTCTAAACGATCTATTTTTCTTATAAGAAAATAATCAATGTGAGTTTTATTATATCCATTATTATAAGTGATGCGATGCTCATATCTTTTCTTAAATAAGTTATTAGCAATTACAAATTGATAAGCTAAAAAAATTCTAATAGTCTTACCATCTTCATTAGTCGCTCCTAACCCAAGTCACTATGAATATTTTTAAAATCGTCTATCTCTCAACCTACATGTCTATTTAAATCTCCTCTAATAAAACTTTTTTTTCTTCAAGAGATATCTTTTGTATTAATTTTTTTAAGTCATTCCAAAATTTTAATTTAAAACCCACATCCAAATCTACTTGAGGAACATAAGCAATTATAATATTAATAATCTTAGTATCAACAATAATCTTTAAAGCTATCATGCCCTGATAATGTCCATATTGATAGAAAATCTCAGCCGAAGGGATCTGCATAAAATTCAAAGAAACACGCCAGAGCTCAAAGTTAATTGTTCGGGGCTCATGTTTAAAGAAAAATCTCAAATCTACTATTCTTTCAAAATAAAAAATACTTAATCAAAATAAAACACCTAAAAAAAATATTAAAAAAAAAAACATCTACCTTCTGCAATTGTTTGTCGAATGTGATAAATTTGAAAATAACTTCAACTAAAAAAATAAAATGTCTAGTCGAGAATATTTCTAAAATTCATTCTGAAATCTCTCTTATGAGTAATGACGTGATTTGAGTCCTCTAATTGATGATTTTGCTGTCAAATGACACCAAAGTTTAACGATTATGATCTAGGCTCTCTGATCCGATGCTTTTTCCTTAAAAATGATGCCACTAATATCCATCCCATTTTCAACCATGATCTCATTAACACCGAGGATAGGTGCATGGTGCCACAACGACTCACAAATTTTTGTCATTCTCAGGATTTAGGCTTCGTTTGGGACTGATTTCTTCCTGCTTCTTAAAATGACTTTCTAGTATAAAAATTTAAATTTTTTAATTAAAAAGCCGCTTTAAGAAGCAGTAAGAAAGCCGTCCCAAACGAAACCTTAGTAGGTGAAATGCATTGAGAACTCATTGGTGTATTTCACTAAATAGACCTCATGTGAACGATCACATTGGTTATGGGCCTCTTGAAAAAAGTTAAGGCAATATGCACTTCTTTGGTAATTGTTAAGTCTGCATACTCTCAATTGTTGAGATCGATTTAGATTTCATTTGGAATAACGTTCTTATTGTTTTTTGAAATATTTTTTATTACAATTTTTTTTTTAAACACTAAGAAAATAGTAGCACAAAACTATTCTAAATGAAGCCTTAAACTAATTATTGTATTACTTTATGCTCTGCATTATATTGTGATATCAAATGTTGAAGATTCATTTTTATTATATATAAAAAAAGCTGAAATTCAATTTCAAAATTTCAATTCCAATATCACGTAGAGACGATGAACATTTTCTTTACTAATTCCTTGATAGGGTGATAAGTGAGTTAGTATATTAGATCAATCATTTGTTATTGATTCATTTGTTCATTTATATTCGTGTATATTTATATTCATTTGTTGTTTAACAAATAATTCACTAATTACTTAAGAAATGGTCCATTTAATAATTAATTTATTTTTTATTTGATTTTCTATTTAGTTATTTTATGTTCGTTTTATTTAGTTAGGCTCCATGGCAATATTCAAACTAATTAAAATATTGATAAATAAATTTGAATGGTAGTTTAATTATATAGTAATGTTCCCACTCAAAATCAAAATTGATAAAAGATATATAAATGATTGGACTTAAATAAGATTATAATAAATTAGACCCATCTCATTTATGCCTCAATTCACTAACTGAGCAAATGTTGTTGTGCCTTAGAGGCTATTCGGTTTAAAGTATTTCAAATTCTAAGGTTTTGAGATTGTTAGTATTTAATTTAAAGTAAAATAAATAATATAAAATTTTGTTGTATTTGGAATGAGCCATTCAATGCAAATTTGATATATTTGAAATTCATTATATTTGAATAATTTTCAAATAAATTCATCGCTATTGCTACTGCCCACCGCCACCGCATCCACCTGTGCCAGTTCTGATCTGCTACCACCCACCACCATCATTCAACAAGGCTAAAATGCTGATTTTTTTTGGGCTGTTTAGGGATTGAACGGGAGCCAGCTGGAGGCATTGCCTGCGCTCAACCACTAAGCTGCTCCTCACGTCCCATATTGTCCATTTAATTTGATACCAAGAAAATACCTCATGTTCAATGATTGTTTGTGAAAGAGGTTTGATATTAAAAAAGGGCACATATTTTTTTTGCTTTTGCAATCAAATATTGTGTAGGACATTTGATGATGGATTAGAAACTCTGTTGGGCTGATGAAAAAAGGTTAGTCAGAAATCTCTTGGAATCATGGAATGATGAAATGAGATTCAATGAGTTTTATGAAGAGATCATGGACTTTGACAAGATTAAAATATGTTTAGTTGTGCTTTACATCGATGGAAGCTAATTTAAGGTAGAAGATGAAAGAATAAAGCGCTTCATTGAGTGATTTTAAGAGAGAATGATCTTGGATCAAATTTACAATATGTTCAATTATGTTTAATCATAGTATATTTAGATTTTATTTGGGATAACTTTCTTACTGCTTTTGTACTAGAAAGTTATTTTAAGAACAAATAAAAAAGCTATTCCAAATAAAATCTTAATGAGGGAGAAATTTTGATCCAGAGTATTTATCATAAACTTTAGCTTATATAACATATTTTTCATTCAAAAGTGTAAAATTTTTCTCCAAATTAAACGAGTAAAAAAAGTATTTATCCAATTATTTTGTCTTTCAACCAAACAGAACCCTACAATAACTTAGTTCCAGTGATGCAGATAAGTAATTGTACAATATATTTAATAAAATTCTAATTATAAGTTGCAACATATTCCAACACAAATTTCATATCAAAATTGAAGTATGCTGCAGGTAGTGTCCTGCATGGATTCCCTTATTAGTCAATGCAAATAGAAGAGAGATCTTACCCGTCAATATGCGCTACTTGCATCTCATTTGATGTTCTCTTTGATTTGTGTTTTGATTTCTTCTCCCTCTTTTTACCACTGTAGAGATTCAGGAAGAAAAGAGTGAACTATATAGGCATTAAGAAATTTAAAGACAAGAAATATCAATAGATCTGTAGTAAAGCTGTGTAGTACTCGTCCTGCGCGCTTGGATCCAAACAACTTCGTAATTTTCTATCTATATGCCTCATATCTTTTGCCGTGGGAATAGCAACTTTGCCAACCTTGAATAACAAAAAATAAAATAAAATCATGAATTGTTTGAAATAGAGCACATTATAAAGTATAGGGAAAATTTGACAAAATCATCTAAGTTACCAAAAAATCGATTGCATTAAGAGATTCAATGAGCTGAGAAGCATTGGGAGATTGTCGGGTAATAATTCTTTCCAAATATCTGAGAACATAAATATGAATTAAAGGAAGACAATATAAGAACTTAAAAATCTTTCAGCAAGTTGAATAAATGGTTTGAAGAGAGGAGGAATATGGAAATTATGCAGAAGGCAATATGGGTGAAGCTGAAAAACCTTTCAAAATCGATAACATTGAGCACCTCATTTGAGTTGCGCAGGGCTGACAATGCTAACTGCGCATATTGCAAAGAATGAGGAATCATGAAAACAGGCTAAGGTTTAATCAATAAAAACAGGTAAGACTGCAAAAAGCTGCCACTTACTAAACCAGTAAGCTGCATTTCGCTGGTAGACTTTTAAGGTTAAAATCATTGAAAAAATTAGAATCAAAATGAATTATTGACAATTCCAAAACAACCTGTTAGTTTGATGTACTAGTTACCCCACTGAAATATGCTAGAGACCAACATTATAATATGATCATTTAACCAACCAAAATTTAAGCCACATAAACTAATAATTTTAAACAAATATAATGATATGCTAAATAACAGTAATCTTCAGCCATCCAAAAGTAAAAAAAAAAACAAAAGATAAGTAATAAAGTGATGACAAAATACTTAAAAAAAAAAAACAAGAATAGAAATGAGATTGATGATCAGCTAGAGAATTGGAGGTGAAATCACTGTGAAGCAAGAGATAGTGAATATGAGGTCTTGAGAATCATTCTTAAGAATAAATTTCAAAGTGAGAAGTTGCTAGCAACATAAATAAGTAGTGTATGAGAAAACTAGTGGGCAAGAGAAAGTGATAAAAAGAACCACCAAGAAGAGAATAGCTCCAGCAACAGAGAATTGCTTCAGTTCACTACTAAAATGCGCCTTAACTAACATTGAGCTTATTTAAAAGCTCAAATTCTACAGTTCTAAAGCATTATTTGGAATTGTTCTGTTTAGTAAAGCAGATAATTATTTTATCAGTTATTGTCTACAGTGTTGTAGGAGTACTATTTTTTTGGTCAAAAAATTGTTTCAGCGTTGATACTGGTATTAAATTACAAAAAAGAACATTATTATAATATGATAATGTAATAGTAAATTATAAATAATTAATTGAAAGAATGAATCTATTTACTCATTAATTAGAATGACTAAACCTTATCAAAGCATTTTTTCTAAGAAACCATCTAAACCACAATTCCATGAAAATTGACTTTTAGCTTTCATATAATTGAAGTTTTCTCACAACAATTAAATCAAATGCCTTAACATTAGTTCCGTTGTTTATGCCTACTCTTGTTTCAAGAGCTTCACGTAGATGCATAGTACCTGGTTAAGCATGCGTATATCATGCATGCTTATACACATGGGCGAAACTATAGTACAGCACAGAGAGCCTTTGCCCTAACTACTACTCATCAACTATACAGACACCATCCAGCCTCTAGAGCTTTTTGCAAAGTTTCCACCAGTGTCAGAAGGTATAGATTTGTTGATGTAATACATGTTTGAGGATCTACTCTCTCTTTATGGATTTAGGTTGAGCGGAGGAAGATCTTCCACACTAGAAATGAAGTGGCCACTAGAAAGGACGAGCCGAGGAACGTTGTTGTTGAGAAGGTAACAGGAGATGGAGGCGGCACGGAGCGTCCAATGAGGGACCACAGTGTCCTTGGTCGTTGAAGTTAAATGGTCCCAGGAAGGCAATACACAATCCGGTTGACGTAACATTCAACGGTGACGTCGTACTCCCAATCCAGTTTGTAGAAAGGAGAGAGGAAAATATCGATCTCCCCTTGCTCGTTGTATGCGAAACCGTGGTCGACCTCAGGATCGGCAATGCACTGTAAGCATGGGGATGAGGGAGCATGAGAAGGAAGGTCAAAGAGAGAAGAAGGTTGGAGAGGGGAAAAGGTTGGGCCGTGGGCTTGGGGGGAGATGGGGTCACAGTTTGGGGAGGGAGAGAGGGGAGAGGATGAGGCTATTTTGTAGAAGGAATAAATCTGAAGTTTAATTTCAGATTCTAATAAGAATCCAAATTTTATTTCAAATTCAAATTTTGAAATTTGAAATTAGTGTTTAGGAGGGAAAGGCATTAATGAGGTATTAAGTGGTGATTAAGTGGTAATTGGAGAGAGAAAGAAAGGAGGGGGGGGGGTGGCTGGCCATACGAAGAGGAGAGAGAGAGGCTTGAAATTAATTAGGTGGGGCCAATATTTGATATATTAATTACAATCAAATTTGAATTTAAATTTCAGCTTTGATTTAATTTTAAGAAAGCTTCCAAAAGTGGCATAATATGGGAGGAAAAGGGATTTGAATTTCAAATTATGATTAAATTCCCTTAAAGAACTTTCCAAAATTGGGAAGACCAAATAGGAAAGCAAATTAATCCTAGCAATTTGAAATCCCTGTAGCTAGACCAAGGGGTGGCCGACGGCAAGATGGCTTGGCCAACAGGGGTGGCTGGATGGAGCAGGCCGGCCGGTGGTGGTCTTCAGCCGGTGGGTGGTGGCTGGGTGGGGACGACGGGATGGGGCTGAGGTGGGTAAAACCGTGGGAGGGGAAGAGGGAAGGGGGGGGGGGGGGGGGGAATCGGGGAGCTTGGGAGGAGCTTGAAAAGGGAGGTGGGGTAGGAGAAGATGGAGAGCTGAGAGATTCCCTCTAAAATTTCTTCCTCAAGAACTCACAAAGAGATCTTGGGAATCTCGGAACTCATAAAGATATTCTTCTCCTCTCATGAACTCACTAAGAGATCAAAGAAGTAGAATAAACTTTCATTAACAATTCATAATCCCATTACACAAGAAAGGACCTATATATAAAGGCCTAAGAAACTAAAAAAAGACGCATATGCCCCTATGGCTTACATAGGACGACCCTCTTAAGTGAGGGTAAAAACGGAAAATTTATAATAAAAAAAATAAAAATTACAAATAAAATATAAGATAACGTGGGACGATGATAGCCATCGATCTTCAACTCCTCGGATAGGCATGGACGATTGGATGTCCACATCATTCTCCCGGGGTGAAAAAGAGCTCGACTCCGTCAAGTCCGCACCCCAGGTAACCATGCTCTGATACCAAATAAGATGCAATACATGCTTGAGGATCTACTCTCTCTCTATGGATCTAGGTTGAGCGGAGGGAGATCTTCAACACTAGAAATGAAGTGGCCACTAGGAAGGACGAGCTGAGGAATGTTGTTGTTGGGAAGGTAACCGGAGATGGAGGCGGCACGGAG
Organism: Dendrobium huoshanense; assembly: GCA_016618105.1. NCBI lineage: Eukaryota > Viridiplantae > Streptophyta > Magnoliopsida > Asparagales > Orchidaceae > Dendrobium > Dendrobium huoshanense. Next base: position 52,861,049 of record CM028342.1, on the reverse strand, counting down.
CGTCCAATGAGGGACCACAGGGTCCTTGGTCGTTGAAGTTCAATGGTCCCAGCAAGGCAATACACAATCCGGTTGACGTAGCGTTCAACGGTGACGTCGTACTCCCAATCCGGTTCGTAGAAAGGGGAGAGGAAAATGTCGATCGCCCCTTGCTCGTTGTATGCGAAACCCTGGTCGACCTCAGGATCGGCCATGCACTGTAAGCATGGGGAGGAGCACGACAAGGAAGGTCAAAGAGAGAAGAACGGTGGAGAGGGGAAAAGGGTTGGGCCGTGGGCTTGGGGGGAGATGGGGTCACGGTTTGGGGAGGGAGAGAGTGGAGAGGGTGAGGCTATTTTGTAAAAGGAATAAATCTAAAGTTTAATTTCAGATTCTAATAAGAATCCAAATTTAATTTCAAATTCATATTTTGAAATTTGAAATTAGAGTTTAGGAGGGAAAGGCATTAATGAGGTATTAAGTGGTGATTAAGTGGTAATTGGAGAGAGAAAGAAAGGAGGGGTGGCCGACCATATGAAGAGGAGAGAGAGAGGCTTGAAATTAATTAGGTGGGGCCAATATTGGATATATTAATAACAATCAAATTTGAATTTAAATTTCAACTTTTATTTAATTTTAAGAAAGCTTCCAAAAGTGGCATAATATGGGAGAAAAAGGGATTTGAATTTCAAATTAGGATTAAATTCCCTTAAAGAACTTTCCAAAATTGGGAAGACCAAATAGGAAAGCAAATTAATCCTAGCAATTTGAAATCCCTGTAGCTAGACCAAGGGGTGGCCGGCGGCAAGATGGCCTGGCCAACAGGGGTGGTTGGATGGAGCAGGCCGGCCGGCGGTGGTCTTCAGCCGGTGGGTGGTGGCTGGGTGGGGATGACGGGATGGGGCTGAGGTGGGGAAAACCATGGGAGGGGAAGAGGGAAGGGGGGGGGAATCGGGGAGCTTGGGAGGAGCTTGAAAAGGGAGGTGGGGTAGGAGAAGATAGAGAGCTGAGAGATTCCCTCTAAAATGTCTTCCTCAAGAACTCACAAAGAGATCTTGAGAATTTCGGAACTAACAAAGAGATTCTTCTCCTCTCATGAACTCACTAAGAGATCAAAGAAGTAGAATAAACTTTCATTAACAATTCATAATCCCATTACACAAGAAAGGACCTCTATACATAGGCCTAAGAAACTAAAAAAAGACACATATGCCCTATGGCTTACATAGGACGACCCTCTTAAGTGAGGGTAAAAACGGAAAATTTATAATAAAAAAAAATTACAAATAAAATATAAGATAACGTGGGATGATGATAGCTGTCGATCTTCAGCTCCATGGATAGGCATGGACGGTTGGATGTTCGCATCATTCTCCCGGGGTGAAAAAGAGCTCGACTCCGTCGAGTCCGCACCCCAGGTAACCATGCTCTGATCATACCAAATATGATGCAATACATGCTTGAGGATCTACTCTCTCTCTATGGATCTAGGTTGAGCGGAGGAAGATCTTCCACACTAGAAAATGAAGTGGCCACTAGGAAGGACGAGCTGAGGAACGTTGTTGTTGGGAAGGTAACCGGAGATGGAGGCGGCACGGAGCGTCCAATGAGGGACCACAGGGTCCTTGGTCGTTGAAGTTCAATGGTCCAAGCAAGGCAATACACAATCCGGTTGACGTAGCGTTCAACGGTGACGTCGTACTCCCAATCCGGTTCGTAGAAAGGGGAGAGGAAAATGTTGATCGCCCCTTGCTCGTTGTATGTGAAACCCTGGTCGACCTCAGGATCGGTCATGCACTGTAAGCATGGGGAGGAGCACGACAAGGAAGGTCAAAGAGAGAAGAACGGTGGAGAGGGGAAAAGGGTTGGGCCGTGGGCTTGGGGGGAGATGGGGTCACGGTTTGGGGAGGGAGAGTGGGGAGAGGGTGAGGCTATTTTGTGAAAGGAATAAATCTAAAGTTTAATTTCAGATTCTAATAAGAATCCAAATTTAATTTCAAATTCATATTTTGAAATTTGAAATTAGAGTTTAGGAGGGAAAGGCATTAATGAGGTATTAAGTGGTAATTGGAGAGAGAAAGAAAGGAGGGGTGGCCGGCCATATGAAGAGGAGAGAGAGGCTTGAAATTAATTAGGTGGGGCCAATATTGGATATATTAATAACAATCAAATTTGAATTTAAATTTCAGATTTTATTTAATTTTAAGAAAGCTTCCAAAAGTGGCATAATATGGGAGAGAAAGGGATTTGAATTTCAAATTAGGATTAAATTCCCTTAAAGAACTTTCCAAAATTGGGAAGACCAAATAGGAAAGCAAATTAATCCTAGCAATTTGAAATCCCTGTAGCTAGACCAAGGGGTGGCCGGCGGCAAGATGGCTAGGCCAACAGGGGCGGTGGGATGGAGCAGGCTGGGTGGTGGCTGGGTGGGGACAGCGGGATGGGGCTAAGGGGGGGAAAATTGTGGGAGGGGAAGAGGGAAGAGGGAAGGGGGGGGGGGGGGGAATCGGGGAGCTTGGGAGGAGCTTGAAAAGGGAAGTGGGGTAGGAGAAGATGGAGAGCTGAGAGATTCCTTCTAAAATTTCTTCCTCAAGAATTCACAAAGAGATCTTGGGAATCTCGAAACTCACAAAGAGATCATTTCCTCCTCAAGAACTCACAAAGAGATTTTGGGAATCTCGGAACTCAGAAAGAGATCCTTCTCCTCTCATGAACTCACTAAGAGATCAAAGAAGTAGAATAAACTTTCATTAATATTTCATCATCCCATTAGACAAGAAAGGGCCTCTATATGTAGTGCTAAGAAACTAAAACAAGACACATATGCCCCTATGACTTACATAGAATGACCCTCTTAAGTGAGGGTAAAAACAGAAAATTTATAATATAAAAAATAAAAATTACAAATAAAATATAAGAAAACGTGGGATGATGACAGCCGTTGATCTTCAGCTCCTTGGATATGCATGGACGGTTGGATGTCAGCATCATTTGTCTTATCTTCCACTTCAATCGGAGTTCGATAGATTATCGACAAAAGGGTGGGAGCAGATTGAAATCGGATATAGGTGAGAAAGGTCAAGTTAGGTTTTGTGTATAAGGCTGAGGCGGGTTAAGAGAAATAGATAAGCGTGAAGTTCCCTTCAATATTTTCATAGCATTCAAAATTCTTGATTGTAATACTGCCGTTGCCAGGTCCCAAGTCCTGGATGACAAACGTGGAGGGTTGCATTAGGTAGTCGACAGCCAGCGTTAAAACTTGTCGAACAATAATGACATGAATCCTTTAAGAAATTATGTTAATGCTAAGGCGTCCCTTGGAAGCGACGCGTTGTATGGCCTGAATACAGTGACAAGTGTGCAAGGGCCGCTGCACCGGCGCCCGGGTGCAGTGTTAAATAGGCAAGGGTTCCCACATCAAGGACGGATATGGGAAAAGAAGCAAGTCCATGATACTAAAATTGGGATAGGAACTTGGAATATAGGTTCCCTTACAGGAAAATTAATGAAATTAATAGATATTATGATTCATAGGAAGTTAAATATTTTGTGCATTCAGGAAACTAAGTGGGTTGGAGAGAAGGCTAAGGAAATTGATAGTTTATGATTTAAACTTTGGTATTCGGGTAGAAGTCGTACTAAAAATGGTGTAGGTGTTATTATAGATAAGAGTTTAAAGGATAATGTTATAAAAATCAGGATTGGAGATAGAATTATAGCTTTAAAGATTGTTGTTTATGATAAGATTGTTAATATTATAAGTGCTTATGCTACTCAAGTAGGTTTAGAAATGAGTTCTAAATTAAATTTTTTGAATGACTTAAAAGAATTAATAGAAAAAATACCTCTTGAAGAAAGAGTTTTTATTTGAGGATATTTAAATGGACATATTGGTAGAGAGGTAGATGATTTTAAAAGCATTCATAGTGGCCATGGATTTGGAACGACGAATGAAGGTGGCAAGATCATATTAGATTTTTATTTAGCTTATGATTTTTCAATTGCTAATACCTTATTTAAGAAAAGGAATGAGTATCTCATCACTTATAAAAAAGGATATAGTACAACCCAGATTGACTATTTTCTTATTAGAAAATTAAATCGTATAGATTGCAAAGATTGTAAAGTTATTCCGAGTGAAAATTTATATACCCAACATCGATTATTAGTTTTAGACTTTAAGATAAAGGGACATAAAATAAAAAATAGAGTAAAACGTTTTTCTAGGATTAGATGGGGGCATTTAAAGATTATTAACAAAAATATTTTTGAGAGTAAGATTTTAGATCTTAAGATTTTATCTGTGCATGAGGATGCTAATGTTATGTGGGAAAAAGTGGCTAGTGATATTAAGAATATTATAAAAGATGTGCTTTGAGTATCAAAGGAAAAAAACTCCTAATAGTAAAAATAGTTGGTGGTGGAATCCAATTGTGCAAGAAAAGATTAAAAATAAGAAGATTTGTTATAAAAATTGGTTTAATTTTAAAAATTCTGATAATTGAAAAATATATAAAGTGGCTCGTAAGGATTCTAAGAAAGCAATATGCGATGCAAAAAACATTAGCTTTTAGTGATTTATATAATAAAATAAATACTAAGGAGGGAGAAAGATATATGTATAAGTTAGTCAAACAAAGAGATAGGAGTAGTAAGGATTTAGTTCAAGTAAAGTGTATTAAGGATGAAGATCAAAAAATACTTTTCTTAAAAGATGATATCCAACAAAGGTGGATGAGATATTTTGCTAAATTTTTTAATGAAGATTGTGAAAATAAGATTGACTATAGTGACCTTAGAACCCTAAATGAAAATAAAGATTTTTATTTTTATCGGTGTATTAGTAAAACTGAAGTTAGAGAGGCTTTAAAGAAAATGAAGGGTGGAAAAGCTGTTGGACCTGATGATATTCCAAAAGAGGTGTGGCAATGCTTAGGAGATGAAGGGATTTCTTGACTTACTAAACTTTTTAATACTATTTTGAAGACTAAAAAGATGATAGATGAGTGGAGAATGAGTGTGTTAATTCCTATTTTTAAGAATAATTGTGATGCACAAGATTGTGCGAATTATAGAGGTATTAAGTTAATGTGTCATACTTTAAAACTATTGGAGCGAGTTATTGAGCATAGGTTGCGGTGTGATACTAATGTTTCTCAAAATCAATTTGGATTCATGCCAAGTAGGTCGACTATGGAAGCCATACATTTATTAAGAGGTTTGATGGAGAAATATAGATAAAATAAGGAGGATCTACATATGATATTTATTGATTTAGAAAAAGCATATGATAAAGTTCCAAGAGAAGTGCTATGGAGAGTTCTTGAAAAGAAAGGAGTCAATAATGCTTATATTCAAATCATTAAAGATATGTATGCAGGAGCTATTACTTGTGTTCAAACACAAGGTGGTTTGACCAAATATTTCCCTATTTCGGTTGGGTTACATCAAGGATCAGCCTTAAGCCCATATTTTTTTGCTTTAGTCATGGATGTTCTCACTAGACATTTGCAAGAGGATATACCTTGGTGTATGTTTTTTGCTGATGATATTCTTCTTGTTGATAAGACTAGAGGGGGGGTTGAAGGTAAACTTGAATTATGGAGGTCTACCTTAGAGTCTAAAGGTTTTTGCTTGAGTAGATATAAAACGAAATATATGGAGTGTAATTTTAGTAGTAATAGACCTAGTGAGGGGATTGTGACTTTGGGCGATCAAGTCATTAATAAGAGTACACGTTTTAGATATCTTGGATCTATTATTCAGAGTGATGGTGAAATAGATGGGGATATTATCAGCAGAATTCAAGTTAGATGGTTGAAGTGGAGGAATGCAACGGGCTTGTTATGTGATAGAAATGTACACCTCAAACTTAAGAGAAAATTCTATAAGATGGTAGTGAGGCCTGCAATGCTTTATGGTGCCGAATATTGGCCATTAAAATAGAACCATAATACTAAGTTAAGTGTAGCAGAGATGAGGATGCTCAGGTGGATGAGTGGCTTTACCCTTAGAGATAGGATACGAAATGAGCATATACGTGAAAAGGTTGGAGTAGCTCCAGTAGAAGATAAGATTAGAGAGAGTCGCCTTAGATGGTTTGGTCACATAAAAAGGCGGCCTTCCGATGACCCGGTTAGGAGAGTAGAGGTATTAGATTTGACTTGTGTTAAGAAAGGTAGGGGTAGACCTAAAAAGACATGGTTAGAAAATATTAGGAATGACCTTTCTTTATTAGATTTAAACGAGAATTTCACTTTTAATAGGACACAATGGAGAAAAAGGATTCATGTACCGACCCCACGTAGTGGGATAAAGGCTTGATGTTGTTGTTGTTGTTATTCAAAATTCTTGATTGAGCTGGTACTTATTATTAAAGGAATAGCAACAGATACTCCATGCAACCGTATACAGAAGAAGAAAAGACAAAAGAAGGAACGCTGCTAATCTTTGTCATTACTTCAAAATAGGTGTATAGTGAGGCAACATATATGCAAAAAATAGATCAAGATAACTTTACATGTGTAAGGGTTTGTTATAGACTAAGAGGTCCAGATAGTGGTAGGACAGCAGGTACAACGTTTGGTGGCAGGATTGATTTTGAGGGTGTGCAACTATTACTCATTAATTATTGGATTTATTGCTGATTCTGTTTTCATAAGAAGAAATTCTTTTAAAAATTTTATTGTAACTATTACTCATCCATTATGTGTCTGATTTGTTCTTTGAATGGGATTTACAAGAAGTGGAGGATTTTTTTTTTAATTTTCAAATTAAAAAGATTGGAAGGGCAAAATATCCATACTGTGGTTTTAAATTTAATTGGATATCAATCCAAAACCGTTGGAATTGATCATTTTGCTTGAAAACCAACCTAAAATTGGCTGAGATTTTCCAATTTTGACTACTTTCAATAGTTCAATCTGAAACTAAGCTAAAATTATTGAAACGGTAAAAAACACGATGACATAGATAATAAAAAGATGATACAGATGTAGTTGATGCTCTTAACAGTAAGGTTTTTTTCCGCATATATTTTATCTTTTGATATTATAACTAAATTTTTTTTTTTTAAACCATCAATACCAATCTTAAGCTCAGGTGGAAAAGGCTCATAGTATTTTGAAAATTGTCGATTTGTGCCCCAACAAAAAAAACAAATTTCTAGCTATGCCCCTATGTATATACAAGAAATATTTATGACTCGGTGATGAAAACTCTAGTATATGTACTAAGGTTCAGCGTGACTTATTAATTGAACAACAGCTCATTATTAACCAAAGTTCACCTCAAAGTAGGTGATGCGGACATCGGCACGAAGATTTGGCGCATCTATCACAGGAGGCGTCGTAAATCGACTGCTATAATTTAAATTGTCATTTAAGAGTATTTTATGAATTTTAGCTTTTATTTTATGTTATTTCCTGTTTTACCCCTAAGTTAGTTTATTTGAGTGTTGTGGCCCAAGGGGCAATTTTGTAATTTTTATTTTATTTCTCATGTTGTGGCCTATATATAGGGCTTAAGCTATTGTAAAAGAGGAGGATGAATTATTGATATGAAAAAATTATTTTTCACACTTGTGTTCTTCTTGTGAGAGAGCGTTAGTGGGATTCCTATGAGAGGAATCGAAGTCTTCACCAGCCGCAGGATGGGTCCGGGCTCGTGATTTGAAGTCCCTTGGAGAAGGGCAACGGATCACCCGCCAGTCTTCGGAAGAGTCCAAGGCTCGCGGTTTCTATCATTTTGATTTTCTATCTTTCGTTTTATCTTTGTTTTGATTTATTCCTTTTTATCTGCTCCCCGTAGTCGTTTTCATCTTTTCATCTTTCCTCCTCCCCTCTCAACCCCTCGGCCAAACCTCCATACCAAGCTCCAACAAATTTTTCCCCTTGGCCGCCGGGCCACCTTCCCCCATTAGCTCCTCCACCGTCTGCCACCCTTGTTTGTCTCCATAAATGAGGAGTCAATGCCACCATAATGCTTACCTAAAAAGTTCAAATAATTTAGGAAATTATTTTCATCATTTGAAATTCAAATTTTGAATTTCAAATAATTTCCTAAATTAGAAAGCTATTATAGGAAAGTATTGAATCTCATTCATGATATATTTCAAATTTAATTTGGGTGATTTAATTTTAGGGCGGTTTTCAATTTTCAAATTCCACTAATTTAAAATTTGAAATCCTTCCTAATTTATCACTCTATTTTAGGAAAGTCAATAATTAAATCAATTTGGATTTTCAAATTCAAATGGATTTTTAATTAATTGATTTCCTATCTTTCCAAACATATATGATTCCCCAAATTCTCTCCATAACTCCCTCTTTGGCTTCACTAGCTGCCGGCCCACTAAACAATTCCAGGGAATTGTTTCCTAAACCACATCCCACCCTTTTGGAAACAATTTGAAACCCCCCCTCTCATGGCCGAATTTTCCTTCCTGCATTGGTTTTAATTATTTCCTAATACTAAAGTTTTGATTTAGGAAACAAGGCCCCACTCCCTCTCTAGCCCGCCAATTCCCTCTCCCTGTCACCGCCCCTCATCTCTCCTAATTGCACTGAATAAATCCTCTCTTCCAAAACCTGTAACGGAGGTTTGCTCTCAGCTTAGCAACCGATTCTTCTACAGGCCAAATATTGATTTCTTCCTAAAACCTGACGTGGGCATTTGGAAATAATTCTACCGTCCAACTCCACCTACCGCTGGTCCCATCTCCAGCTTGCTTTATTTCCAAAGACAGAATTCTCATTTGGAAATAATTTCAATTGCTGTAACCTCTCTCCGTTAATTATTCTCAATCCAGAGAATAATTAGGAAGAAAGGAATTCAATATCCAGCCACGCCACTGTTGTCCAAGAGAAGAACAGTTGCTGTCCAGAAATAATTCCAGGATTTTGACCAGGATATAGTTGCTGTCCTGAATTTTATACTCAGGGAAACTGCTGTCCAGCAGCCTAAAAGGCCATAATCTGCTGTCCAAGAATTCTATAACCCCAAATCTGCTGAGAGATCTTCTCCCTAGCAACGCCTCCTACCCGTTCTACATCAGTAGGACCTTGCACTTTCAATGTCCACTCTTTGTTATCCAGTTGTGTAATTATGTAGCCATTGTATGCATGAATGCATGCTTTCATATCGTTAAATCATATCCAATTTTCAAAGCACCAGAAACACAGGAAAATTGTAGTTTTCTCGACTCATATGCATGAAGAAAAGAAAATACTTGAGCACCAATACCAATAGAGGAAAAACTTCTACAGAACTACATTACCTGCCCGGGAGGAAAGAGTAGAGGTGCATCAGTCAACATAGCTTTATCAACCTCAAAATTAGCAGCTTCTCGCAGTTCCTATTTTGAAAGAATAATATTAAAACACTACATGTCCATATCTAAAGAACAAAACACTGTAAATACGAGAATTTGAAAATTCATGCATTAAAAAATTTAAATGTTGAAATGGAAAATAACAAGGCATAGATACTAAATGTCACTTTCGCACTGATGTGTACTTTGACAATTCCTGGTCCAGGTTGAAGCTTGTGCGCTGAAAACAGGTAGGAAGTGAGCAGTAAAGTTATTCACAAATTTCCTAGAGAAACAGGCCTGCATGCATCAATGAAGATTGTACGCCTTCGTATGAAATTTGAATCAAGGCCATAAAAGAAAGATTCAGAAGTTTTTTTCTTCCTAAATCTTCTTTACGGCATGGACCTCCGAGCCTTGGACACAAATAGGTCTGTTGGTCCAAATAATTGTTTTTCCACACTTGTTCTTATTAGCAGGATTCCAGTAGATAGATTGGGGACTACTCATCTCTCCTTCAGCTAACTATAACTTTCCTACGATCACATAAGGCTTCCCAAGAAGACTGTCCACCCATCAGGACACTAAACGGGAGCTTATTATAATCATAAGACAGAAAAAGTTATAGCAATTATAAGCGACTAATAAAAACAACAAGAAGCCTCTATCCCATTATGTGGGGTCTACTATATGAATCTTTTTTATCCATTCTGTCCTGCTAAGAATCAAATCCTCATTTAAATCTAAAAAATGGGTTATTTTTATTACTTTCAAATCAAGTCTTTTTAGATCAACTTCTACCTTTTTTAGCATAAGTTGGATCTAACACATCTACTCTCCTAAAAGGGTCATCGGAAGGCCGGTGTTTTATGTGCCCAAACCATCTAAGATGGCTCTCTCTAATCTTTTTTGCCACTAGAGCTACTCCAACCTTTTCACATAGATACTCATTTCTCATTGTGTCTAAGTGTAAAGACAATCATCCAACTGAGCATCCTCATCTTTGCAACACTTAATTTTATTCTTCTCTTTTAATGGCCAACATTATGCGCCATAAAACACTGTAGGTCTCACCACTATCTTAAAAAATTATAGAAAAAGATGATGCATTCCTCTTCTTCAACTATTCAACTTGAATTCTAATAATCATATCCCATATATTTCACCATCGCTTTGAACAATAGATCCTAGATATCTAAAACATGCACTTTATTTAATGACTTGATCGCCCAATATCACAATCCCACCACAAGATCTATTACTACTAAAATTACACTCCATGTATTTGCTTTTAGATCTACTCAAATGAAAACATTTAGACTCTAAATTTGATCTCTACAATTCAAGTTTTTAATCAACTCCCTCTCTAGCTATTACCAAGAAGAATATCATCAGCAGAAAGCATACACCAAGGTACATCCTCTTGCGAATGTCTAGTAAGAACATCCATGACTAAAAAAAAAAGATATGGGCTTAAATCTAATCCTTGATGTAATCCAACTAAAGTAGGAAAATACTTGGTCAAACGAACTTTTGTTTGCACACTTGTAACAACTCATGTATACATATTATTAATAACTTGAAAAGGAATTCAATACAACCATCAAAGAGGAAATCAAGCCAAAGGGCATGATGGGGCATGCTGTCAATGCGAAAAAGTTGGGCCATGAAAAGAGGCTTCAATGGAAAAAATGCGAACAAAACCCAAATAAAAAAGAAGGCAGCGAATGTTTACACAAGATACTTGATATAAATTAATTCTCCACGCTACAAGTTCCATGGAGTTTTAAATCCTGGATTCAAGTCCAACATTTCATTCTACATCTTATAAGGAACTCGTGTTTAATCTTATAAGTTCCAATATCACAATCCCACCACAAGATCTATTACGGCGCAATGTTCATGGTGCGGCGCAAATGTTTAAAATAGCGCGCGCTATGTATGCCACATGTGCATCATGGCGCGTAGCACAAGGCACAAAATAGCTCGTCAAATTGTGTTTAATAATATTTTGTATACTTATGAATATTTTTTTAATTTATTTATTTTTATGTTAAAATAATATACTTATATATTTTGTATACTTATCAACTCTTAGCACAAGGCTGTGGGCTGCCCTAATTTCACGAAAACCCTCTCTGGTTGATTTCGCCATTCGCCGTTGTCGTCGTTCGCTCGTGCCTTTAGCCGAATACATCTCGGAGCCTTCTCTGCAGAATCCAATCGGTGATTCCGCCAAGTTCGTCCGAAGGAGTTCGCCAAGAGGATACAAAATATTCTAGTTCAGGTAAGTGGGTAGGAGAGTAAGAGCTTTTAATGCAGTTTGTTCATTGTTTTTTGTCGCCGTTTTGAAGGAGCTCGCTGTTTTGAGCCCTGTTTCGCCCTTTTGAGCCCTGTTTCACCGTTTTGAGTCCCGTTTGTTCGTTGCTTTTTTGTTTTTTGTCGCCATTTTGTTCATTGCTTTTGAGGTAGGTGACTGTTTTGGCTCCTATTTCAGAAGTCTATGAGTTAAATCCAAGTGTCCAACCTTTTATATTAAGAATGTCTGAATGAGGTTGAGAATATGAATGAGATTGATATATTCATGGAGATAGTTCAAAGATAAAATTGTTAAGGTCAATAGTGATTGTAATGGATTGATTTCCATTAATGTTATTATCATTAAGGATATATTAATTGTGTTAGAGTTCGTGCTCTTTATGTTGAATTGAAAGATATCATTAAGGATGTATTAATTGTATATATTATAATAACTCTAGTTGGAATGTTTTATAGATTAACTGTGTATTTAGAGCTACTATATTTGAGCAAGTTCTCATAATTATGCTCAATAACAATTTTCTAATCATATTACAAATGAGAGATTTTGATGAAGCTTACTGCTTGAAAGTCTAATGATGTGCTTCCCTATCATAATTGCTGCCATGATCTGTCTCCCTTATTAACTCGCCAAACAAATATTTTTCACTATTGTCATCGCATCTAGATTTTATGCTAATGGAAAATTGTGCATATGGATCCCTATTATTCAATTTTTAATTGTCTACAGTATATTGACATATGAAGTATTTGAATTTATTTGCTTTTAGGTGATCATAAAATGTCAGATTCAGTTCAATCTTTAAAAAAAATCCAGCATGAAAATATGCTATTCTGACAAATGAATCCGACAACAACAGCGTGACATGCATTTTTTGTGGTAAAATAATAAGAGGAATTACACACCACAATCAACACCTTGTTGGAGGTTTTAGGAATGTAAAGCCGTGCTCTAACTGTCCCGAGCACGTGAAATCTGAAATTAAGGCATCCATGTTGGAAAAGAAGGATTTAAATGAACAGTTTAATGACACATCAAATGTCAACCTAGCTGAAGAAGAAGGAGAACACTTTGATGTGATGACAGATGATATTTTAGGTGTTGGACTATCTAAAATGTTGCAGACAAATAAATCTAACACATCTAGTCAAAGTTCGACATCTACTTCTATCTTCAAAACATCACGACCTAAAGGTTCATTAGATACTTTCCTTACACCAAATCCTGAAGATGTAGTAAAGCATAGAAAGGGTCAATTTAGTAAATAAATGGATGTAGCTAAAAAAGAAATGAGGGAAGGACTATTCAAATGTTCAGTAAATGGATGTACGATGCTGGGATTCCATTTAATATTGTGAAATATGATAGTTTCCCTGCTATGGTGGATGCACTTGGACAGTTTGGACCTGTTCTGAAACGTCTTAGTTATCATGAGGTACAAGTTACTTGTTTGAAGAAAGAGATTGGATATACACTTGAGCTATTACGACGCCATCAGGAAGATTGTATACGATATGGTTGTTCTCTAATGGCAGATGGATGGACGTCGAGAAATGGGAAAAGTTTAATCAATTTTCTTGTTAATTATGCAAGAGGTAACGCATTTATAGAGTTAATTAATGCTAATTCTTTCTCCAAGAATGATGTGAAAATGTTTGAATTATTTTGCAAGTACATCGAGGTTATTAGACCATATAATGTGATCCAAGTGGTCACTGATAATGCATCCGAAAATGTTCTTGCAGGTTTGTTACAACTTTTTACTTATGTTGTGTTACTTCATGAAGAATTTTTATATATCTTAACTTAAATTATATTGACATAATAAAACAATTATTGATGGATAAATATCCTCACATTTATTGGACTCCTTGTGCTGCTCACTGTTTGGATTTAATAATGGAGGATATTTTCAAAATTCAAAAGCTAAGGCGATGCTTTGAAAAAGCTGTGGCAGCACACAGTTTTGTATATTCTATGTCTCGCTTGCTTGAGTTAATGAGAAGGTGCACAAATCAAAGAGCACTTGTCAACCCGCAAAGACTCGTTTTGCAATAGCTTTCTTAACTTTACAACGTTTTAATCAACAATAACTGAACTTGAGAAGAATGTTTATATGTGAGGAGTTTATCTTGGGTCCTTATGCAAAAGAGGCTAAAACAAAACAATCTCAACATACAATCTTACAACAATCATTTTGGAACACTATAGTATATGCCTTAAAAATAGCTGGTCCTTTATTAAAGATTCTTAGATTAGTTGATGGAGAGAAGAAACCCCCAATGGCTTACATATATGAAGCAATGGATAGAGCAAAAGAGGCAATTGCAACAAACTTCAATAACAGTGATAAGTATGATCAAGTTTTTAAAATTATTGATATAAGATGTGAAGTTCAATTACACCGATCTCTACATGCAGCGGGACATTTTTTAAATCCTGAATATTTCTAAAATAACCCTGATATTGCCAAGGATAAGGAAATAGCTTATGGTCTTTATCAATGTATTGGAAGATTATCTCAAGATGTAGCCGAAGAAGATAAAATTAGTAATGAATTAAGTTTATATATTAGAGGTGAAGGACTATTTGGTATTCCTTCAGCTGTAAGACAAAGAACTACCCGATCTCTATGTATCATTATTTACAAAAAGACTAAGATTGATTTGCATGTATATAATACAACAACAACAACATCAAGCCTTTATCCCACTACGTGGGGTCGGCTACATGAATTCGTTTTCTCCATTGTGTCCTATTAAAAGTCAAATTCTCGTTTAAATCTAATAAAGAAAGGTCATTCCTAATATTTTATAACCAAGTCTTTTTAGGTCTACCCCTACCTTTCTTAACATAAGTCAAATCTAATACCTCTACTCTCCTAACCGGGTCATCGGAAGGTCGCCATTTTATGTGACCAAACCATCTAAGGCGACTCTCTCTAATCTTATCTTCTATTGGAGCTACTCCAACCTTTTCACGTATATGCTCATTTCGAATCCTATCTCTAAGGGTAAAGCCACTCATCCACCTGAGCATCCTCATCTCTGCCATACTTAACTTAGTATTATGCTTCTCTTTTAATGGCCAACATTCAACACCATATAGCATTGCAGGCCTCACTACCATCTTATAGAATTTTCCCTTAAGTTTGAGGGATAGATTTCTATCACATAACAAGCCCGATGCATTCCTCCACTTCAACCAAATTACTACATCTTCCGGATTTGGTGTAAGGAAAGTATCTAATGGACCTTTAGGTCGTGATGTTTTGAAGATAGATGTAGATGTCGATCCTTGACTAGATGTGTTAGATTTATTTGTCCGCAACATTTTAGATGGTTTAACAACTAAAATATCATCTGTCATCACATCAAAGTCTTCTCCTTCTTCTTCAACAAGGTTGACATTTGATATGTCATTAAACTGTTCCTTTAAATCTTTTTTTTTCAACATGGATGCCTTAATTTCAGACTTCACATGCTCGGGACAGTTAGAGCAAGGCCTTGCATTCCTAAAACCCCCAACGAGGTGTTGTTTATGGCGTGTAATTCCTCCTTTTGTTATTTTACCACAAAAAATGCATGTCACACTGTTGTTGTCAGATTCATTTGTTAGTATAGCATATTTCCATGCTGGATCTTTTTTTAAAGATTGAACTGAATTTGACATTTTATGATCACCTAAAAGCAAATAAATTTAGATAAAAGAAATATAATATTGTCCAAGAAATATAATATGGGGGCTGCCGGGGGTCCAAGGGAGCGCTGCCCCCGGAACAAAATTTATTTGTAAGAGGAATTTTAAAGTTCGTTTGTATGGAAATCAGGAAGCGATACCGAGCGTGTACCTAGTTGTACCGAGCTGTATCGAGCGGTACAGAGCATGTAACTAGTTGTACCGAGCTGTACCGAGCAGTATCGAGCATTTACATAGCAATACCGAGCGGTATCATGCATGTACTTAGCAATACTGAGCATGTACCGAGCGTGTACCTAGTTGTACCGAGCTGTACCGAGTGGTACAAAGCATGTAACTAGTACCGAGTATGTACCGAGCGGTACCGAGCATTTATATAGTGGTACCGAGCGGTATCATGCATTTACTTAGCAATACCGAGTGTGTACCGAGCGTGTACCTAGTTGTACCGAGCTGGTACCTAGTTGTACCGAGCTAGTACCTAGTTGTACTGAGCTGGTACCTAGTTGTACCGAGCTGATACCTAGTTGTACCGAGCAAGTAACTAGCGGTACCGAGCAGTATCTAGCATATACATAGCTGTACCGAGCATTTACTTAGCGGTACCGAGCATACCTGTTAAGTTGTAAATTCTTGTAAGAAATAGCCGTGCAAAACAACAGAGCTGTGCGGAACAGTTGAGGTTGCAAATCAGAGTCAGCTGGTAAGATTTTTTATTAGAACAGACGAAGGAGGGGGCGGATTTGGCAGAAGCACTGCTTTGCGGGACGATTCGGCAGAAACAACGACTTCAACTTCTGGACAGATTCGGCTGGATTCGACGGAAGTAGCGAATGCAGTAAATAAAAAACAAAAAACCTTCGACTTCGGGATAGATTCAGCGACCTCGACTTAGGGACTGCGGGATGTGTTCGGCAGATGCAGCAAACAGAAAATCTTTCGTGAAATTAGGGCAATGAATAGTCGTTTATCTTAAAATATAGATATATTTTTAAATATAAAAAATATTCATAAGTATACGAAAATTTAAAAATAATTTGGCGCGCTATTTTGCGCCGTGCGCAATGCGCCATTGCTCACATGTGGCGCAAATAGCGCGCGCTATTTTAAACACATGCGCCTCGCCATGATAATGGCGCCGTAGGTGCGCCGCGCCGCGCCGTGCGCTATGGCGTGCGCTATTTTGCGCCATTGACAGCTATGAGAGGGACATACAGAGCATAAAAGGCACTACCAAATAGGACACATTGTAGTAGGGGAGATTGAGCGTGGAAAAGGTGAGGGATAGATAGTGTCAGGGAGATGGGAGTTAGAAATGATAGAAGAGTGCTGAATAAAGTGCAATAGTGTGGGAGATTGTGGAAAGATTAGGAAAGAGAAAGAAATGGCAAGTTAATGCGGGAGAGAGATAGTACTGAAAGCAAATGGTCTTCCTGAGGGAGACCATGTCCCTGGAGTTTACGGAGCAAGAGTGAGCTAGTGGAGTAGGGGGTGCACGCTTGTTTGTGAGGGATATGAGTTTATCTAAGCATTAGAGAACATGGAGGTAATTGTGAGCAAATATCATAGGGGTTGCTTAGGACAGCTACAAGTATACATGGTGTCATAAGAGTGATTTGTTGGTTTTTATGATGAAAGCATGCATTTCTTATGATGAAAGCAATGACAATAGTGTATCTAGTTAAATTCGGACCTAATCCATTACATTTTCTTAAACAGCTTAATCTTTCGATAATAAACAAGGATTGGCTATCCCAAAATTTGAGTAAATACAAGATAACAAAGATTGTTCTATGCATCCAAGCTTCATTATCTTCAATATTAAGAAGAGATAAAAGTCTATCAAATGCCATAGGACATCTCACAAAGGTTTAATTGTTGTATTCATTGATTTCCATAATCGTTAAACTAATCTCTATTCCAAGTGCACAAACATAGGTTCAACATACAATAAAGTGTTTATGGCCAGTCAATAAAGGCTTATTGATGAAGTACATAAAATGAATTATATAGAATAAAGGTTAAAATGGAAATTCACAGTGCCTAAGAATGAATAAAGAACTTCAAGGTTTACACTCTCTCTTAAACATAATTAAGTGAGCATGGTAGGATCAACAAACTTGATTTTTCATTGAAGTTAAGTTATTGAGTTAAAGTAATTTAAACTACCTTAGAATCACATTTTATAGATTTAGAAGTTTGGAACTCCAAAGCTTTTTTATGGTGTCAAGTATATAGAGAAGACAATTTTCACTTTGAACTTGAGCTAATTAATTTTGAACTTGGTTGACCCTCTTTGGTAGACTTAAAAGTATTGGGGTCAAGTTTATTTCAAACCTGACTAATCGAATATGATCAATCCTAATAGAATAGGAATCCAAAAAATGGTTGTTGTTGTTAAGGTCCTTCATTTTCTTTATTAAGATTTTGACATGATCAAATCACACCATAGAATACCTCTATCCCTTTGATCTTATTAGAAAACTTCCTTAGACTTTAAACTACATCTAAAAGTTATATTTGTTTTCCATGTATTAAGGGTCTTTATGTACTTATAGTCTCTAATCCCATAGGAACATGGATTCTAGGATTTAGTTTGTCATCTACTCAATATCTACATGTGAAAACTAAAAGTAAAAGAAACCCTTTGATTAATCACTCATGGATCTTCCTGCATACAATTTTAGCTTTTTCCCTCTCTTTTGTTTGTTTCTCTTGTTTTCCCTATTAAAACCACCGAAGAGTTGGCTCAAAAAACTTTTGACCATCAAGAAAACCATAAGCTTTTATATGCAGGTTCCATGCTTGTCAATGGCGAATGGCAAAGCACGGCGCAAAATTCCCGTGAAGCCATGGCGCACAGCGCACGACGAGGCGCGCGCCCTTTTGAATAAAATTTAAAATAAAAAAAGAATTATAAATTTTTTATATGGATCCTATTTTAGAGTATCAATCAAGTTGGGTAAGGCTTGGTTGAATATGTTTGTGGTCCAAAGTCCAAACCATTAAAGCGAGCTTCAAGTTCATCCAAAATATCTACTAAAATAAAGTCTAATAAAACCAAACTAAATTATTTTAATCATATCAAATGATTTTAAAATTAATTATTACATTATTTTAGAAATTAAAATATATAAATATTAAAAACTAGTTATAATTATATTAAAACATCCCTAAAATTCAAATTGCGCACGTCGTGCGCCATGCGCCATTGCACGCGCTATGGCACAAATGGTGCGCGCCAACTTGAACATGTACGCCGCACCATGCAGCTGGCGCCGTAGCATCACCATGGCATGCACCATTTTGCGCCATTGACAAGTATGTCAAGTCCTCACTTGCTTCAAACTCTCTATAGCTATCACTAGCAAATCATTTTAATATGTCTTCTTGGGCTTTAAAAACTCATCAATTTAGGGAGGAAAAAGAATTTTCTTTCACCTAAAAACCTAATTCTTTCTTGTATATACATTTTCTTGGCATTATCTAAGCTTAAGTTCCTTGCGTCTAATTTTCATATCTTCAAAAAAATTATTCTTAAGCCTAAAGAGTCCACAACATTTAACATAAAATTATTTCTCATTTAAGCAACATTTTCACTTGCAAGTAAAATTCCACAATTTTTATATGAGGACTTACATTGCTTGTGTTAATATCATGTATCAATAGAAAAATTTCTTAAGCTCCAGGAGCTCATTATCCTGTGTGCTAAATTTTTTTTGTTCTTAGATCAAAGTTTAACATGAAATCATGTATACTCAATTTTCTCTATAGAAGTTTTAAGTTTAGTAACTCACTATGTGTGGTGCTCCTTATTGGATATTTTTTCTATATTTGAGTTGTATTCGCGTTGCTAGTTGGCCTAGCATTTTCTCCTAAACATTCATCCTCATCTTTGAAGAGTGTAAAAGTTTTATTTATTCGCCCTTGAAAAGTAAAAAGTCTGACAGTTTTTCTTGATCACATGATAGAGATTTTGAGATTACTCTATGCGCCTAAAAAATAGGTTGTGAGGATTTTGTGTTACACTTGTGAAGATGCCAAGAAGATGCAGAAGAATCTCAACTGAGCAACTTAAGGATTGGTCGTATGCTTGATTGAAAAACAAAATAATTAATCCTTATGTCCTCTTGGCTTGTTCTACCCTTTTTACCCATACACTATTTGCTCTTTCCATTCACATTACTTCCATTCTACACTTGTCAGGATTGCTACACTCTCAGGGAAAATTGATTTCACACAGATCTATTTTAACACTTTATTTGCTATACACTTCACTCTCACATATTTAACATAAATGTCATCAAAATTTGTATGTATTAATGCTACACTTGAGATTAGTCAAATTTTGATTTAGTGCAAATCTTGATTTATTAACATAACGCTAAACTCATGTACTTTTTATGGTTGTCCAAAAGGTGTGTTGTTCATGAATAGATCATGCTTCACTCGTTCGTTACCTAAGAGAGCCAAACATTAATAAACATTTTGAGTATGAATTGTAAATGAGCCGAACATGAATAGAGGCTATTCGATCGAAATATTATACATAAATTGTAATTTGTAATGAAAAATATTGAATTGCTGGTTGTTAAATTTTCAGCTTAATTGGTTATTATCATAATAAAATTTCAACAATAAATTTTTTTGATCTTTTATATTTATTTTGTTTTTTTATGACTTACATAAGAAAAGTTAAACTATCATATTTTTTAACAAATTCGAGTCGAACACAAGCTTCACACAAACAAATGACTTCAAAATAAATTGTACATGAACCTGCTATTCACAAACAATTTTGAACACAAGCCAAACTTGAATGAAAAAAAAATTCAAATGAGCTCAACCCCAAAAAACAATGATCTCGCTCGAGCTCGGCTTGTTCACATCTCTACGAGTTATCTCGAGCGTGCACAAGGGCCAGTATATTATTCTCAATAATTTTAAGTATAAAGCTAATTTTATGTAAAAATATGTTCACTATTTTTTAGGATCAAGTTCAATGATGCTATTTGGAGAAAGTATAAGCTATAATTGAATCAAAACACTATGAAATATCAAAATAAATCATTTTCTGAACAAAAATAATATATTTGATGAAATAAAAGTTCAATCCTACTTCTTAACTCATTAAATGTACATAGGTTACAAGATGCAATGTAGATGAGTTTCCACTATAAATTACAGGTAAGAGATGTGGTTGGAACCAGGTTTTTGATCTAGCATAGCACAAAAAAGAAATAAATAACTTACCTTTAACTTTATTTTTACAGCATCCCTTGCTTGAACAAATTCCTACATAACCAAAGAATACTACTACTTAGTATAGACCATAAGTAAAAAAAAAAAGACAGAATAAAATAGCAAATAAAAATAACAATTAAAGCAACTTGATACTTTTGCAGAGAGTTTTACATCAAATATTAGCAAAGAAACAAACATGGACATGCTACAACAGCATATAATAAGCTAGCCTAAAAGAACCTAGAAAGTATAGAAATAAAAAGAAGTTTCAACACCTCTATGTCCTCAATGAAGCCTTCAATTGAGCGATACGGAGCATAAACAATAAGATCAAACCCCAAACTCTGGCAATATCAAAACATAGCATTCTCAGAAAAGATCAAAAAATATAAAATGGACTATAATTATAGAACTACAAATTCAAGCACCTGAAGAACAACCATTTCATTATTGAGAATAACTTGATGGTCCTGCTGAATTCCCTTACCAAGTTCCTCTGCAGATACGTGGTTTTCTTCAATCTTGCATGATGCATATATACAAGTTAGCCTGCATAAGCAGAGAGCCTCTTGAATCAAATAAAATTCAAAATGCTAACATAGAACTGAAACTATAGGTAGGAAGAGGTAATAAAGCTCATATATGTAAGTTATAGATGTAAAGTACAAAAATTTAATAAACTAGACAGCTAAGAAAAATAAAGTCAGTCTTACATTATGTGTTTTGGATGATGTTCCATCACAGACCACTGCAAATAAAACCTCTTGAAGTATATGATGGCTGTTCCCTATATCAGGTAGAGGAAATTAATTTAAGAAGTGCTGATTCTGAAACACCAGCGAAATACCAAGTAACCTAAAAGCAATTTACTTGAATTTTATGGGGGAACTTAAATGCACCACAGACTTCTTGAATTTTTTGTTCATAGAAAACCCGCATAAGCTGCTCTTCTTCACAATTAAGAGGCTTTGCAGCTGTATGAAGACCAAAAATAAACGTGGATGATTAATGATATTCAACAAACAGCGAGACAATAAATTATTTTGATCACATAAGATAAGACACAGGAAATTATTGGGACTTGGTAGAGATGATGAACAACAACCGCTATCTTTTGGATCTTGCAAAGGATCGGGATATGAAATAGAGCCATCAACATCTACCTCTAATCTGGTCAACCCATACTGCAAATTATATATAAAAATATGCTGACATTGTCCAAAGAAGCCTGTTAATCATAAACGAAATAGTCGTCTTGATGCGTACTTGTTCAAGCATCTTTCTTGCTCTCCAATTCGCAGCTTCTCGCTTTTCAAACTGCAGTAATTGAAAACAAAAAAAGACAAAGAAAGTAATAAGTGGAAAGTTCAAGGCCCAAAGTTGCATCACATTGTAAAAAGCATGTCGAATCTCTAAGCAAATATACTATAAGAGGGAGAATTTCTAAGCAGCAACTCGCTATTCCCTATAGTTTAATCCAAACCGGCGGGACATGCGAGAAGCTAGTCTTACGAGCCATCCGCAGCTGCAGCAAGCTCATGGCTTTGTGATGACATACGAGCTCTGATAAAAGGGATCGAGGAAAACTATTTTATTTTTTTTTCTCATGGCAACGTATTCATGAGTCTTAATGTATAACTGGATTACCAGATCCCTTGGCGTGAAAATCCATTTCGCCCGATGTGTGGAAGTTTGGAAATCCGCCATCCCTAATCGTTTTCTACTTTGATCTCCGGCAATTTAACAGAGCAATTTGAGATAAGTTACAAGGAAAATCGTCTCAAGAAGATTTGCTAGGGTTCTGTGACTTCGATATCTCTGATCGGCAAGCCGACTCTTTTGCCGCCTGGTAGATGTTTTAAGGGTGCACGAGTGCTGGAGTTTTAAACGAAAAATTTTAGGGGGATTTACATACATGTCACTTTATTATATCTATATTATATATTTAACATTCAAAAATTAAATATTACATTACTGTCACCCAAATACTAATTTTCCAACATAAATACCACTCTGTGTTCACTCCGTCTCTTCCTTCCACATTCCGACCATTGTACGCCTCTTTGCTGATGATCGCTTCTGGCTTGATATCCTTGCCGATCGCCTTCGTGCCCAATCGGAAACTGACGACATAATCATTATCATGAACACCATCAACGTAAGCAGCCTGTAAGCGTATCTTGCAATTCCTTCCCCATCGGCACTGCGCCTGACATCACCATTCTCAATGACGACAAATCATAAGTGTCCACCGCCTCACTCTTCGGCATCTCCACCACTATGGGCGGCACAAATGGTGCCACCGTAACCCTGTACTTCTCCACCAACTCCATCAACTTCATGAGGACAAACATCATCATTATCACAATAGCCAACCAGGCACACAGCCCACAAAGCAAAACAGAGTTAAGGGAATAAATATGGAACAGGGGAAGCACGCAGAGCAGATCATCTTCCTTATGAAAAATAAAGGTTTGGGTTTTCTCCATTGTTCAGCAGGAAAAAAATGTATATTAATGGAATCAGAGAGATCAATTGGCTCCTTTGCACTTATTTCTTCAATCTTCAACCAAGAGCTTCGCCATAATAGTTGC
Source organism: Dendrobium huoshanense (assembly GCA_016618105.1). Taxonomy (NCBI): domain Eukaryota; kingdom Viridiplantae; phylum Streptophyta; class Magnoliopsida; order Asparagales; family Orchidaceae; genus Dendrobium; species Dendrobium huoshanense. The sequence continues at coordinate 52,837,903 of CM028342.1, read as the reverse complement.
GGAGAGAACAGTTGAGCAAAGAAGCAGTGTTTGCGTTTGGCGGGAAGAGCATGCGAGCAGCTAAGGAGAGAAGCACACGGATGAATAGCTAATGCAGGAAGAGGGAAGCGGTGGCCATCGGCGAAGAGGCGAACGATGGTCGGAATGAGGAAGGAAGAGACGGAGTGAAGACATAGTGGTATTTCTGTTGGAAAATTAGTATTTGGGTGGCAGTAATGTAATATTTAACTTTTGGGTGTTAAATATGTAATATAGATATAATAAAGTGGCATGTATGTAAATCCCCCAAAATTTTAAGGGATTTTTACATACATAACATTTAAAATTATTAAAAATATATATTTAGCATATAAATTTTTATATTTACTAATATACTACTTAAAATTTTACTTTTCTTCTATTCTACCACTTCATTGAAGCAATGAGATACTTGTATTCACTGGAAAAGGATGCCATTGACGGCAGGGGCGAAACTACTCTTTAATTAGGGGGGGCAATTGCCCCCCCTTAAAATTTTTTTTTTTATTAGAGAGGGCCAATTAGGTAAGTTAACTCCCTAAATATCTTATTTTGCCCCCCTTGCCCTAACCAGCCGAAACCACACTCAGAAAACAGCGAAAGAAATCCTGCTTGCGCGAGACGGTGGGCGATAGGGAAGGCTTCATCGCAGTTGATTCGCGCAAGAAGGCGAGAGGGAAGAGTCCGTTCCGACTTCCGACGCTCGTGATTCGCGACTGCCTCTGGCATCGGGAGATCTATGTCAGTTTTGATTTTTGAACACATTGATTGATTGTTGTGTTTGTTATTTTTGAACGCAATGCTGAATATGAGAAGAGTTTTTGATCTTCTTTGCTTAGGAAAGAGGATTGAATGTGTTCTTTTGGAAGTATATTATGTTTTATTTATGTGCACTTGTAATAATGAGCAGGTTTTGGTTCACATTTTTCTTCTCTGCTTTGCTTTGACATGGTTAATCTGCTCCTTTTGTAGCTCTGTTTAAACCTCTGTTCATTATTCTGAAAGCTTGCTTGTTAGTTGTGATATAGGTTATACGAAGTTTGGGCAGATTTTTTTTTATCAGGTAAATTTGCTTGCTGTAGATTTGATGGAAGATGATGATATTAGGGAAGATGAAAATTACTATATTTTATTTGAAATTTAATCATTTTTTGTGTAATTTCAAGTTTGGTTTCGTTTTGAGGGAGATTTAAGGTCCAACAAATCATTTTAAAATTTAGCAGTAAAGACAAAAAATGTGAAAATTTTGCCCCCCTAAAATGAAAGCCTGGTTCCGCCCCTGATTGACGGGGAAGATAGTTGCTGATAGTAATTTTTTTTGGGAATGTTTAAATAAAATGTTAGAATTGATCAAAAGAGAGGTTTTAGGTGGTATATTAGTAAATATAGAAAATTAGGTGTTAAATATGTATTTTCAATAGTTTTAGATGTTATGTAAAAATTCTAAACTTTAATTCTTTATTTTTTTTTTAAGAATAATAAATATGTAAATTAATAAAAAAGAAGTCTGATTTTATGAAATTGATCAAAAATACATACTAATTTTTGAAAGCAATATATCTGAAAGTTAAAAATGCTCATACTTTTTATCACGAACTACTCATTTGAACACTAAAGTGAATTAAATTGATTTGAATAGAGTTCGAAAATTATTCGAATATGATTCGAACTTTGTACAAATAAGATTTAAATTGGACTTGAATAATGTTCATATAATATTTGAACAACATCCGACGTGGTTCGAATAAGGTGCAATCTAGGTTTGAACAATGTTTGTACAATGCTATAACGTAACAAATTAGAAGATTGATATATGACAAAGTGTAATTCAATAGCTATAGCATATTAAGTGCAATTGAACGCCGATAACACAAAAGCGATAACACGGCAAAGAGCAATCTAAAAATTATAACACAACGTAGTTCAATCCAATAGCATCATAACTCAATCCAACAACTATAATACAACATGTTTGAATAAAAATGATTAATCTAAGATGTTTACACTAGAGCGCCATACAATACATAGAAATAATGATATTTATAAAATAATTCAATAACTTCTAAATAAAATAAGTCTACTAATTCCACAAAGTCAACAAATTAACCAAGTATAAATTTCTGAGGATTTTTCTTTGCAATTATGTAGATTATATGTTCTATGGCATACACTAAAATCTTTACTAAAAATGCAAAAGAGTGCTCTTTAAACTATATATCATAATACTTGCATAATTTTTTATTAAAATTTTTTATGGCTAATCTTACGACAAACTTAGGATCTTCATCCTTGTTAAATCTCAATCCACTTCCGAAGAGCTTTAGAAGATAGAAGTTTATACATATTGTCAAATAATCATAATATCTCAAGCAATTTAGGAAAGCACTTGCAAAATGAACTCATCTTTTCTATTAAGATATATTATAAAGTGTAGGAGTTATCTGAATGATGCTTGAACCATGGTTTAATATTTAAACCAAGATTAAACTATTATCAAACCGTACTTGCAAATCATGCTTGAACCTCGTTCAAACATTACTCAAACATTGTGTGAACCATATTCGAATGTTGTCCAAATCTTGATTGGACCATTGTTGAACCTTATTATAATCACATTTTAAACTTATTTAAATCTTTTTCAAACACTATCCAATTTTGGGTAAAACCTAGTTTGAGTATTGCATGAACTATGTTTGAACCGTATGCACATAATGCTTGAAACTTATTCAAACATTGTTTAAACCTTGTTTAAATAAGGTTCTAACATTTTTTATGTAGTTGATACGATGTATAATAACTAGAGGAAAACACTCATTAATAATGGCCATATCCGCCGAAAAACATGCAAAATCTGCTGGAAACTTTTCGTGCAAAATCTCCACGGAAAATTTCCATCATTTAATACGCTGGAAATTTCTTGCAAAATTTTTGTTGGAAAATTTGTCGGAAACCCCGATGGAAAATTTCCATTAGAAAATTTCTCAGAAAGTCCGCTAGAAATTTTGGCAAAAATTTTCCAATAGAGATTTGTCGAGAATTCCGCCGAAAATTTTGACAGAAAATTTTCGTCCGAAATTTTGCCAGTAAAACACTTTTTTCATGTAGTGAATGATATTCTAGATTTAGGATTTATAGTATGAGTGGAATATTCAAACCTAAATAATCAAACATATAACATCATTTAGCTTTAACAAATGATGACTGAAAAAAAAAAAAAAAAAAAAAAAAAAAAAAAAAAAAAAAAAAAAAAAAAAAAAAAAAAAAAAACAAATGATGACTGAAAAGTAGAGAACGTGGTAATGAAACTTTATCATAGATGAATCATCTATGTTTAGAGATCATTATTGATAGAGAATGTGCTAAGAAGATAAAAGGGTCGAGCAGCACTTTATTCAAAAGTTTACCTTATGCAATGAGTTCTTAAGAGGCTAAAATTTTATTGGCCTGCAAAAAATTGAACATAAGTTTCAAATGTTAAAACACTCAATAACAAAATAAAACTACAAAAAAAAAAAAAAAAAATAAAGCACTGATTAACCTCTCAATTTTGTATTCATACAGTGAAAACTAATGTTGTCATAAAGATGATTCCAATGACATAAAGGTCACCAAAATATGAACTTGAACCACTATCAAAACATATAAAACTTTTGGTCAACAAAATGGGCTTCATTGAAAGTTCAAGTGAGGTGGTTAAACCATGTTGAACTGTCCTAGGTACACTAAGAGAGGGGGGTTGAATTGTTTATTTTATAAATTTTCTACATGAAATCTTTTTTATTATTTAAATCAATCATAAACGCAAGAGGAAGAACTTCATAAAAATAATGTAATTTTGCTCCTTTGATTTTCATAACAAAAATAAATGATAAAATATTTTTTTATTTTATTTTATTTTCCAAAAATAATCAAAACAAATAAAACTTGATGATCCAATCACAGATTTGCATCAATAATAAATGTGCAAGAAATTATAATGTAGGAAAAATAAAAATATGAAAAGTAAAGTTGAATGAGAACACCAGATTTTATAGTGGTTTGGTCAAAACTTGACCTACGTCCACTCCCAAGAGTCCTCCTCTTCGGGTATTGTACTAAAATTTTTAGTGACTCTCCTTTAGCTCCCACATCAAGGCAATGAAGCCCTTACACAATCTCTTCCACAAACCTAGTGTGACAGAATACTGGAAGTTTTGTCACCCTTCTAGTAAAGGCAGGATACCCGAAAGCTTTCCACCCTCCTAGTGAAAGCAACGAACCTAAAAGCTTTTTCACCCTCCTAGTGAAAGCAACAAACTTGTAATCCTTTTTTACCTCCTAGTGAAGGTAGAGAACCTCAATCTTCAGCCTTGAAGCCTTTCTACCCATAAGACCAACAAAGAAAGTTAGAAGAATCAAGGTAGAAACTTGTTTGGAGCAACCGTGTGAACCCCCTAACACTATTTCTCCCTCTCACACAAATTTTCCTTCTCCTTCTAGAGGCTCTTAGACCTCATAATGTTCTCTCACATAACTCCTTAAAATGCTAAAAGACTTTTCAAAAGTCTAATAAAAAATTTTTTACATAAGGATTCAAAAAATTCTAAAATTTTAATTCAGCCAAAAATATTCAAATAGTACGATCGAAGATTGTACAGTACGATCGAAGATTGTACAATACGAACAGTTCAAAAAATCATTTTGTCCAGTATTGTCATAACTTAAAACTTTTAAAAAATACATTTTACATACAACAGTCAAGAACTTATTATCGACTCATTATAAGTCTAAATCATAAACCATCTTCACTGAAACATCTCTATTATTGTGTTTTAGTTCCACCATTTGTTTCATAATTTTTTGGCACTAGTGAAATTTCTTAAGAAATTGGCATCTAACTACATAAGTGGGGTTTTGCGATTGTTAGGTATCTATTTTACAAATCAATTTTTTCAAATCTTTCTAAATAAATGTGTTATTTTATGGATATTTTTTTATAATTCTTAGAATACCTAAAAGAATTTTTATGAATTTTATACTATTTTTTTAATTTTATTATTATATTATTAATTTAAAAAAAGAAATCTGATTCAACTATCAATATTATTAAAAAGGCATTAAGTCATTTCATTTATTTTCCCAAACCAAATAAATGTTTGGGGGGGATTTAGAGAAAATAGAGGAGAGAGAAGGAAGAAAGTTTGGTTTTGACAATCATAGAGCAACTTTTATCCGTCGACCTAGTTAAGAAATTTGCTAGTCTCGAAGAGATTACATTTTGTATGTTCCAATTTTCAATAATTTGATATTTTGATATTTTTTTATCAAATTTATTTTTGCTTTTCTGAAAAATGAGAATAGCTTTATTTTGGTAGAACTTTTACTATATAACTTTTATATGTTATAGAGTGATTTTGAGTATACTCTACAAAATTTTTATCGAGTAATTTTGAAAAAGCAGCAATTTTTGTCAACTCAAAAATTTATTTTGACATCTAAAAATAGTGCTTCAATTTAATTAAAGCTTCAGTATAATGTTTTACACAATCTCTGTTAATTTTGTTATGATTGGATATTGTGAGTTTTTGCTCGGCAGTATTTTATTATCTTCCACTATGACATTTTTTATTTTTTTGAATTCAGTCCAATAAGGCATTAATTAATGAAATACATAAAAAATGTGAAAGAAATATGTTGTCATGTGATGTGATGTTGGTAGAAGTGAGCGATAGAGGTGTTTTTCTATTATGTCGGCATTAGTGGGCGACTTAGGTGGTATTCTATTTTGCGGGTACCAATAGGCGACCAAGGTGGGATTCAATTATGCTGGTGCCAGTGGGAAACCAAAGTGAGATTCAATTACCGAAGTATTGTTATGTTAGAGCCAATGGGCTACCGAGGTGGGTTCTTTTGTGAAGTGCTTTCATCTAATTCAGTTCATTTCAGTATTTATTTAATTGTATTCAATATCGATATATGATCCAGTACAGTGTTCTTAGTTGTTTTTATTTTAGTTATTTATTACTATTTTAGGCTGTGATGGCCTACTAAACCATGTTAGCTCGTCCTTATTTTTTGTTTTTATTTTCAGGTGTTGACCTCATTTTTGTGTGAGATCATTAAGACCCACTTGGGTCTCTTCCTGGTGATCTGATGATTAGAAAGTGCCCACTTTCTAGCCATTTAAGTCCTAGGTAAGACCCAATTCAATCCACATCAAATTCAACTCTTACTTTCTAATCCAATTCCTGGATCAACCCTCAATCAACCTTCAATCAAATTTTAATTAACATTCAATCAACTTCCAAATCTCATCCAATTATTAATAATTATCTGTTTGATTGTTAGTGGTATGGGTAAGCTACCCCCAATTAACTCAATCAAATTCCAAGGTTTCAAACCAAATCTAAGGCCTAAGGACTAAGGTCCTAAAACCTTTTCTAGGGGAAATTTCAAACCTCATGAAACCTAGTCTAATGACATCAGATTTGGGGTATATCAATTGCATCTTGTTTAGGCATGTCTCTAAGGTCAACCATCCAAATTTTCCCTCAATCCAACATTCCTAACCCCTTAAATTGAATCTTTTCCCAAAGGCTGGCTGCAAAACCTTAAGTTATTTACAACCTATGCCACTAGACTTGCCACCCTGTGGATCTTCATTAGGACCTATTGATCAACACTCTACATCTTTTTTGACTCAATTTGACCCAAAATTGACTAGGGGTCAAAATGAAAAAAATACCCTTTAATGGGGTCGTTTTTATTCTTTTCCCCTAAGTTCAATTCAACCTTTCTACCTCAACCCTCAAAACCCATCCTAATGGATCCTTGACATCATTAGGAACACATTTGGCCAAAACTGATACTTTGGTTTGACCTAGTTGACTAAGGTGCTCCCTAAGGGATCAAATGGGTATTTCAAACAAATGCCTCCCTCTTGGAATTAGACCACCCCCATTAAGTTCATATGATCAATTTGAACTCAATGAACACAACTCTTGACCCTAGGTCAACTTGGTTGACCAAGTCAACCAAGTTTGACCAAATCTCTTATACACCCCATTCACTCAAATTCTTTGTTCAAGACCTTCCCAATCCCATTTAGACTCATGGGGTGACCCATTAGGTCCCTAATAGGGCTCTTGTGGAGACCCAATCCTTGGGCCTAATTGGGTTAGCCACTTGGATTGACCCAAGTACCCAAAGGGAGGTTCTCCTTAACTGATTCCTTAGCCTAGACCAAATTGGATCAAATCCATGGTGGCATTGGGTCTCCCTTGACCCATACACCTTCCCTGCCTGGCCAACCCATCCATTAGGTCAACTTGGGCTAGGAGTTAGCCTAGCCCAAAGTGGCAAAAATCTCTTGGGATTGAGCCAACTCTCACCCTGAGCCCAATTGAATCTAGCAAACACCCCCACTAGGTGGCCCTAGGTCCAAGGCATCTACCCAAGCCAGCTCAGCCTTTGGTTGACTTGGGTTGACCTCTAGGCTAGCCTAAAGTGGTCAAAATCACTTCAACCTGATCCATCTACCATCTTAGGGGAATTCAAACCTAATTACCACTTATATTGGTTGTATCTGACCCAGACCAACCTCTTATATCCGACCCAGGGTTTGACTTGAGCTTAGTTGAGCCTAAATTGACCCAAAGCAAGAAGGTTTGGGTCAACCCGAGCCATTCAAAAGAATTGAACTCCCCTAGGTCCAATTGAGATCATATTCGAGCTCAACACATCCCCACCAACCTTTCCAGATCAGACTACCTCAAACCCTAGCGGACGGTGGCCGAAACCAATGAAGATCAAGCTCCAGTGGCCTCACCCCTTTTAGTGCCTAATCTCAAGCCTTCCAGATCCTGGCCTCACCTATTTTAGGTGTATGATCCCTCTGGGAGAATGTCCCCTACAAATTGGAGTCCATTTGATGGCCAGCTCAATCAATCCTGGCCATCCGAGCTCACGGGATGAGCTGAATAGGGCAGCTTCTCTCAGACCTCCCCATTCATAATTGATCCCATAAAATCACTCCCCCAAGCTCCCTCGACATTCCTTTCTCATTTCCTAGTCTGCTAGCCTCTCTCGCCCATCCATTCGAGCAAACTCATGTGAAGAAAACCCATAGTTCGCTCGAAGTCGTACCTCTAGTCAACCTTCGGTCCCGTCATCTGAAGGAGTTCTGCTTTCCTTTATCGCTTGAAGTTTCTTGATAGAGAAGCTCATTCGTTGAAACCTCTCTATGATAAATTTTTTATCCCGAGCTCCCTAGGTAGGTAGTCCAGTCAAGTATGAAGGAAACCTTCACCCCAATAGATTTCCACCATTAGATTGAAGGTCTCCACCTTCCTGATCCTCCATGTAAAATTTCATCATAGTTCACCGACAACATCACTCGGATCATGCCAGAATAGCTCTATGGCTTTGGGTTCACGTGGGAGGTTGAAGATATAATCCTAGATGTTAATTTTAATCAATGATTCAGATTATATCCCTTGGTCCGGAGGTCGTTTGATCCTAGCCGTTCGATCTCTCATCTGATGGCAATAATTAATATGATAATTATCCAGTCAGCTGCTAATTATTGCCCTGCCAATCCTGTGACACCACGTGGAAAAGCATGGCTGACTGGGTAATTCCTAGTTTAATAAATCCTAAAATTCAAAGGGAATTTCAAATAATCATATCTCCCTATACACTTGGCTGAATTATGTGTTCTTAGGCTAGTTGAAAAGATCTTAAGGAGTCCTTCAAAAGTCGTATGGACCCAAGCCCTAATTGTATCTATAATAATTTTAATTTTAGTTTGTTTATTTTACTTATTATTGCATTTCTGTATTTAATTTAATTCACCATTATTTGGGACTTTTGGATAGTCAATTTGGACATGTCCTTGATATGTCCAAAATTTCCCTCCCCTATTTGAGGTGTCTAAGGGCATAATATCATCAATTTGGTTTTAAGGGTCATGGTTTGACCCTTAAGATTATAATTGATGTCATGATCTTTCCAATGAGAATTAGGAGTTAATTTTTGGTGTGTTGATGATGATTAGCATAGAGAGTTTAGAGCAACTAATTTTTCCCAATCCAACCCTACGATAGCTCCTTAGGATTTTTTAAGGTGACTTAGAGGTTAACTTAGGTCACTTTTAAGCTACCTTAGAGAGTTCCATTTGGGCTCAAATTTAGTGTGTTTGGACCTTGAGATGAGGTGATCTCATGGTCCCGATTTCTCTGAATTTAGGGTTCATTTTATCCACCAATTAGGAGCTTCAAATTCCCCCCCTAGAATTGACCTAGAGCCTTAAATAATTAACTAAAAATCATTATTAAATATAAAAAAATTATTTAAGCAGTTTATCTAATCAGGTCTTAACCCTTAATATAGGAAAAATGAATCATAATTGGCAAGCCTCTAATTTCATCTTAATTCAAGGTTTAAGAAAAAATAAATTTCAATTAAATTAATTATTTAAAAATGATTAAAAATCCCAATAAATTCTTAAATATGTGATAATCCCTTTTTAGATCATTATTGATCTTTGAGGGTGATTTCAAGGAGTCTGGAGTTCATTTGGGTTCAAATCACTAAAAGGGGCCTTTAATTGGAATAATTTAATAAATAAATAATCTTCCAAAAATCACAATTAATTTTAAAAAAATCCAATTTAATAAACTCAAAATAATATAACTTAAATTAAAATCTAGTATTTTTTAAAAATATTAAACCTTCAAATTTTGGTCAAAGTCAAAGAGTCAAATCTCCTATCAACTGTAGTTCAAATTTTAACAATTAAACTTCAGAAATTCATAACTTTTCATAGAAAATTCCAATCAAGCAAACTTAAAGCTTAATTACTCATATTAAGCTCTAATATTTATTAAAAATTATTAAACTTCAAAATTAACTTTAATTCAAAAATTCAACTCTTAACCCCTTAATTGATATAATTAAGATAATTCCAATTATTCTAAAAAAATTAATAATTCATTAAAATTCTAGAATTTTCTAATTTGATTAATAAAATACTTAAATAAACCCTAAAAATAAGTGACTAACTAAAGTATTTAATATTAATCCACCATTAATTCTTAACCAACTACGTCAATTTAATCAACCCCGATTGCTACTAGGCAACCTAGGCCTTTGAGGCTATTAACTTAGCCCCAAGAAATGTGAAATAAACTTCACGGTCTCAGTGTGCAATAAAGATAACAATCATTTAACATTGAAAATTCATCCAAATTAATCTTTAACACATTAATATTTAAATTAAAAAATAAAATTTTGTTTTAGCCTTAACAAACTCAAACATTAGACAACTTAGAAAAACTACTCAGTTTAGGACCTACCCTAATCACACAACCTTTTACACACATTTTAGATAGTTTGTTAAGACAATCGACTATAGATCTAGGGTAGGCTGGTATTTATTTTTTGCTGTGTGTTGAGATTTTGAGATTTCATTGCATGTTGTGATTAAAATTGCTTGGTGTGTCTGCTTATTTTTACTGTACTCTATGTATTGATGCATTTGGCGATTATATTACCCCTAGGTTAGGAACAATCTGGATGCTCACTGATTTTTCTATAGGTGATCACACTCATGTAGGGCAATGAAGGGGGCCAAATAAATAATAAATATAATTTCTATAGGTAATTCTTTTGCTTAGCCCCCAAATAAAATAAAGCGTGGCCAGTGTGTTTTCTTTTTAGCACATATATATAAGTGCTTGGGAATATGTTTTATTATTTAAATTCTTAGGATAATCCTACAAGAGAGTCTAGAATTTTTATTATATTAATATAATTTTTTTGAATATTGAGTTAAGAAAGTTGAACTTTTAGTTGGGACACACAAATCCGAAGGTTGGATTCCAAAGAGAAGGCGATACCCCTTAGGGCGATAGTCCTTTACCATTTGGAAGCCCAAATTTTGATCATTTTATTACCCAAAGATAAAAGAGTAACCTTCTCCTCAAGGAAAGAGTTCTCTTTTCCATTTGAGTATACGGCTATGAAGGATTCAAGGAGCCCAAAGAGGAGAAGACTGAAGAATTGAAGATAAGGGGTATCCCACTCAGAGTCACTTATGTCCATATTAGGATTAGAATCTGGGTTGTTGTCAGTGGTGCTTAACCACTTTAATTTCTGTATTTTTAGGTTATAATAAGCAAGAAAGTTTGTCTATGGACATTTATTAATTAATTTGATTATATTTGATGTGTTGACTTGATTGCGTACAGGATTGCTTATTTTTTATTATTTTTGGCATTTATATACCACTTTTGATTTAGTTTGGATATGTGAGACTCGTAAGGTGTGAAAGTTTTTACTCGTAATAAAAAATTTAAAATTTTAAGAATTAAGAAATATAGAAAGATAACAATTTTAGGGAACAAGCCATGGATCTCCCAGGGTGCATATATATTAATGCATCTTTCTTTCATTTTAAGACGCTTCCCCGCCCGCGGGTAGAGTTAAGATAATCTGACGTATGAGGATGATGTGCTAAACCTGGGAAAGCCTAATCTTCTAAAAAAACTATTTTTAAGCTTTTTTTCAAAAATTTCAAGCATTCATGATTTGTGTATCTTGACTAATATGCATTATATTAGAAATACATTTGAAGGAGTCTAAATTTTAATTGTGTATGCCTTTAGCATTTTTACCCAATATAAGTCAAGTGGCCACTTAGGAAAATCTCTAGAAGTTGGTCCCTGCTCTCCAACATCTTAACAAAAATATCCCTATCACACTTTCATAAAATAACAGAACTCATGGATTTAAAATTGATTAGGTGGCTAGCTGGCTCCCTAATCTCGGCTAGGGTAAGTCTAGATTCTACATTGCATTAGTTAGGTTCGAACTACTGTGGTTCAGTGTCCAAATTTAAATTTAGGATTCGGGGTGGATTTTATATCATAAGATCCCAATTTTTGAGAATACAATCCCAATTTTCTAATAAAACATTCAACTCAAACTAAATCTCCTTTGAATCCAAAATTTAAAGCTCAATACTTAGCTTAGGTTGGGATACTTCTGAATTGTTCTAAAATCTTAAAGTGTCCCATACTCTTCTTCCTTTGAAACTTAAAATAAGTGTTCACTCTTGCTCCATTCTCATTTGAAATTCCAAAATCCAACCTCCTTTGGTATCACTCATAGAAAATCTTTCAATAAAAATTCATCATTATTTTACTTAAGAGTATTCGTAGGAAATTTTGATTTCTTATGATGTAATTAGCTACGCGGGCTTGTGCTCATAGGAGATTTAGAACCCACATCCACCTTTCTTCAAAATCAAATTTCAAAATCCAATACTAATCTTCTTTGGGAAAATCAAGTAGAAAATGATCATTATCATCATGTTTTATCGATCGATAATAAGTGATATTTTCTCACTTTAGAGAGATATATCATTCGTTATTGTGACACAGAATATGAAATTAATAATCTTCCATCCTAATTATAGTGGTTGAATGTTGATAGGATCACATTTTGACCCTCCGGGGTTGTATGCGATTCTTATTTGGATTCAACTACTATAGTCAGAATGATAACTTTCAGTTTCATTATCTGAACCAGTTAGTAAATGATATCTTTTCCTTAAGGGGAAATATATTATTTATAATGTGATGTTTGATTTTGAGATTTTATATTCAATATTAAATTTCCCAAATAGGATTAACTTTTTCAAAAACTCTATTTCAAAACCCACAACATTAGTCCCATGGAAGGGTAAAGAGATAGCTGAGTAGTTTGGATTGCAAGCTCCAATCTATGGTATACATATGTTTTGGTTAGTTATAATTTTTGCAGGCGTGATTTTTATTTTGTTATTTTCTTTATTTCAAAGCACTATTTGTTGACCTCATTTTTGTATGAGGTCACTAAAGCCCTTCCAAACTCCAGATTAATTTTTGATCCTAGGATCTACTCTAGACCTTAGGATTCTTTCCTAGAGCTAGACCTTAGAGCCTACTCTAGAGCCCAGGATTCCCTTAAATCCTAGATCTTAGAATCTCTCTAGATTCTAGGACAATTCCAGACTCAAATCAATCTCTACCCTTGATTAATTCAAACCTCAAATCAACCTGAACTCCATTCAATTCAAATCCAAATTAATTCAAATTTCAAACATATCCAAACTTTGACTCAATTCACTTGAGAATCCAAATTTCAACCCAGACTTTGATCCTACCCTTAATCTAGCCTTGACCCTATCCATCCATTAGCAATCACAACATGATTGTAAATGGTTTGGATATTTCAATTTTAATTATTCAAACCTGAAATTCATTCCAAATCCAGAAATCCAAACTCAAATCCTAAGTCTTAAGGCCCTGTCCTAAAGACCCTTTTCAAAGAATTTTCAAACATTTCAAAACCCAGTCAAATGGTCTCTGATTCAGGGTCTATCACTTGCAAAGTGATAAGACATGTCTCTAGAGGTTACCCTCCAACTTTGAGCTCATTCTGAGGTCTCTAACCCCAGAATCTGAATTAAAATCCAAAGGCTGTAGAACCTTCAAATATTTACAGCCTATGCCACTGAACCTAACCCCTTTGAGATCTTGATCTTGGAATCCTTATCAAAGCCTCCAATCACTTCCAGACCCTTGATTTTAACCCATTGAGCAGTAAAATGCATTTTCCAGACCCACTTTTGACCATAGTTGACCAATAGGTCAAAATTGACCAAAGTACCCCTATGGGGCTCAAATAGGAATTTCAAACCAAATGAGCTCCAAATTGAATGCAACCACCTTTAACAAGTTTCAAATGTCATTTCAAATCTTTTGAACCTATTTCCAACCCTTGGGTCAACCTGGTTGACCAAGTCAACAGGTTTGACCCAAGAGGCCCTTTAAGGGTCCAAACATGTGTTTTGACCCAAATGACCTCTCTAGACCATCCAACCACTTCCTTTGGACTTGAAATATCATTTTAAACCTGTTGAGCCCAAACCCAGACCCTGGGTCAACCTGGTTGACCAAGTCAACCCAGGTTGACCAAACAGGCCCTTAGGGGCTCAAATAGGGATTTTGATCAATTTGACCTCCCCAGACCTAGGAACCACCCTCAATGGTCTTCAAATGCCTTTTCAAACTTGTCCAGCCCAGACTCACCCATTGGGTCAACCTAGTCGATCCAGTCAACATGGTTTGACCCAATGGACCCTTATGGTTTCAAATGAACCATTTCAACCTGTTTAACCACGTCAATATCTTCAAACCCTTGAAATCATTCTATTCAAAGCCTTGAATATTTCTAAACCCATTTTGAGCTCAACCCAGCTTGGTTTGACTAAGTCAACCCTCAATTCTAGGTCAAAGCTTAATGGCATTTGCTCCCATTCCTTCTAAGCTCTCACTTTGACTTTCAACCCTTGATTAAATCATTCCAAATGATCCTTTACCCCCTCAAATGCCACATCACCAACTTTGACCTGGTTGACTAGTCAACCAAGTCAACAAAGCCCTAAATCCCTCCTTGAATTGGTCAAACCTTCTATTTAACTTCAAGGAGTGTGAGATTAGGCTTGGAAGCTCTCCCATTGGCTGCTCCTACTTCCCTTCATGCCACATCACCAGCCTTGACCTGTTGACTGGTCAACCTGGTCAAACTCAAACCAAAACCCCTTCTAGAAAGCTTTATCACATGCTAAGCCCCTTTCCCTTGATTTAAGCTGCCTTAGGCCGACCCCTTAATGTTCTAAAGCTCACTTGGAGCTCTCCTAACCAAGCTCAGGGCCTGGTTTAGCCTTAAATAGCAATGGTCACCCCACTTGTCCCAAGTCCACCCAATGGAGGCAAGGCTTGGCCAGCCTTTGAGGTAGCCTTCTAGCTATCCCAGGGACATGTGGCACCATCTAGGGAGCTCCTGCATCAATCCCAGCCATCCAATCCAGCCCAGGTCATTTAAATATGGAAAAAGCCAACTTTTGAGCATATTGAATCAAAGTTCCTTCTCTCACTAACCCCAGCCTCCCAGATCGAGCTCTTTGTTCGTTTTGGATCTCCAGAGCCCTCTCTACCTCCCCACTATAAAATCCAAGTGGTTGCACGTCACCGGCGGCGAGTTCTCCGGCGAGTCCACCACCTAGACCGTCCCAGGCTTGTAGCAGTCGATCCAGGCGTGTTCGAGCTCGGGTTCGTGCTAGGGATCTTCACTTGGACAGTCTACAAGCTCATCCATCCAGAAATTTGAAAGATCTAACGGTATAATCCTTTAAAACCTTAGATCTAGCTCACATTAGATGGATCTAAATAGCTTCATGTATTGGATGCTTTAGCTAAAACAAATATTTCCCCAATATTTCTGTTCATGTTTACTTCTTAAGTCTAAAATTTCAAGCGATTTGGTCTATCCGATCGTAAGAACGAACCAAAAAACGGAATCTAGGGCGTCATTCGCAGTTCGCTGCAGATTTACGTTTTCTAGACCGTTGATCACATGATCAACGGTCTAGATCTTGCCGTTCCGCACCTTGGTTCGACCGTGTATTCGGTTTAACATTCGATCGATCGACCGGCGAGATCAGGGCCGTCCATTCGGAACAGCGGGATCAAACCTCCGCCGTTTGATCTTCTTCTGCTGAGATCAAACCGCGGAATCCGATCTCAGCCGTTAGATCGAACCCGCGGTCAATCCAACGACTGCCTCGAGCCGCTGACGTGGTTAAGTGAAAACCGCGTGAAGCGGCCCGCGGCCGACGCGTGTCCCTGCCGTCACGCGGTTCCGATCCCGCGAATCCGCGCGTGCCGCGTGTCTGACCGCCGCTGTTTAATTAGGGAAAATGTCTTTTTAATTTGTTTTAATTACAGGAACTTTAAAAAATCATAGTAAATCAAATATAGGGTCAAAAAATGAGTATAATATATCATTTTTTTAGAATTCTGTCTAGTTTATTTTAAAAATAAAATCAAACCATTTTATCTATTATTTTACTGGTAATTTGAGAAATACAGAAAAGGGTATTTTATTTTTAATTAATTATTTATAAATTATTTTTATCTGAAATTTGGCATGCATGTCTTTGAGTGCATGGCTGATCTCCAGGAAAATTTTCAACATTATTTGAGTAGATTTTGATATTAATTAGAATTATTAGAGTATCTTAATATTTTTTAATATTTAACTAAATATTAAATATTTTGAAAAAAAAAAAAATCTTTTGTTATTATCAAACTTCTCTGGAGATCAGTGGTTCTTTCAACTCATCAAAATGTATTTTAATAATATTTTTAATTACTTTATAATATATATATATATATATATATATATATATATATATGTATCCATTTATATTTATATATTTTAAAATCTATTTTGAGACTATATATATTTAAATCTTTAAATGTTTAAGAGGTCACTTGAAATCTTAAATGTAGGTTGATCATATTTGAATAGAAATAAAGGGGATGATTAGTGGATAATCATTTCTTGATTATTCACTAATTTTGTCTTAATTATGTTAACTAGTTCTTGTATGTTTAGGGATCACACACCACTTAGTCTTAGGCTCTCCTAGATTTAGGTGTTGAATGTGTTTATGTGATTCATGCATGTCTTGTGTATTGAGTATGAGGGTTAGTTCAAACATTGATTCAAGTCCATCAAATTAGTGACATAATTGAGGATAATAACTAAGGATTCATGTATATAAAACTTAGAAAAATCTCAATAATTAGGATTCACTTCCCCTCAGTTGAAACTTTGAACATTTGAACTTAGTGACACCCTCAGCCCCTAGAGAAATTTTCATTGATTTTTGAGGTCATTAGGTCCCCTAATTAATTTTCTTAAGGTCCAACACCTAATTAAGCCTTCAAACCTTAAAAAATTTTAATAAATCCAATTTAAATCCAAAAAATACATATAAACCCTCAAACTGACCAGAATCCAGTCCTTAATCTGTGATAATTAAAAGCCCCTTAATTTGACAGCAATTTAAACCTTAATTTAATTTTAAGTGAAAATCAATATTTAATTAACATAATTAATTAATTATTATTAAAAATTCCAAAATTTTCCCAAACACTTGGGAATCTCTCCTTAGGTCATTTCTGACCTTTGGAGTTGATTTCAAGGAGTTTGGGATTCATTTGGAGGAAAATCACAAAAGAGGCCTTCTAATTAAGAAATTTCCAAAATTCAATAAAATACCCAAACTTCAATAATTCATAACTAATTCCAGAAAAATCCAAATTACCCAAACTCACTTGCATTCAACTCCTAATAAGGTCTAATATTTATTAAAAATATTAGATTTCAGAAAACTGTAATATTTCAAAAAGTCAACCAATTGGTCAAACCATAGTTCAAACTAGTTCAAAACTTCAAACCTACATAATAAAATGTAGAAAAATTTGATTTCAATGTACTTACCTTCTAACTGATCGTAGTAAGGTCTAGTATTTTAATAAAATACAAACATTCCAGAATTTAGGCTTAATTAAAAATTCAACTTTTAACCCTTTAATTAAGTGATTAAAATATTCAATAATTCATAAAACTCAAAATTATTCTAAAACTCCAAAAAATTGTTAGCTTAATGTTTAAACATTCAACAAACTTCTTAAAACACAACAACCATCCTAAAGATGAAGTTTATTGGCTTGACTACTCCGGGCTGCGGGGCTAAGTGTCCTAAGGAGGCTGGTTCCTCGAGCCTGGTGGCACAACGCCACGAATGGATTCCAAGGGATGTTAAACCTTAAAAATAGATTAATCATTAATTATCTAATCTTTTAAAACTTCTAATTTAACTACATTAATTTGGTTAATCGGCTGGACTACTCCGGGCTGCGGGGCTAAGTGTCCTAAGGAGGCTGGTTCCTCGAGCCTGGTGGCACAACGCCACGAATCAATTAATGGCAAACTTAAATTAATCAACTTCAAAAATCAGTAACTAACTTTTTTTTTAATTAAATCACTCCTCAAATTCCAACCAATTTAAATAACTTAATCAACCCCGATTGTTACTGGGTAACCCAGGCCTACGAGGCTATTAGCTTAGCCCCAAGGAAGGTGAAATAAACTTCACGGCCTCGGTGTGAAACAAAGGTAGCAATCAATTAACTTTTAAAACATGTTTAATTAAAATTCTTAATTCATTAATATTTAAATTTTAATCTAAACCCCCTTCTAAGCCTTAACAAATCCAAACTTTTAGACAACTTTAACTAATAACCCACTTTAGGATCTATCCCAGCCACACGACCTTTCTCACACACTTTAGATGATGTGCTAGGACAACCAACTCTAGATCTAGGTTAGGTCGGTGTTTAGTTTACTGCTGTGTGCCAGATTTTTCGTAGTTTTCACTACATGTTGTGGATGAAATTGCTTTGCTGTGTCTGCTTACTTTTTCTATACTCTGTGGATGGATTGATGTGTTTGGCGACTAGATTACCCTTAGGTTAGGTACGATCTGGATGTTGACACAGTTTTCTGCAGGTGGCCACGCTCATGTAGGGCAATATAAAAAGGGGGTAAATCAAAAAAATGCATAAATATTATAAACTCTTTGCACAGGTGCTTCAGCTGCTAAAGCCCCCAAATCATAAAAAGAGCGTGGTCAATGTGTTTACTTTCTTTTCTGCTCATATACAACTGCTTGGGAATAACTGCTTTTTATATATTAATTGCTTAGGATAACCCTGCAGGTGAGTCCAGATTTTTATATCAATGTAATTTGTGTAAGTGTCAAGTGTTGTGAAAGTTGATTTTGAGTTGGGATGCATAGATCCAAAGCTTGGATTCCGAAGAGGAAAGGATACCCATTTAGGGAACACTCCTTTTCCATTTGGAAATCCAAATTTGGATCATACTTTTTCCTTACCCAAAGAGGAAAGAGTGGCCTTCCCCTTAAAGGAAGTGCCCTCTCATCCATTTGGGTAATCCACTACGAAGATTCCAAGAAGATTGAAGAAAAGGAGTCCAAAGAAGAATGAGATTAAAGATCTGAAGATTTGAAGATTGAGAGTATCCCACTCAAAATAACTTGCGTCATTACTAGGTTTAGAATCCGGGTTGTTGTCAGTGGTGCCCGGCCACTTTACTTTCTATAATATTATGGTTTGTAATAAGCAAGGAAATTCTGCCTATGGACATTTATTAATTAATTTGTATTTGATGTGATGATTTGATTGCCTTTAGGATCACTTGTTTTTACTAGTTTTTTGGCGGTTGCATGCCGCTCTTTGTTTTCGCCTGGATACGTGAGACTCGTGAGGGTGTGAAACTTTTCTACTCATAATTTTAAAAGTCTAAAATTTTAGTGAGTCTAAATAACATAGAAAGATAACGAATCTAGGGAATTAGCCGGGGATCGCCCCCGAGGTCGCATGCATATTTTTGCATTCTTCTTTCCTTATTTTAGACCCTTCCCCGCCTGCGGGTAGAGTCCGGATAGTCTGACCTATGAGGACGAGGTGCCGGACCTGGGGAAGTCCAGTCTTCTAAAAAATTATTTTATAAGCCTGTTTTTAAAATTTCAAGCATATTTGATTTGAGGTTGTTAACCAGCATGCATTGCATTAGATACAAATTAAAGAGTCAAAATTTTAATTTCATAGTCCTTAGCATTTTAGCACCCAACATAAGTCAAAGGGGCCAATTAGGAGAATCTCTAGATGTCGGCCCCAACTCTCCAAAACATTAATTACCACGTCCCTACCACTCTTTCATAAAAAAAGACCGGATTCATGTATTTTAAATCGATGAGGTGGTTAGCTGGCTCCCCAATCCAGGCCGGGGTAAGTCCAGATCTTGCACTGCATTAATTAGGATTGGACGACTGTGGTCCAGGGTCCAAAATAGATTTAGGTTCCGGGGCAGATCTTTGATTATAAGACCCCAAGTTTCGGGAATATAGTCCCAAATTTCTAATAAAATACTTAACTCTAATTAAAGCTTCATTTCAATCCTAAAACATAAAGCCCAACACTTAGATTAAGTTGGGACACTTCCGGATGGTTCTGGAATCTTAAAGTGTCCCCTACTTCTCCTCCTTTAACTCCGTTAATAACTGCTCAATTTTGATCCATTCCCTATTGAGTTTCCAAAATTCATCTCTTTTTTTGATATCACTCCTAGAAAATCTGACAAAATTTTGCCACTAATTTAATCGAGAGTTTTTGTAGGGGATTTTGTCTCCCTACGATGTAATTAACTACGAGGGCTTGCGCTCGTAGGAGATTTAGAACCACACACACCTGATTTTAAAATTGATTTTTCAAAGTTCAATTGGACTTCTTTGGGAAAACTTAAAATACTAGTGATCGTTATTATAACAATCAAAGAATTATCATCGAATAGTATTTTCTCCCTACGGGGAGATACACTTTTCTTTGATAAGGCTTTGGATGTGAAATCAACGATCACACTTCTTGAATATTGTGGTTGGATATTCAGTAGAATTGCATTTTGACCCTTCAGGGCCATATGAAGTTCTCTTAAGCATCTGATCATGATATTCAAGATGAATTTCATAATTCTAAATCTGAATAGCGTTATGAAATTTTATTTTCATCTCTCGAGGTGAAATGCTTTTTCTAACGAGACAATTCGATTTTAGAATTCAATTTTAAGTCCTAAAGAAAACTAATATTTTTAAAATATATTTTCAAAATACCACCAACAAAAAAATGGCACGCCCGGTGGGACAAATCTCTCTCTCCATCTTTAATAATGGCAAAATTTTGTTTCATCGGTAGTCTTAACTATCTTTCTTCCGTTGGTCCCTCTACCCATTTCTTTCTTGGGTGAGTGTGGCCAACATCTAAAAGAAAATACCTTTCAAATAGAGAGGCGAGTGATGAAATCTTTGTCTAAGTCGGGCTTTGACATTTTGCCTCCAAGTTAATTGGTAGAGCAAAGGAGTTAAGCCAGGTTACTTGAATATTCTCAATCAATTTTGTAAACTCTCTTATTGGGTGAAAACTCAACATATTGAGGTTCAAGATTTAGAGAAAATTAATCATGCTTAAAATTCAAATTTTAATTCAAAATTGACTAACTCAAACCACTTTTCCTTAATTCCAGGATACTTAAATACTCAAATGGCTGGTAAACTTATCTTCTCCCTGGATAGAAACTTGACAATAGAAGGAATTACCTCTGGCAACTTGATCCAGTTTGGGATAGAATTTTAAAACTTCAAGTTATCAGTCAACGGAGAAGAAATGATTGATCTCTCTGCTGGAATACAAAGGGATGTCCCCCTAGTCGAGATTACTTTAGGGTCAGGAGTTGACTCCCCCATCTCTATGAAGGAGGTCGTTGTCGCCCCTTCGACCACTGTGCCCTCTACTCAGAAGGATAAGAATCGAGAACCATTAAAAATGGAAGAATTACCATCTCAACATGAGATTGGGTCAAGTTCTAACACCATTGTTGCCAGCAAAAGTAAGTGGAAGAAATACCTTAAAAGGGTTAAGAAGAAGGTTGCTAAGGCCAAAAGGACTGCTAAGGTAGAAGCCTTGAAACAAGCTAAATTTGAGGCCAATCGAGAATTCGTTGCTCCTTACACCTACCCCTTCCATGGTGGAAATGTTTTCTACCCTACTCTTATTACTCAAAGGAGGGAGGTTGTGAAAATGAGAGCACAATCTCCAATACACCTTCTTGACTACTACACAGAGAGAATCAATCAAGAAAGAGCTAAGCAATCACCTATAATAAATCATGGGCCCCTAGTTGAGGGTTATGACCCATCCACTCTATTAGATGAAGTTTGGTCACGATATTACACGTGCCCTACTATATCATCTGTAGAGGAAGAGGTGCAGAAACTACCCGGGGTGCCACTCTCATAATTGCTAGGTCACTAGTAATTAGGAAGGAGAATAATGATTGATTTGAGATCTTATCAGATAGTGACACCATCTTAATTTAACTTCTAGATGGGTCCTATTGTCATAGATCCTTAGATTGAAATGATGCAGCACTAGATAGGGGTAGTGCAGACCCCACAACAATCTCTTTCTTTAAAGAGATTGTGGAAATATAATTTACATTGATTGGGTCATGCCACTTGGACTTACTATTTTGAAGAAAATCACATTATTTCTCAAGTGTACTAGATCAGAATTTTCAAGATAGTTGATCCATCTTTTTAATGAAAATTGACCTCTACTTTAAATCAAAAATAAGAGAGAGTAGTGATTGACCCCACTGGATCTTTAAAGGCCCCTCCCTCCCACCGCTTCTGCGGGTTAATTTGTATCAAACTTAAGTTGGTTTTTGAAATGAAAATCTTCTCAGTCTTCTCACGGTTTTCTATCTTATAGGCTTCTCTTGCATGCTCTAAATCTATTTAACAATTTTCCATGTCAAGCTGATATTTTCTTATCAAAAGATTGGGTCCAATTTGGGGATTATTCTTCCTTGGATAAGAGAATGAGTTTTCTTCTCTTATACTTGTGATATAATCCTAGATTAAAAAAAAAAGAGCTATCATGTTAAGGTTTTAAAGAAAGCGAAGCCTCTTATTAAAAAAAAAAAGAGAAGAAAATTCAAAGGATGCAAAAGTGCATTAAAAAAAATTCAAAAAAAAAGAAGAAGAAGTGCAAAGTGCGTCAAAGAAATAAAAAGATGTGCAAAGCACATCACAAAAAAAAGTGAAAGAGGCTTCCTTCTTTTTAAATCCTTAAATCTCAAATAGCCCGATCATATTTAATAGCTTGACTTTGAAAAATCTTGAATCTAGATTTATTGTCATGCATGGACAGTTTATTAGATAGAAAATTCTATGCAAGAGAATTGAAAAGATTAAATTTCTCGATCCAACTTAAATCCTTTTGAAATTAATTTTAATTCAAACTTTCTACAAGGGAGAACTTAGTTCAGTTTCTATGAAATTTGATCCGGGTCAACAAAATCCAAAACCCTTGGCTCTTTTCGGGCCAATTGGGGTCACTCTACTTCTTACTATACTTTTGAATTTGTTCCCACTTGTCATTTTGACAGGGTCCAAATGATTAAGAGGAAATTTTCAATAAAACGAATGTATCTTCTATTCTCGATAAGAATTCAAATCCCATTCTCAAGAGATATATGTGAATCTTTAAACATAGGCATCGTTTCTTTTAAGATCCACTATGTAAAATAACACTCTATGCTGGGTCCAAGGTTGTTCTCAAATAGAGGTGTGTTTTACATCGCACAAAATTGACTTTCAAAATTGAGTCACAACTAAGTAGAGTGCCTGACTCCAATTGGAAGATCTCGAAGGCCTTGAAGAAAGTTATTTTGAACTCAATAAAATTTGAAATTACATAAGTCACGTATGATTCAAGCTCGTTATAAATTGTGTTACCTCAGGACTTTCCAAGTAGGAGACTTGGTTATAGTCCTTTGGAGACCAATTTTATTCCACCATAAGGTTAATGAAAGCTTTGAATCAATATTGATTGGATCGTCCACCTTAGAGATGATCTATAAGGAAGGTTCATGGCAATGGATTAATTTTGAAGATACCACCATATGCTTCCTTTCATTTGGGCGGTTCTTTTAAGAAGTATCATGCATAATGAGGATCAAATTAAACATCAAATTCACCCCTTCAAATTCATAGAAATCAAATCAAGTTAAAAATCATCAATCAATTGTTTTCAATTCTCTTTTCCTCAAGGTTAGGTCCTTCCTTCCCTTAGGATTAGGCCCGCTAGTGGTGGAGTACGCCCTCCGTGGCACCACCCTAACATTTGACCCGGGGATTAGTGGTGGAGTACGCCCTTCGTGGCACCATCCTAGTTTGCCAGTTGAGGTCCTCTGTGTGGAGCAAGTTTCCTCCCCACATGACCATTCGCTAGTGGTGGAGTACGCCCTTCGTGGCACCATCCTAGTTTGCCAGTTGAGGTCCTCTGTGTGGAGCAAGTTTCCTCCCCACATGACCATTTCGCTAGTGATGGAGTACGCCCTTCGTGGCACCATCATAGTTTTCCAATTAATTTGCCTATTAGGAGTAAGTCTTCTATCAGCATCCTATAGGCCTAAGGTTGGGTGATGCCCTTCCTTAGACCCAAGGTTAGGTATTCCCTACCTTGGTTTCCAGTTGATCCTTCTACTAGGAGTAAGTCTTCTATCAGCATCCTGTAGACCTAAGGTTGGGTGATGCCCTTCCTTAGACCGAAAGTTAGGTATTCCCTACTTTGGTTTCCAGTTAATTTGCCTATTAGGAGTAAGTCTTCTATCAGCATCCTATAGGCCTAAGGTTGGGTGATGCCCTTCCTTAGACCCAAGGTTAGGTATTCCCCACCTTGGTTTCCAGTTGATCCGTCTACTAGGAGTAAGTCTTCTATCAGCATTCTATAGACCTAAGGTTGGGTGATGCCCTTCCTTAGACCCAAAGTTAGGTATTCCCTACTTTGGTTTCCAATTAATTTGCCTATTAGGAGTAAGTCTTCTATCAGCATCCTATAGGCCTAAGGTTGGGTGATGCCCTTCCTTAGACCCAAGGTTAGGTATTCCCTACCTTGGTTTCCAGTTGATCCGTCTACTAGGAGTAAGTCTTCTATCAGCATCCTGTAGACCTAAGGTTGGGTGATGCCCTTCCTTAGACCCAAAGTTAGGTATTCCCTACTTTGGTTTCCAGTTAATTTGCCTATTAGGAGTAAGTCTTCTATCAGCATCCTATAGGCCTAAGGTTGGGTGATGCCCTTCCTTAGACCCAAGGTTAGGTATTCCCTACCTTGGTTTCCAGTTGATCCGTCTACTAGGAGTAAGTATTCTATCAGCATCCTGTAGACCTAAGGTTGGGTGAAGCCCTTCCTTAGACCCAAAGTTAGGTATTCCCTACTTTGGTTTCCAGTTAATTTGCCTATTAGGAGTAAGTCTTCTATCAGCATCCTATAGGCCTAAGGTTGGGTGATGCCCTTCCTTAGATCCAAGGTTAGGTATTCCCTACCTTGGTTTCCAGTTGATCCGTCTACTAGGAGTAAGTCTTCTATCAGCATCCTGTAGACCTAAGGTTGGGTGATGCCCTTCCTTAGACCCGAGGTTAGGTATTCCCTACCTTGGTTTCTCCAGTTCTCTCTTCAGAATAGGTGTAAGCTTTTCTTTAGTTCCAATGAACTTAAGGTTGGGTGATGCCCTTCCTTTAAACTCTTTAAGATCCTACTCCTATTCGGTCAACGCCAATGTGTGCAGCAGAAGTTCCTTCTACCACACACATTGGGGGGTCCATTTGTTGACCTCATTTTTGTATGAGGTCACTAAAGCCCTTCCAAACTCCAGATTAATTTTTGATCCTAGGATCTACTCTAGACCTTAGGATTCTTTCCTAGAGCTAGACCTTAGAGCCTACTCTAGAGCCCAGGATTCCCTTAAATCCTAGATCTTAGAATCTCTCTAGATTCTAGGACAATTCCAGACTCAAATCAATCTCTACCCTTGATCAATTCAAACCTCAAATCAACCTGAACTCCATTCAATTCAAATCCAAATTAATTCAAATTTCAAACATATCCAAACTTTGACTCAATTCACTTGAGAATCCAAATTTCAACCCAGACTTTGATCCTACCCTTAATCTAGCCTTGACCCTATCCATCCATTAGCAATCACAACATGATTGTAAATGGTTTGGATATTTCAATTTTAATTATTCAAACCTGAAATTCATTCCAAATCCAGAAATCCAAACTCAAATCCTTAGTCTTAAGGCCTTGTCCTAAAGACCCTTTTCAAAGAATTTTCAAACATTTCAAAACCCAGCCAAATGGTCTCTGATTCAGGGTCTATCACTTGCAAAGTGATAAGACATGTCTCTAGAGGTTACCCTCCAACTTTGAGCTCATTCTGAGGTCTCTAACCCCAGAATCTGAATTAAAATCCAAAGGCTGTAGAACCTTCAAATATTTACAGCCTATGCCACTGAACCTAACCCCTTTGAGATCTTGATCTTGGAATCCTTATCAAAGCCTCCAATCACTTCCAGACCCTTGATTTTAACCCATTGAGCAGTAAACTGCATTTTCCAGACCCACTTTTGACCATAGTTGACCAATAGGTCAAAATTGACCAAAATACCCCTATGGGGCTCAAATAGGGATTTCAAACTAAATGAGCTCCAAATTGAATGCAACCACCTTTAACAAGTTTCAAATATCATTTCAAATCTTTTGAACCTATTTCCAACCCTTGGGTCAACCTGGTTGACCAAGTCAACAGGTTTGACCCAAGAGGCCCTTTAAGGGTCCAAACATGTGTTTTGACCCAAATGACCTCTCTAGACCATCCAACCACTTCCTTTGGACTTGAAATATCATTTCAAACCTGTTGAGCCCAAACCCAGACCCTGGGTCAACCTGGTTGACCAAATCAACCCAGGTTGACCAAACATGCCCTTAAGGGCTCAAATAGGGATTTTGATCAATTTGACCTCCCCAGACCTAGGAACCACCCTCAATGGTCTTCAAATGTCTTTCCAAACTTGTCCAGCCCAGACTCACCCATTGGGTCAACCTAGTTGATCCAGTCAACATGGTTTGACCCAATGGACCCTTATGGTTTCAAATGAACCATTTCAACCTGTTTAACCACGTCAATATCTTCAAACCCTTGAAATCATTCTATTCAAAGCCTTGAATATTTCTAAACCCATTTTGAGCTCAACCCAGCTTGGTTTGACTAAGTCAACCCTCAATTCTAGGTCAAAGCTTAATGGCATTTGCTCCCATTCCTTCTAAGCTCTCACTTTGACTTTCAACCCTTGATTAAATCATTTCAAATGATCCTTTACCCCCTCAAATGCCACATCACCAACTTTGACCTGGTTGACTGGTCAAATCAAGTCAACAAAGCCCTAAATCCCTCCTTGAATTGGTCAAACCTTCTATTTAACTTCAAGGAGTGTGAGATTAGGCTTGGAAGCTCTCCCATTGGCTGCTCCTACTTCCCTTCATGCCACATCACCAGCCTTGACCTGTTGACTGGTCAACCTGGTCAAACTCAAGCCTAAACCCCTTCTAGAAAGCTTTATCACATGCTAAGCGCCTTTCCCTTGATTTAAGCTGCCTTAGGCCGACCCCTTAATGTCCTAAGCTCACTTGGAGCTCTCCTAACCAGGCTCAGGGTCTGGTTTAGCCTTAAATAGCAATGGTCCCCCCACTTGTCCCAAGTCCACCCAATGGAGGCAAGGCTTGGCAAGCCTTTGAGGCAGCCTTCTAGCTGTCCCAAGGACATGTGGCACCATCTAGGGAGCTCCTGCATCAATCCCAGCCATCCAATCCAGCCCAGGTCGTTTGAATAGGGAAAAAGCCAACTTTTGAGCATATTGAATCAAAGTTCCTTCTCTCACTAACCCCAGTCTCCCAGATCGAGCTATCTGTTCGTTTTAGATCTCCAGAGCCCTCTCTACCTCCCCACTACAAAATCCAAGTGGTTGCACGTCACCGGCGGCGAGTTCTCCGGCGAGTCCACCACCTAGACCGTCCCAGGCTTGTAGCAGTCGATCCAGACGTGTTCGAGCTCGGGTTCATGCTAGGGAGCTTCACTTGGACAGTCTACAAGCTCATCCATCCAGAAATTTCAAAGATCTAACGGTATAATCCTTAAAAACCTTAGATCTAGCTCACATTAGATGGATCTAAATAGCTTCATGTATTGGATGCTTTAGCTAAAACAAATATTTCCCCAATATTTCTGTTCATGTATACTTCTTAAGTCTAAAATTTCAAGCGATTTGGTCTATTCGATCGTAAGAACGAACCAAAAAACGGAATCTAGGGCGTCATTCGCAGTTTGCTGCAGATGTATGTTTTCTAGACCGTTGATCACATGATCAACGGTCTAGATCTTGCCGTTCCGCGCCTTGGTTCGACCTTGTATTCGGTTTAACATTCGATCGATCGACCGGCGAGATCAGGGCCGTCCATTCGGAACAGCGGGATCAAACCTCCACCGTTTGATCTTCTTCTGCTGAGATCAAACTGCGGAATCCGATCTCAGCCGTTAGATCGAACCCGCGGTCAATCCAACGGCTCCCTCGAGGCGCTGACGTGGTTAAGTGAAAACCGCGTGAAGTGGCCCGCGGCCGACGCGTGTCCCTGCCGTCACGCGGTTCCGATCCCGCGAATCCGCGCGTGCCGCGTGTCTGACCGCCGCCTTTTAATTAGGGAAAATGTCTTTTTAATTTGTTTTAATTACAGGAAATTTAAAAAATCATAGTAAATCAAATATAGGGTCAAAAAATGAGTATAATATATAATTTTTTTAAAATTCTGTCTAGTTTATTTTAAAAATAAAATCAAACCATTTTATCTATTATTTTACTGGTAATTTGAGAAATACAGAAAAGGGTATTTTATTTTTAATTAATTATTTATAAATTATTTTTATCTGAAATTTGGCATGCATGTCTTTGAGTGCATGGCTGATCTCCAGGAAAATTTTTAACATTATTTGAGTAGATTTTGATATTAATTAGAATTATTAGAGTATCTTAATATTTTTTTATATTTAACTAAATATTAAATATTTTAAAAATTAAAAAAAAATCTTTTGTTATTATCAAACTTCTCTGGAGATCAGTGGTTCTTTCAACTCATCAAAATGTATTTTAATAATATTTTTAATTACTTTATAATATATATATATATATATATATATATATATATATATGTATCCATTTATATTTATATATTTTAAAATCTATTTTGAGACTATATATATTTAAATCTTTAAATGTTTAAGAGGTCACTTGAAATATTAAATGTAGGTTGAGCATATTTGAATAGAAATAAAGGGGATGATTAGTGGATAATCATTTCTTGATTATTCACTAATTTTGTCTTAATTATGTTAATTAGTTCTTGCATGTTTAGGGATCACACACAACTTAGTCTTAGGCTCTCCTAGATTTAGGTGTTGAATGTGTTTATGTGATTCATGCATGTCTTGTGTCTTGAGTATGAGGGTTAGTTCAAACATTGATTCAAGTCCATCAAATTAGTGACATAATTAAGGATAATAACTAAGGATTCATGTATAGAAAACTTAGAAAAATCTCAATAATTAGGATTCACTTCCCCTTGAGTTGAAACTTTGAACATTTGAACTTAGTGACACCCTCAGCCCCTAGAGAAATTTTCATTGATTTTTGAGGTCATTAGGTCCCCTAATTAATTTTCATAAGGTCCAACCCCTAATTAAGCCTTCAAACCTTAAAAAATTTTAATAAATCCAATTTAAATCCAAAAAATACATATAAACCCTCAAACTGACCAGAATCCAGTCCTTAATATGTGATAATTAAAAGCTCCTTAATTTGACAGCAATTTAAACCCTAATTTAATTTTAAGTAAAAATCAATATTTAATTAACATAATTAATTAATTATTATTAAAAATTCCAAAATTTTCCCAAATACTTGGGAATCTCTCCTTAGGTCATTTCTGACCTTTGGAGTTGATTTCAAGGAGTTTGGGATTCATTTGGAGGAAAATCACAAAAGAGGCCTTCTAATTAAGAAATTTCCAAAATTCAATAAAATACCCAAACTTCAATAATTCATAAGTAATTCCAGAAAAATCCAAATAACCCAAACTCACTTGCATTCAACTCCTAATAAGGTCTAATATTTATTAAAAATATTAGATTTTAGAAAACTATAATATTTCAAAAAGTCAACCAATTGGTCAAACCATAGTTCAAACTAGTTCAAAACTTCAAACCTTCGTAATAAAATGTAGAAAAATTCGATTTCAACGTACTTACCTTCTAACTGATCGTAGTAAGGTCTAGTATTTTAATAAAATACAAACATTCCATAATTTAGGCTTAATTAAAAATTCAACTTTTAACCCTTTAATTAAGTGATTAAAATATTCAATAATTCATAAAACTCAAAATTATTCTAAAACTCCAGAAAATTGTTAGCTTAATGTTTAAACATTCAACAAACTTCTTAAAACATAACAACCATCCTAAAGATGAAGTTTATTGGCTGGACTACTCCGGGCTGCGGGGCTAAGTGTCTTAAGGAGGCTGGTTCCTCGAGCCTGGTGGCACAACGCCACGAATGGATTCCAAGGGATGTTAAACCTTAAAAATAGATTAATCATTAATTATCTAATCTTTTAAAACTTCTAATTTAACTACATTAATTTGGTTAATCGGCTGGACTACTCCGGGCTGCGGGGCTAAGTGTCCTAAGGAGGCTGGTTCCTCGAGCCTGGTGGCACAACGCCACGAATCAATTAATGGCAAACTTAAATTAATCAACTTCAAAAATCAGTAACTAACTTTTTTTTTAATTAAACCACTCCTCTAATTCCAACCAATTTAAATAACTTAATCAACCCCGATTGTTACTAGGTAACCCAGGCCTACGAGGCTATTAGCTTAGCCCCAAGGAAGGTGAAATAAACTTCACGGCCTCGGTGTGAAACAAAGGTAGCAATCAATTAACTTTTAAAACATGTTTAATTAAAATTCTTAATTCATTAATATTTAAATTTTAATCTAAACCCCCTTCTAAGCCTTAACAAATCCAAACTTTTAGACAACTTTAACTAATAACCCACTTTAGGATCTATCCCAGCCACACGACCTTTCTCACACACTTTAGATGATGTGCTAGGACAACCAACTCTAGATCTAGGTTAGGCCGGTGTTTAGTTTACTGCTGTGTGCCGGATTTTTTGTAGTTTTCACTACATGTTGTGGATGAAATTGCTTTGCTGTGTCTGCTTACTTTTTCTGTACTCTGTGGATGGATTGATGTGTTTGGCGACTAGATTACCCTTAGGTTAGGTACGATCTGGATGTTGACACAGTTTTCTGCAGGTGGCCACGCTCATGTAGGGCAATATAAAAAGGGGGCAAATCAAAAAAATGCATAAATATTATAAACTCTTTGCACAGGTGCTTCAGCTGCTAAAGCCCCCAAATCATAAAAAGAGCGTGGTCAGTGTGTTTACTTTCTTTTCTGCTCATATACAACTGCTTGGGAATAACTGCTTTTTATATATTAATTGCTTAGGATAACCCTGCAGGTGAGTCTAGATTTTTATATCAATGTAATTTGTGTAAGTGTCAAGTGTTGTGAAAGTTGATTTTGAGTTGGGATGCATAGATCCAAAGCTTGGATTCCGAAGAGGAAAGGATACCCCTTTAGGGAACACTCCTTTTCCATTTGGAAATCCAAATTTGGATCATACTTTTTCCTTACCCAAAGAGGAAAGAGTGGCCTTCCCCTTAAAGGAAGTGCCCTCTCATCCATTTGGGTAATCCACTACGAAGATTCCAAGAAGATTAAAGAAAAGGAGTCCAAAGAAGAATGAGATAAAAGATCTGAAGATTTGAAGATTGAGAGTATCCCACTCAAAATAACTTGCGTCATTACTAGGTTTAGAATCCGGGTTGTTGTCAGTGGTGCCCGTCCACTTCACTTTCTGTAATATTATGGTTTGTAATAAGCAAGGCAATTCTGCCTATGGACATTTATTAATTAATTTGTATTTGATGTGATGATTTGATTGCCTTTAGGATCACTTGTTTTTACTAGTTTTTTGGCGGTTGCATGCCGCTCTTTGTTTTCGCCTGGATACGTGAGACTCGTGAGGGTGTGAAACTTTTCTACTCATAATTTTAAAAGTCTAAAATTTTAGTGAGTCTAAATAACATAGAAAGATAACGAATCTAGGGAATTAGCCGGGGATCGCCCCTGGGGTCGCATGCATATTTTTGCATTCTTCTTTCCTTGTTTTAGACCCTTCCCCACCTACGGGTAGAGTCCGGATAGTCTGACCTATGAGGACGAGGTGCCGGACCTGGGGAAGTCCAGTCTTCTAAAAAATTATTTTATAAGCCTGTTTTTAAAATTTCAAGCATATTTGATTTGAGGTTGTTAACCAGCATGCATTGCATTAGATACAAATTAAAGAGTCAAAATTTTAATTTCATAGTCCTTAGCATTTTAGCACCCAACATAAGTCAAAGGGGCCAATTAGGAGAATCTCTAGATGTCGGCCCCAACTCTCCAAAACTTTAATTACCACGTCCCTACCACTCTTTCATAAAAAAAAGACCGGATTCATGTATTTTAAATCGATTAGGTGGTTAGCTGGCTCCCCAATCCAGGCCGGGGTAAGTCCAGATCTTGCACTGCATTAGTTAGGATCGGACGACTGTGGTCCAGTGTCCAAAATAGATTTAGGTTCCGGGGTAGATCTTTGATTATAAGACCCCAAGTTTCGGGAATATAGTCCCAAATTTCTAATAAAATACTTAACTCTAATTAAAGCTTCATTTCAATCCTAAAACATAAAGCCCAACACTTAGATTAAGTTGGAACACTTCCGGATGGTTCTGGAATCTTAAAGTGTCTCATACTTCTCCTCCTTTAACTCCGTTAATAACTGCTCAATTTTGATCCATTCCCTATTGAGTTTCCAAAATTCATCTCTTTTTTTGATATCACTCCTAGAAAATCTGACAAAATTTTGCCACTATTTTAATCGAGAGTTTTTGTAGGGGATTTTGTCTCCCTACGATGTAATTAACTACGAGGGCTTGCGCTCGTAGGAGATTTAGAACCACACACACCTGATTTTAAAATTGATTTTTCAAAGTTCAATTGGATTTCTTTGGGAAAACTTAAAATACTAGTGATCGTTATTATAACAATCAAAGAATTATCATCGAATAGTATTTTCTCCCTACGGGGAGATACACTTTTCTTTGATAAGGCTTTGGATGTGAAATCAACGATCACACTTCTTGAATATTGTGGTTGGATATTCAGTAGAATCGCATTTTGACCTTTCAGGGCCATATAAAGTTCTCTTTAGCATCCGATCATGATATTCAAGATGAATTTCATAATTCTAAATCTGAATAGCATTATGAAATTTTATTTTCACCTCTCGAGGTGAAATGCTTTTTCTAACGAGACAATTCGATTTTAGAATTCAATTTTAAGTCCTAAAGAAAACTAATATTTTTAAAATATATTTTCAAAATACCACCAACACTATTATAAATAGCCTTCAGATTATATATATTTGGATGATATATAAAAACCATGTTGAGATTCATTAGTCTTTTACTTATATTATATTCATTAGTTGCTCTATGTAATACATAAATTATAAGTTTTATTTTATTACTTCTCCAACTAGATTTTAGGGTGATTCTTTCAACAATTGGACATCATATGCCATGTATAGTATCAGGTCATATTGGGTCAGGTTATGATAAGATTTTTGATATTAAAGCATAAGTTGGAGAAGTGAATTGTAACATAGCAGTAGGATTTAATCTATAGAAGAGTGATATTATTATGGATAGTTTGGGCGCCCATTTTATTTATTTTCATATGCATGTATTACATTCAATTGTGTTCAGTATTTTGAGACGACTAATCTACCTCAATTAGATCCAAATATGGACCATAATCAGAGCTCTAGTAAGGAAGCTCAGGTTCAAGGTATAACTCATATGATCAATTTTATAAAGATTTCTCAGATTACATGTATTGTGGCATAGTTACTTCGTGAGGCACACACACAGGTTATTAGTACCTAATTTGACATAAAAAAACATTCATAGAATTTCATGAGATTACATCCTACTAAACTTTTAGGTGTTATTGGGCCTAAAGCAGTTGAGGATTGGATAATAAGGATAGACAATACTATAGATGAGATGCATTATCCTCCTCAGAGGAGAGTTAAATTAGGTCTATTTTTATTAGATGGTGAGGCAAAACACTGGTGGTTGGGCTAGCAAAAAGAGAAGTTTTAAGGTCATACAAATATCCTGATTACTTGGGATGAGTTTGTTTGGATGTTTAGGACACGGTTTGTATCTCCATATGCTAGGAGACCACTATAGAGCTCTTTTCTAAAGTTAATTCATGGAAATATGTTAGTGATGCAGTGCGAGGTAGATTTTATTGCCTTTCTAGGTATACTCCATAGTTAGTTGGTACTTCTAAGAAGAAGTGCTACCAAATTTTGAAGGGATTCTAAGATGCTTTGAGGTAGCCATTATTGGCATATGATATTATAGACTTTCCTCAATTGGTTGAGAGGTCTAAAATGATAGAGACTAATCTTATAACAGTACAATAATGATGGACTATAAGTATGAAGAGATTTTGTGGTAAGATAGCTAGTAATATCCATTTTGGGAAGAAGATTAAGTTTAGAAGGAGGGGTAGTTTGTAGCAATTTCTTTTAGATCAAATAGAGGCAGTGTTGTTAGTTTTGCTGGTTTAGTGAGTGAGGCCACATTATGTCAGTAATGTGGTAGAAGGCCTAGTGGTCATTATTATAGAGCATTAGGCAAGTGTTTTCACTATGGTCAATTTGGGCATAGGATTGATGAGTGTCCACATGATGGCTTTCATAGATATATTGATTTCAAAGGCTCTAGGCAGCCTACTAAGGGTAAGCCGAGGGAAACACCACCTCGACCATATTTTAAGGCTTATGATAGCTGAGATGTTGGTCTGGTATCACGAGGTCAACCTTTTAGGGGTTTGTGAGGTGTTGATAATTCTATCGCTTTGAACCCAATACAACCATGAGTTTATAGTCTAATATAGCAAGAGGCTAGTGAGTCTTCAAATGCTGTGATAGGTATGACTTATATTTTCGCATCTCTTTACTATATTTTATTTAATTTTATTACTAGCCATTCTTCATATCTAACCAGTATTTTGGTTCTCTCAATTGCCGTTTATATTATTAAATGTTTCTTTATCTGTTGTTTTGCCTATGAGAGATTGAATGGTGGCTAATAGGGTTTATTTTTTTTATTATTTATAGTTTTTAAATAGAGTTTGGAGATTTGGTTTAATTTTGTTACCTATTTTTGCATTTGATGTCATTTTGGGTATGGAATGGATGAGTCGATATGGAGCTCAGATTGAATGTTTGAAAAAGAAAGTGACTTTGTATCAGAATGGTGATAGCTTTATCTTTTATGAAATAAGAGTTATTCTTTCATGTCTGATTTCTGCTTTAGTAGTGGATAGGCTTTGGAGGAAAGGTTACCTAGTATTTTTAGCATTTATTAGAGAAGTGAGACCCTCTTATGATCCTATGAGTATTATCCATGTAATTCATGAGTTTCTAGACGTCTTTCCTAAGGAATTTGTGACATTACCACCAGATAGAGAGATAGAGTTTTATATTAATCTTTTTCTTAGCACTACTCAGATCTCTAAAGCTCTGTATAGAATGGCACCTAAGGAGCTTCAGAAGTTAAAGTTTTAGCTTCAAGAGTTAGTTAACAGGGGATTCATCCGTCCTAGTGTGTCTATGTATGGAGCATTTATTCTATTTATGAAGAAAACGGACTATCATGGAGTTAAACAAAGTTATTATAAAAAATAAGAATCATTTACCAAAGTTTGATGACTTGTTTGATCAACTGGATGGATATTTAGTATTTTCAAAGATTTATCTATGATTAGGTTATCATCAATTGAAGTTAAGGGCATAGGATATGGAGAAGATTGAATTTAGTACAAGGTACATATATTATGAGTTTTAAATCATACCATTCAGAGTGACTAATGCCTTAGCGTCTTCATGGATTTGATGAATAGGGTTTTTAGAAAGTATATTGACCAATTTGTAATCATCTTTATAGAATATATTCTAATTTATTCTAGATCCAAGAAGGAGCATGAAACACTTGAGGATTGCTCTAGATATTCTAAGGCAATATTAATTATATGTTATGCTCTTGAAGTGTGAGTTCTCGTTGAGGGGTATTTCATTTATAGGGAATGTAGAGCAGTGCAAGCATTACAATAGATCCCCAGAAGATTTGGGTTGTGTCTTATTAATCAATGCCTATTATAGTTTCAGAGGTTTATAGTTTCTTAGGCTGAGCTAGCTATTATCAAAAGTTTATTCAGGTATTTTCTTACATCTCATTACCTTGGATGAGACTCAATTAGTATTCAAATAGCTTTTATATGGACTCCAGAGTGTGAGGAGAGTTTTTAGCTATTTAAGGATCATTTAACTTCTGCTTCAATTCTGATAGTTCCTTCAAGTATAGAGGGGTTTCAGCATTTCAGTGATGTATCATTAAAAAATTTGGGATGTGTACTAATGTAGCATGGTAGAGTTATTTCTTATGCATCTTGATAGTAGAAACTACATGAAAGGAATAACTCGACACATTATTTAGAGTTAGCAACTATTGAATTTATATTGAAGATTTGGAGGAATTACTTGTATGGAGTCATATGTGAGAACTTTATTAACCATCAGAGCATGAAGTATATTATTACTCAGAAGGATCTGAATTTGAAGCATAGAAGATGGTTATAGTTGATTAAGGATTATGATTTTTTAATTCAGTATTAGCCTGGTAAGGTGAATGTGGTAGCCGATGCTTTGAGTAAGAAGTCTTCAGGTACTTCTCTTTTGTTGCTTACTTTTGTAGATCTTCTTATTTGAGATTTGGAGAAGCTAGAGATAAAAGTGGCATCCAATAACTTAGATCCAAGTTTGCTGGCTTAGATGATTATTCAGCCTACTTTATAGGAAAAACTTCTAGAAGCTCATAAGTTAGATGTAAGTATCTGAAGCTAAATGTTTAGATTAAAGCTGGTAAGAGACTTAAACTCTCTCTATTTGTGTTTGATATCATCTTCTATGAGAATAGATTGTGGGTTCTTTCTGTTGGTGGATTAAGAATTGAGATTCTATATGAGGCACATTATTCGGGCTACACTATTCATTTAGGAAGCAATAAGATATACAGAGATTTGAAATGTATATTATGGTGGCCTGGATTAAAGAACGATGTAGTTGAGTTTGTTTTGAAGTGTGAGGCCTATCGATTAGTAAAAGCAGAGCATTAGTGGTCGAATGATCTTTTATAGTTGCTACCTATCCTTGAGTAGAAATGAGAGGAGGTGATGATGGGCTTTGTTATAATTTTTCCCAAATTGAGGCATAGAAATGATTCCACTTGGGTTATTATTGATCATTTAACGATGTCAGCTAATTTTATTCTAATTTGATAGACTGATCCAGTAGATAGATTGGCACAGATATATGTCGTAGAAATTATTAGATTGTATGGTGTGCCAAAAGTGATTGTATCTTATCATAATAGTTGATTTACCTCCAAATAATGGAAAGGAATAAAATAGTGAATGTGTAAAAAATTGCATTTAAGTATAACTTTTAATTCGCAAAAAGATGGATAGTCTGAAAAGACTTTTCAGGTACTGGAGGATCTTTTGAGACTTTGTGTTTTAGACTTTGGCAGCAATTGGGAGGATTATATTCCACTGATAGAGTTTACATATAATAATAGTTATTAGTTCCACATTGGCATGGATCTTTATGAAGCCCTGTATGGTAAGAAGTGTAGGACCCCTTAATCTTTGATAGAGGTGGGTGCAAATATGTGATATGGTTAGCTTTTGTGGATGAAACAATGGCAAATATCAATCAAATCAGTGAAAGATTGAGAGTTGTACATGACAGATAGAAGAAGTATTATGATTAAAAATATAGGTTGGAGGAATTTCAAGTTGGTTTCTTTGTTTATGTTAAAGTTTTTCCTATGAAAGATTTCAACAGATTTGAAAGAATCATTAAGCTGAGGCCAACGTACATTGAACCTTTTGAGATTATTAAATGGATTAGTAGTTCTACTTATAGGTTGTTGTAGCCTTGATCATATGTCCAAATATATAGTGTATTTCATGTATCTTCTAAGAGGAAGTGGGTATCTTATTCTGAAAAGAGATTATCTATAAAAGATATGGAGGTTCATCCGAACCTACACTACATAGAATAGCCATATAACATTTTGCATATGATGTCAGAATATTGAGGTGTAAATAGATTATGATGGTCAAGGTGTAGTGGAAGCATAGGACCGCTAAAGAGGCTATTTGGGAGATAAAGCCTGGTATGGGATAGCTATATCAAGACTTACTTTTATTCACAAATGTCGAGGAAAACATTGTTTTAGGTGGGGGGATCGTTATAACTCAAAAACTTGAAAAATATATTTTTACATACAATAGTCATGAATTTATTCAAGAGCCATTATATGTCCAAATCATAAAGTGTCTTTGCCAAAACATTTCTATTATTGTGTTTTAGTTAAACCATTTTTTTCATAATTTTTAAGCACTGGTGAAATTCTTGAAGAAATTAGCACCTAATAGTACAATTAAGGGTTTTGGGACCATTACGGGTCTATCATGCAAACTAATTTCACCAATTTTTTTAAATAAAATGAGCTATTTTATAGTTATTATTTCTATAATTTTTGGAATGCTAAAAGAATTTTTATGTTTTTTGTACTAAAAGTTTATTTGAATATTATCATTATATTATTAATTTAAAGAAAAAAAAACCTAATCATCTATCAATATTATTAAAATGGCATCAAGCTCAATTCATGCATTTTCTAAAACCAGAGAATTGTTTGGGGGAAATTTAGAGACAATAGAGGAGACATAAGGAAGAAAGTTTGATTTTGGAAATCGTAGAGCAATTTTTGTCCATCAGCCCAATTGAGAATTTTACTCACGTCGGGGTAAGTTATATTTTGCCTATTTTAGTTTCCAATAATTTGATTTTTTGGTATTTTTTTTATCAAATTTGTATTTACATTACTAAAAAATAAGGATAACATTGTTTTGGAAAAACTTTTATCGCATTACTTTTCTATGTTATAGAGAGTGAGATTATTAACTTGAGTATATTCTGAAAATTTTTCACTAGGTGATTTTGAAAAAGAAGTAATTTTTGCCTGCTCAGAAATTTATTTTGACATTTTAAAAAAGTGCTTTAATTTAATTAAAGCTTTAGATTGATATTTTACACAATCTCTAGTAATTTGCTTATGTTTGTAAATTATAAATTTTTGTTCAATAGTATTTTTATTGTCTATCATTATGACAATTTGAAAATTTTGAATTTTGTCCATTTAGGCTTTGATTAATGAATATATCAAAAAATATGAATGTTATTATTTTTGTTGTGATGTGATATCAGTTCCAGTGAGCGACTAAGGTGAGATTCTATTACGTCGGTTCTAGTGGTCGGTTGAGTTGGGATTCTTTTATACCATTTCCATTAGGCAACTAATGTGGGATTCTATTATTTTGGTGTCAGTGGGCTATCAAGGTGGGATTCTGTTACTGAAGTATTATTATGCCGGAGCTAATGGGCTATTGAGGTGGGATCTCTTATGAAGTGCTTACTTCTAATTGAGTTCAATTTACTATTTATTTAATTGTATTAAATATCAGTATATAATTCAACATAATGTTCTTAGTTCTTTTGATTTTAGTTGTTAGTTTCTATTTTAGGTTATGATAGTCTACTAAGGCATGTTAGCTCATCCCTACTTTTTCTTTTATTTTCAAGCTCAGGGAAGGATAAAGAGCGAGCTGAGCAGTTTTGATAACAAGCCCCAATATGTGATGTAGATATGTTTTGATTTGTTTTGATTTTTGCAGGCTTGGCTTTTATGATTTTATTCTCTATATTGTTGAGTATTGTTGTAGAAAACCTTCATATTATATATTTTGGATGATATATAAAAAACCATGTTAATATTCAGTGGTCTTCTACTTATATCATTTAGTAGAAGATCTATGTAATATATAAATTAGAAGTTTTATTTCAGTACTTTTGCAACCAGATCTTTGGATGAATTTTGCCACAATTGGACATGGTATGACCTGTATGCTTTTGGGTCATATCGAGTTGGGTTGTGATAAGTATGGTTTGAAGATTTTTAGCATGATATATTTAAGCTTTTCATATCAATTGTTTGGTATGATCTTGGGATCATATGGTACAATTAGTTTAATGTTGTTCATATTGTATAGGAAAAACTCTAGGATGATTGAAAATCATCTCTATCATTTATCCAACATGATTTACATCGTACTATATGATTAGCTCAAAATTTAAGATTTTTTCTAGGACGATCATCAGGACAATTGAAAACCATCTATGTTAATCGTCTAGTAAGATTAACATAATAATATACATTTTACAATTTTAATTAAATATTGATTTGATTGACTAATCATAGGGATTAATTTAGGTAAGTTTTTAAATATCATACAATATGATCTAAATCGTACGATACGATCATTTTAAAATTTGAAAATTAAAATACTTACATAAATCTAATTGGCGGTTAGGGTTTTCATACTAAATTGATGGTACATGTTGATCTTGTTCATAAAATATGATTAGTTTAAAAATTAATTATATAATTAGCCATTTAAACACTTTTTGGATACCTGATTATACAGTATGATATGGATTATATGGTATGATTAATTCAAAAAAAATTATTCTTTGATTTTCTCACTTCTTATGTGTGTGCATGGTCACCAAGTTAGCATAGACTTTTTACAGGAATTTGACTCAGTAAATATAAAAATATAAACTCTTGTAAAATATTTTTCTATTCTACCCAATCTTGATCCATAAAGTTTCATGCTTGTTATATGATGTGACTGAAATGTTAGTGAACAGAAAAACTAATAAAAAATACAAATGCTAGGAAAAATCAAATGGCAATCAACAATGTTTGTTATGATAAAAAATCACATGCTCATGATTTTGGATTGCAACACTTATGACCCCATCTTCTTGCTCTTTTTTGTATGCATGAAAGGATAATGACATGTTTTTGTGATGAGTTACCTTATGAATGAGATGTGCATGCAAGATTAAGTGATTGTATAAGTAATAAAATGATGAATATTGAGTGTTATCCTGTAGAAACCAAAACAAACAAGTACATAAATTGGGTTTATTTTGGCTCTATTCAAATAATCAAATTGAATTAAGGTGGAAATTAGTTTTTTTTTAATTATTATTATTATTATTATTATTATTTTAATTAAGGTGGCAATTAGTGTACAACAACAACAACAACATCAAGCATTTGTCCCACTATGTAGGGTCGGCTGCATGAATCATTTTTTTCCCTTGTGTCTGGTTAAAAGTCAAATTCTAGTTTAAATATAATAAAGAAATATCATTTCTAATATTTTATAACCAAGTATTTTTAGGTAGGCAATTAGTGCTAGAATTTTCCCTTAAGTTTGAGGACTTTTATATCACACAACAATCCTGATGTATTTCAACACTTCAACCATCTAATTTGAATTATGCTGATAATATCCTTATCTTTTTCACCATCACATTCAATAATAGAGCCAAGATATCTAAAATGTGTACTTATATTAATGACTTGATAGTCGAAAGTCACAATCCCCTCAGTAAGTCTATAACTACTAAAATAACACTCCATATATTCAATTTTAGATATACTCAAGCGAAAACCTTTGGACTCTAAGGTTGACCTCCATAATTCAAATTTGACTTCAAATCCCTATCTAGTCTAATCAATAAGAAGAATATCATCAACAAAAAACATACACCAAGATACATCTATTAGGAAAGTTGCTATTTGCATGTTTTACATTCTTGCAACTTGTATAGTTTTGATGATTCCAAATATTATTATTTTATGTGTTGTTATCTCCTAACATTTTTTGGAAGATTTGTTTTTGCTCTTGTGTGTACTAATATTTCAGAAAAATCAAACCTCAGACTACGAATACTTCAAATCAGATTCAGCATGAGATACTTTGTGAATTTGAAGCTTGTACTTTTTATTTGAATTAAATTTGAGAGGGAGTGATTGTAATTGAGTGAATAAATTTACACACACTTAAAGGAGATCTTGAAAAAGTTTTTGTACTGATCGTACGAGACGAACATTGTTTGTACGGGACGATCAGATCAGTTATCTCCTTGTAAGAGCAATAGAACAGACAGGAATTGAATTGAAAAATTTTTCTAAGGAATGATCGTCCAGACGAAATCATTTTTCATCCCAGGACGAGTTTCTCACTGTAAAAATTTCGTCCAGACGAAGTCCAGTTCGTCCAGGATGATGGGAACTGACTATGGAAGTTTCTGGCAATGTTCTGCAGTTTTTGAAACCGACTTTTGATATAACTGTTCGTACCAGACGAAATTTTTTGTCCCGGGATGAACCAATTTTGTCCAGGACGAAATTAGTTTGTACAGATGAACAAATGGTTCGTACGGGACAGTTTTTTACTCAGTTCGTCCGTACTAACTCAATTTCGTACGGGACGATCCAGTGCGCAGAAAAACATGTTTTTAGCAGTTTTTTGAGCGCTTTTTCATGTCCTTTCTATATAAGGAGTCCTAGAAATTATTACAAGTGCCTTTGGAGTTGTTTTCTCTTGAGAGGGAGAAGATCCTTTGAGGGGATTTCGAGGGAGTGTGGAGGGGATATTCACACGGTTGCTCCGGCAAAGGCTCTCAAGTGAAGTTCAACAACATTGGTCCGATTCTCTGCCGACACTTGGAGAGTGTAAAAGGACGACAAAGTGTATCTTTGATAGCCATTGTGTCTTCGTTCTTTGGGAGAAAACTAGAAGAGAGAACTTGAAAGGGAGAGAGGAAAGGGTGGAGTTTGAGAGGGAGAAGATCCTTGGAGGGGATTTCAAGGGAGTGTGGAGGGGATATTCACACGGTTGCTCCGGCGAACTTGCACTTTAGTACCATCGGATTCAAGAGTCGTCTTGAGGGAAGTTTTGGCGAGAAGAAGATCTCTTTGGTGTCAAAGAACCCGGCTACTCCGCCGCACTGGGGAAGGTGAAAGTAATTTTGTATAGGCTTCTTCGTCTTGCTGTGGGGGCAAAAGGAGAGTCACTTTGTGGTATTAGTGCAATACTCGGAGGGTGCCTCCGGGGAGTGGACGTAGGTCAAGGTTTGACCGAACCACTATAAATCTGGTGTGTTTTTTCTTATTTTTCTTCCGCATTTAATTTCATTGCAAGTTATTTACTCTGGTTGAAAAGTTTATTTTTAAACTTTAAATTTAACTTGCATTAATAATTAAAAGGTTTTCTAAAAATCCAAGAGTAGAAGTATAATTTTTAAATTACCAATTCACCCCCCCCCCTCTTGGTTAGCCTTGGGACATTTAGTTAGGCTTAACATCCTAATTCATATTGAACGAGTTCCAACAAGTGGTATCAGAGCTTTGTTTCAAAATCATAAGTTTAGACTACTTTTTGAAAAACGAGTATGGCTAATTTTAGAAACCATAAATTGTTTGAATAGTTGCTATTTGAATGATTTATATTTGTGCAACTTATGTAGTTTTGATGATTCCAAACATTATTGTTCAAATGAATAGTTATCTCCTAACAATTTCAGAAGATTTGCACTTGCTCTTGTGTGTACTAACATTTCAGGAAAATCAGACTCCAGACTACGAAAACTTCAAATCAAATTCAACATGAGAAATTTTGTTTATTTGAAGTGTCTTTTCTTTGAATTAATTTTGAAAGGGAGTGATTGTAATTGAGTGAATAAAATCTCACACACACAAACTAAGGAGATCTTGAAATTCTATACTGATCGTACAGGACGATATATATCGTACTGGACGAT
Organism: Dendrobium huoshanense; assembly: GCA_016618105.1. Taxonomy (NCBI): domain Eukaryota; kingdom Viridiplantae; phylum Streptophyta; class Magnoliopsida; order Asparagales; family Orchidaceae; genus Dendrobium; species Dendrobium huoshanense. The sequence goes on along the minus strand of CM028342.1, from coordinate 52,794,422 downwards.
CTGTCAGTTATCTCCTATAGAGCAGTTGGAACGAATAGGAACTTGCTTCGAAAAATTTTTCTAAGTCCTATTCGTCCAGGACGAATTTTTATATCGTCCCCGGCGATGGGCGCTCTGGAAAATTTTCGTCCAGACGAAAATAAATATCGTACCGGACGAACAGCTCTCTGGAAAATTTTCGTCCAGACGAAACCAAATTATCGTCCCCGGCGATGGGCGCTCTGGAAAATTTTCGTCCAGACGAAATAAATCATCGTCCAGGACGATCGGCTCTCTGGAAAATTTTCGTCCAGACGAACATATTTTCGTCCAAACGATAAACCGACTTAGGACAGTTTTCAGCAGTTTCTAGAACCGACCTTGTAATAACCGTTCGTACTGGACGAACCTAGTTCGTACAGGACGATCAGCTGTACGAAGTCATTTCGTACACATATACAAATAAGGTCGTTTCAGATCATTTAAGTAAAATCGTCCAGGATGATCCACGATCGTACCGGACGATTCACTGCGTACAGAATTGAAAACTTGCAGTTTTTGGGCGGTTTTTCTTGTCTTTTGTATAAATACTTCAAATTAGACTGCCACCCAATCTTTTTGTCACTTGAACTTCGTGCCTATTGAGAGAATAGTCAAGGGGAGAGTGGAAGAGAGCATTCAAAGGAGGATTCCTACCATTGGAGCAAGAAGGCTTCACTTGGATTGCTAAGGTAAGAATCTCTACTTGTGAAATTGGATTTCTTCACTCTTTTCTTTCTTTCTTCTAGGTTCTTGTGAGAAGATCATTCAAAAAGGTCTGGTTCTCTGCCGACACTTGGAGAGTGTGAACAGACGTGGGTTCTCTGCCTACACTAGGAGAGTGTAAAAGGAAGAAGGTTCTCTGCCTACACTAGGAGAGTGTGAACAGCCGTAGGGTTCTCTGCCCACACTAGGAGAGTGTGAAAGAACGACGGTTCTCTGCCAGCACTGTGGTTTGTGTAAAAGGACGACGGTTCTCTGCCGCACCGGGGAGTGGTGAAAAGAGGGTTTTGTATAGGCTTCTCCGCCTTGCTGTGGGTGCTAAAGGAGAGTCACTTTGTGGTATTAGTGCAATACTCAGAGGGTGCCTCTGAGGAGTGGATGTAGGTCTGGTTATAGACCGAACCACTATAAATCTGGTGTCATTTACTTTACTGCTTTTACGTTTCCGCATTTTAAATTTTAGTTTTAACAACTCTGTGGTTGAAAAATATTTTTCTACAAACTTTAAAAGAGAATTTCATTTCGGTTCAACTTTAATTTTAAGAGGGTTTAAAATTTTTAAAACTACCAATTCACCCCCCTCTTGGTAGCCGTGGGACATTTACTTAGGCTTAACAACCTAATTACTAGATTCAACAAGTGGTATCAGAGCTAGTTTCAAAATCATAAGTTTGAACTACTTTTTGATTAACGTAGATGGCTACATTTGGAAACCGAAACACACCTGAGGGTTACTCTATCACTAGACCTCCACTGTTTGACAATATTCCTTTTGATTTTTGGAAAACACGCATGTCTACTTTCTTACAGTCACTTGATTATCGCATGTGGATGTTAGTCCAGGAAGGTTACACAAAACCAACTAGATTAGTTGATGGAATTAGGGTAGATACACCCTATGCAGATTGGACTATAGAAGAACGTGACTTAGCACAATTAAATGCGAAATGTTTAAATAGTTTCTTTTGTGCTTTAAAATCTGAAGACTACATGCGAGTTTCCACTTGTAAAAGCGGAAAAGACATATGGGATAGACTTTGTATTACTTATGAAGGGACAAATGAGGTTAAGCAATCAAGGCTCAATATCTTGTTACATGACTACGAACTATTTCGAATGAAACCTAATGAATCTATATCTGACATGTACACAAGATTCACTCAAATTGTCACCTCTTTGCATGCTCTTGGTAGGGAATTAACTAATGCTGAAATGGTTAATAAGATTCTTCGTTGTTTACCTACTGCATACGATGCTAAAATTACTGCAATTACAGAGTCAAAAGATCTGAACATTTATTCTATTGACAATCTTCTTGGTTCACTCATTGCTTACGAGCAAGGAGTAAGTCAAAGAAAGATTGATGCAGGTGAACCAAGAAAGGACAAGAATATTGCACTAAATGTGGAAGAGTCAGAAAGTGAACACTCACAACCTGAGGATGAAGATGATATAGCACTGATGACTAGACAATTCAAAAGCTTTTTAAAGAGGAAGCAGAAGAGACGCCAGCAATGGAATAGAGGTAAGTATAATAGAAATGGCAAGGTTTCTAATGAAGTAATTTGTTATGAATGCAGGAAACCAGGTCATATAAAGACTGACTGTCCAAAACTCAAAGCCTCTCCTAGCAAGGAGAAGGTAGAGGAGAAACCAATGGTAAAGAAGGGCAAGAAGAAGTTTCAAAAGGCTTTTTGGGCGGACTCAGCTTCAGACTCATCTGAGACTGAAAAAGAAGAAGAAGTCACCAACCTTTGCTTGATGGCAGATAAAGCTGAACAATCAGATCAAGAAGAGGTATGTGATTTAACTTATAATGAATTGTTTGAAGTTTCTGAACACATGCATGATGCATATAGGAAAACGAAAAAGATGCATGCTAGTTTAGTCTTAGAATTGGAAGAGCTTAATAAGGAACACGAAATCCTTAGGAAAGATCATGCTTTAATTGATAGCAACCACATGAAACTACTTGATGAATATGATGACTTGAATAAAAATTTTGAGAAATTAAAATCATCCTATGCTGAACTTGAAAAAGAATTTGAGAAATTTAAGGATGAATCTGAGCACAAGACATATAGAGTAAGTTATACAAATCGAATCTTGGAGGAAATGAATTCATTTTACAAACTTACTATAAGAGCTCTCGAGGATAATAGGAACCCCCCTAAACTTGAAGATTTTACAAATCCTAAATATTATCCTAAATTCATGAAATCCCTTAGAAGACAATCATATGAGAGAAAACATAGGAATATTTTTCCTAATGTTAAATGTAACAATTGTGGATTTTTGGGACATATATCTCACACCTGCACTTTAAAGATGTTAAATCTAATTTGGTGTGGAGAACTAAGATGCATAAACCTAGACATATCACACATGCATCTGATTATAAATTTCATAAAGGTGAACCCAAACTAGTTTGGGTTCCCAGGTCTAACATTTGAGAATTTTGCAGGGATACTCTCACACAAGACCTCGTGAGAGTATATGGTACCTGGACAGCGGATGTTCTAAGCACATGACTGGAGATACTGCTCAATTCATAACGCTGGAAGCCAGGAGTGGAGGCAAGGTTACACTTGGAGATAATACCACAAAGAAAGTGGTTGGATCAGGTATGATTGGAAACTTGAAAAACTTTTTATAGACAATGTTTTATTAGTTGAAGGCTTAAAACATAATTTGCTTAGCATAAGTCAGCTATGTGATAAGGGCTATAATGTAAAATTTTTACCTACTAGCTGCATAATTAGCCTAAATGGGAAAATTGTTTTAAATGGAAAAAGGGTGAACAATGTTTACATGCTAGATTTAAATTATATTCAATCTCCTACTGCTTTTTGTTTGAAAACTGTTTCTGATGAATCATGGCTTTGGCATAGGAGACTTTGTCATTCTAGTATGAAAAATCTTAGAAAAATTACCCAAAAGAATTTGGTGAGAGGAATACCTAAACTAGACTTTACTAAGGACCATTTGTGTGATGCATGTCAATTAGGAAAACAAGTGAAGTCCTCTTTTAAGTCCATTAAAGATCTTAGGACCAGTAAACCTTTAGAAATTCTACACATGGATCTTTTTGGACCAGTAAGCACTGTTAGTCTAGGAGGAAAGGTATATGGATTTGTTATAGTAGATGATTTTTCAAGATTCACCTGGGTTAAATTTCTTTTTCATAAGAGTGAATCATTTGAGGAATTCAGAAATTTTTCAACTTGGATACAAAGAAAACTAGGATGTGAAATAATTTCTATACAAAGTGATCATGGAGGAGAATTTGAAAATGAAAGATTTGAAAATTTCTGTAAAGAAAATGGGATTGATCACAATTTTTCTGCACCTAGAACTCCTCAACAAAATGGAGTAGTTGAAAGAAAGAACAGAACATTAATAGAAGCCGCCCGAGCAATGTTAGCAGAATACTCACTTCCTAGATATTTTTGGGCTGAGGCGGTTAGCACTGCATGCTATGTTCTGAATAGGGTGAATGTGAGATCAAATTTGAATAAAACACCCTATGAGTTGCTAAAAGGAAGAACACCAAATTTGTCTCATTTGCATGTATTTGGTTGCAAGGTGTTCATACATAATAATGGAAAATCTGCCTTAGGAAAATTTGATCCAAAATCAGATGAAGGAATTTTTGTTGGATATTCAAGTGTTGGAAAATCTTATAGAGTATTCAACAAAAGAACTTTAGTTATTGAAGAAACCACACATGTTGTTTTTGATGAAAATGGAAACTTGGAAGAGCCAAAAGTTGTTGAAGAAGAAATTGAAGAAAACTCCCAAAATATTGATAGATTAAATTTGGAAGAAAATGTGGAAGAAAATTTAGAAAGAGAAGACCCTTTGCCTAGAGATTTGAGATTTTCTAAAAACCACCCAAAGGAATTAATCATAGGTGAACCAAGTGAGGGTGTTAGAACTAGGCGTGGATTAAACAAGGAAGTCAATCATTCAGCCTTTATTTCAACTGTTGAACCCACTAACATTGATCAAGCACTTTCAGATGAATTTTGGATATTGGCCATGCAAGAAGAGTTGAATCAATTTGTAAGAAATAAAGTTTGGGAACTAACTACAAGGCCAAAAGATCAAAGTGTTGTTGGAACCAAGTGGGTGTTCAAGAATAAAATGAATGACTCAGGAGTAGTCATTAGAAATAAGGCTAGATTAGTAGCTAAGGGGTATAATCAAATTGAAGGAATTGATTTTGAGGAAACTTTTGCTCCTGTAGCTAGACTTGAAGCAATTAGGGTTTTACTAGCCTTTGCCTGTTTTAAAGGTTTTAAATTGTTTCAAATGGATGTCAAAAGTGCCTTTTTAAATGGAGTAATTGAAGAAGATGTTTTTGTAGAACAACCTCCAGGTTTTGAAAACTCTAAATTTCCAAATCATGTTTTCAAATTAAAAAAGGCATTATATGGATTGAAACAGGCACCTAGGGCTTGGTATGAGAGGTTAAGCACCTTTCTACTTGAAAGATCTTTTGAAAAAGGAAGTGTGGATACAACTCTCTTTTTAAGGAAAATTGGAAAGGATATACTTATTGTTCAAATTTATGTGGATGACATCATCTTTGGATCTTCAAATAAACATCTTTGTGATGATTTTTCTAAAACAATGAGTAGTGAATTTGAAATGAGTCTAATGGGAGATTTAAATTACTTTCTAGGATTTAGCATTAAGCAACTTGAGGAAGGTACTTTTCTTAGTCAAACCAAATATATTAAGGACATCCTCAAAAAATATGAAATGGACAATGCTAAACCTGTTAGTACACCAATGAGTTCTTCAGTTCAGTTAGATAAAGACCTTAAGGGAAAATCTGTTGATCAAAAGAAATTTAGAGGGATAATTGGATCTTTACTTTACTTGACTGCTAGCCGACCAGATATTATGTTTAGTGTTTGCTTATGTGCTAGATTTCAATCAGATCCAAAAGAATCACATTTGACAGCAGTGAAAAGGATTTTAAGATATCTACTAGGAACTCAAAACTTAGGAATTTGGTATCCTAAGTTTAGCTCTTCATTTGAAATTATTGGTTACTCAGATTCTGACTTTGCAGGCTGTAGAGTGGATAGGAAAAGCACTTCTGGAACATGTCAATTCATTGGAAATTCATTAGTTTCATGGTCTAGTAGAAAACAAAATTCAGTGGCACTATCTACTGCAGAAGCAGAATACATTGCATTAGGAAGTTGTGTGGCACAAGTACTTTGGTTAAAACAACAGTTGATTGACTTAGGATTAACTATAGGCACTATTCCAATTTATTGTGACAATACTAGTGCTATTTGCATTTCCAAAAATCCTATTCAACATTCTAGAACCAAACACATTGATATAAGGCATCATTTCATAAGGGATCATGTATCCAAAGGAGAAATTGAACTCATACATGTTTCAACTGAAAATCAACTTGCAGACATTTTTACAAAACCTTTAGCCTTTGATACCTTCAGTACTTTAAGAACAAGGCTTGGTGTTATTGATTTGAATGCTTAACCAAAATGTCTTTGCAACATTGATATTTGTTGTATTTTGTTTTTGTGATTTTGTAAATTTTGTGTTTTTGTATGAATTGTTTTTGAATTTATGTTTTTGTCTTATGTTTTCTGTGTTGTTGATTATTTTTGTTGTTTTTGTTAATTTAAAAATTTAAAAATCAAAAATTTTTTTTTGGAGATCGTCCAGGACGAAATTTTTCGTACAGGACGATGTGTTAAGAAACAGTTTGCGCGAATTTAAACCGTTTTGAGAGCAGTTTTTTTTATTGGATCGTCTGTACGATCTGTGATCGTCCAGTACGATTTTTTCTTTTTCTCAAACGTCGGGACGATTGAATGCAGCGGTTGAGTGGATAAGACAGTTTTTAATACGAACTTCGTCTGTACGAAATTTTTTTTCGTATGTACGAACATGTGACGATTCATTGTAGGGGACGGTTTTCAAGAGTCATTAAAACGAAATGCTTTTTGATCGTCTGTATGAAATATTTTCGTATGTACGATCGGTCAAGTCAAAAAGCCTGTACGAAGGGACGCATCGTAAGTTGTGTTGAATACGAAAAGCCGTTACATTTTGGACGAATTGGATCGTCTGTACGAAATTACTTCGTCCAGACGAACAATAATTTTTCGTCCAGGACGAATATTTTCGTCCAGGACGAACATATCGTTTTTCTTTAAATATGAGGGCTTTCAAACTTGAAAATCACACTTTCAAACATCTTTTTCAATCCCTTTCTACATCAAATCAACTATGGCCTCCTCTAGCAAGAGACAAAAAGTTTTGGTGAAGAAACCCAACAGGAATGCTCCAGACAACTTCCTTTCCAAAGCAAATGAGGAATCTTTTCCTCGTTTTGCTTCTGCGAAAATCACTCCGTCTCGCATTCTTATCCAAATGGAGTTGAAATTTCGGGTATTACACCTCTTCGCCTCAACCCAATTTCATTTCATTCTCTCTCTTGTCCACCTCTACAATAAGCAAACCTACCATTACTTCCTAGCCAACATGAGTTTCAATCCTGACCACTCTATCATTAGTTCTTTTGTTTTTAAGAAAAAAGTTGAGATCACCAAGCACGACCTTGGTGCATTTTTAAACTTAAGGACTGAAGGATATAGAGCTCACACACTAATGTCAGAAAACGTCTTCCATTGGTATGAAATCAATAGGGTAATTAGAGAAAATGGAATTGACAATCATGTTGCTAGAGTGGCCGGTATGACCCAAGATGCCCGAATCATCCAGCATATCCTTAGATCCTCAATTATTCCTAAAGCTGGTGATAGGATAAACATAACTCCTCTCCTCTCTTGTCTAACTTTTTTAATCATGAAAAGACAACCTATTGATGAAGCCCAACTCATCCTAGATCATATCTATGGGCTTTCAGAAATAGGACATCCTGATCAGAAGAGGAAGAAGAATATTTCTTTAGGGCACTTGATTACTTATGTTTTGGAGAAGAAGTACAATATAGTCCATCCTGATGAGGAATATGAAGAGCCAGTTTATTACAACGATGCATCTTTCAGACTGCTCTTCAGGGAGGAAAAAGAAAAAGAAAAAGCACATGATAGTGCTTCAGAAGAAGAAGAAGAAGGAGTGCAAGCTTCTGCTTCTCAATCAGATTACCAGAATCTGATTGAGAGATTTGATAGACTAGAGACTCACATTGATCAAAGATTTGATCAATTTGATGCTCATCTTACGCAGCAGCAACATGACATTGGTAATATTAGAGATGAAGTTCATGAAATAAATACCAATGTAATGTTAATGGCCTCCTACTTCAATCTCTTTGGCGGCATTCCTCCACCTCCTCCTCCAGAACAGTAGAAGTTTTTTTTGTGTGTCTGGTGTATTTTTTTTTGTTTTGTTGTTATGTTTTTGTTTAAGTTCAATGTTTTTATGTAATTTTCTTTTTAATCAATGAAAGTTTGTTTGTCTTAGATTTGTTTTGAAATGTGGCTAATCTTTATGAATTTCATTAATATTATTTTTAATCTACATTGTGCTCAAATTTGATTGTAATATGAGATTATCTATATTAGAAAATCTAGACTTTCTAAATTTATAATTTGTCTATAACTTGTTGTATTTAGAATTGTTAAATTCATGTCTATTCATTTAGACTACATAAAATTTAATATTGTTATTGCAATTTTGATGTTATCTTATTTTGTATTTCTATGCTCAAATGATATTTATGCACCTAGAAATATTTGAAATGTTAGATTATAGATTTTGGAAAGAATTGGTTAAATTACTCTTGAAAATTGTACAAATGTACAAAAATCAAAAGGGATTCGCAAAAATTTGCAAAGTGAAAAAGAGGCACAAAATAAGCCCAACCAAAGACAAATGCACAAAAATGTGCTCCAAAACTTTGAAAAAGATGTGCAAAGCACCACATGAGGTAATTCTCTTCTTTCCAAATTCGTTTAATCTCTTAATTCAAGTTGATCTAATGTTCATTTATATTCTATTGAACTTTGAAATATAGAATTTTTTTTACATCTCACTTGTAATGATTTTCAATAATCAAAATGTCTAAATTGAATCATGTCTTTGATAAATTCTTCTTACTTACAATGTTATATCATTTCATAAATTTTATGAATTTCTATGATTGACCTAATATCTTTAGTTTAAAATTGCATACTCTATGTCAAATCACAATTTAGATTAAATTTTAACAATGAATTTCATATTATTATTTACATTTCTTGTCTTTTTCTTCTTCACTTTTTGTTGCTGTCAAAAAGGGGGAGAAATTATTATGTTTGTGTTTGTATTTTTGTTTTGTTTGTGATTTATGTTTGTGTTTGTGTTTTTGTTTTGTTTGTGATTTGTGTTTTCTGTTAAAATTTTAGAAAAACAAAAATTTTTGTTCTTTAATGCCTCCTTATTTTAATGTACTCATAAATTCAGGGGGAGTTTAGGAGATAAGAGATTTGTCTTAACTTGAAACCATACTAATAATAATTGTTTTGCCATCATCAAAAAGGGGGAGATTGTTTGAATAGTTGCTATTTGAATGATTTATATTTGTGCAACTTATGTAGTTTTGATGATTCCAAACATTATTGTTCAAATGAATAGTTATCTCCTAACAATTTCAGAAGATTTGCACTTGCTCTTGTGTGTACTAACATTTCAGGAAAATCAGACTCCAGACTACGAAAACTTCAAATCAAATTCAACATGAGAAATTTTGTTTATTTGAAGTGTCTTTTCTTTGAATTAATTTTGAAAGGGAGTGATTGTAATTGAGTGAATAAAATCTCACACACACAAACTAAGGAGATCTTGAAATTCTATACTGATCGTACAGGACGATATATATCGTACTGGACGATCTGTCAGTTATCTCCTATAGAGCAGTTGGAACGAATAGGAACTTGCTTCGAAAAATTTTTCTAAGTCCTATTCGTCCAGGACGAATTTTTATATCGTCCCCGGCGATGGGCGCTCTGGAAAATTTTCGTCCAGACGAAAACAAATATCGTACCGGACGAACAGCTCTCTGGAAAATTTTCGTCCAGACGAAACCAAATTATCGTCCCCGGCGATGGGCGCTCTGGAAAATTTTCGTCCAGACGAAATAAATTATCGTCCAGGACGATCGGCTCTCTGGAAAATTTTCGTCCAGACGAACATATTTTCGTCCAAACGATAAACCGACTTAGGACAGTTTTCAGCAGTTTCTAGAACCGACCTTGTAATAACCGTTCGTACTGGACGAACCTAGTTCGTACAGGACGATCAGCTGTACGAAGTCATTTCGTACACATATACAAATAAGGTCGTTTCAGATCATTTAAGTAAAATCGTCTAGGACGATCCACGATCGTACCGGACGATCCACTGCGTACAGAATTGAAAACTTGCAGTTTTTGGGCGGTTTTTCTTGTCTTTTGTATAAATACTTCAAATTAGACTGCCACCCAATCTTTTTGTCACTTGAACTTCGTGCCTATTGAGAGAATAGTCAAGGGGAGAGTGGAAGAGAGCATTCAAAGGAGGATTCCTACCATTGGAGCAAGAAGGCTTCACTTGGATTGCTAAGGTAAGAATCTCTACTTGTGAAATTGGATTTCTTCACTCTTTTCTTTCTTTCTTCTAGGTTCTTATGAGAAGATCATTCAAAAAGGTCCGGTTCTCTGCCGACACTTGGAGAGTGTGAACAGACGTGGGTTCTCTGCCTACACTAGGAGAGTGTAAAAGGAAGAAGGTTCTCTGCCTACACTAGGAGAGTGTGAACAGCCGTAGGGTTCTCTGCCCACACTAGGAGAGTGTGAAAGAACGACGGTTCTCTGCCAGCACTGTGGTTTGTGTAAAAGGACGACGGTTCTCTGCCAGCACTGTGGTTTGTGTAAAAGGACGACGGTTCTCTGCCGCACCGGGGAGTGGTGAAAAGAGGGTTTTGTATAGGCTTCTCCGCCTTGCTGTGGGTGCTAAAGGAGAGTCACTTTGTGGTATTAGTGCAATACTCAGAGGGTGCCTCTGAGGAGTGGATGTAGGTCTGGTTATAGACCGAACCACTATAAATCTGGTGTCATTTACTTTACTGCTTTTACGTTTCCGCATTTTAAATTTTAGTTTTAACAACTCTGTGGTTGAAAAATATTTTTCTACAAACTTTAAAAGAGAATTTCATTTCGGTTCAACTTTAATTTTAAGAGGGTTTAAAATTTTTAAAACTACCAATTCACCCCCCTCTTGGTAGCCGTGGGACATTTACTTAGGCTTAACAACCTAATTACTAGATTCAACATAAATTATTAGATGGATATTCGATTGTTAGACCACCTTTATTTGAAAATATTTTTTTTATTTTTGAAAAATTCGAATGTCTACTTTTTTGCAATCAATAGATTATCGAATGTGGCATATGATTCAAAATGATTATTCTATACCATCACGTATTATAGATGGAATTAAAACTGATACCCCTTTTTTTGAATGGAGTAGAGTAGAACAAATTTATGCTGAATTAAATGCTAAATGTATGAATTGTTTGTTCTGTGCTTTAAATTTGGAAGATTATATGAGAATCTCTACATGTACTACTGGCAAGGAAATTTGGGATAGATTATGTATTACATATGAAGGTACTAGTGAAGTAAAGCAATCTAAGTTGAATTTAAACCCTTTATTTATGTGTTTTTGTGTGTATGTTTTTTATTTGTTATATTTTTATTTTTATTTGTTTTATGTGTTTTTCTATTTTTAATTTTTGTGTGTTTTGTATGATTTTGAGATATTTTCATATCGGATTCCATGTTTATTGTTGTGAGACATTTGGAATGTGATATGAAGATTTTTATAGTTTGTGTACTTGTATTTTGTTTAATGTTTTTCTATTCTTTTATTGCTTTAGATTTTTTTTTGATGTTCTGTGTTTGAAATGTTCGTTAGCCTATAACTGCAACATAAAATTGAATTCATTAGAAAATCTAATTTTTCTAAATTTAAGTTGTGTTTATAACTTGATATTATTAAGATTGTCAATTTCATGTCTCTTATTTAGACTATATTAATTTTAATATTATTATTGCAATTGTGATGTTTTTTTTATTTTATATTTCACTTATCAATTAATATTTATGCACTTAGAAAGATTTGAAGTTTTAGATTACTGATTTTGGAAAGAATACAATTACTCTTGAAAATTGTATAACTGTACAAAAATAAAAAAAAATGCGCAAAGATTTGCAATGTGAAAAATAGACACAAAATAAGCCAACAAGTGAAAAGATGCACAAAAATGTGCCACAAAATTGAAAAAGATGCGCAAAGCGCCACATGTGGTAGTTATTTCTTTCCTTAATTTTTTAATCTCTTAATTCAAATTGATCTTATGTACATTTATATTACATATTGAAATATGAAATATAAAATTTTTATATCATCATTTTTTCAATGATTTTCTCTATCTTAAATGTCTAAATATACTCATGTGTTGATTAATTCTTTTTAGTTTCTATGTTATATCTCTTCTTAAATTTTATGAATTTTGTGATTTGGCTAATATTTTAATTTTATTTGTATAACTTATGTTAATCACTTTAAAGGTTAAATTTTTAAATGATTTTCATATGTCTGCTTACATTTCTAGTCTTTTTCTTCTTCAATTTTTGATGTTGTCAAAAAGGGGGAGAAATTGTTTGTTGTGTCTTGTGTATTCGTATTGTTGTGTGCTTGTTTTGTTTTGTTTTATTTTGTATTTCTAAAAATTTTGAAAACAAAAATAATTTTAATGCCTCCTTATTTTCATTTGTTCATTAATTCAGGGGGAGTTTAGGAGATTTTTAGAATTTGAAATTATACAAACAATAATTATTTTACCATCATCAAAAAGGGGAAGATTATTAGGAAAGTTGCTATTTGCATGTTTTACATTCTTGCAACTTGTATAGTTTTCATGATTCTAAATATTATTGTTTTATGTGTTGTTATCTCTTAACATTTTTTGGAAGATTTGTTTTTGCTCTTGTGTGTACTAATATTTCAGGAAAATCAAACCCCAGACTACGAAGACTTCAAATCAGATTCAGCATGAGATACTTTGTGAATTTGAAGCTTGTACTTTTTATTTGAATTAAATTTGAGAGGGAGTGATTGTAATTGAGTGAATAAATTTGCTCACACTTAAAGGAGATCTTGAAAAAGTTTTTGTACTGATCGTACGGGACGAACATTGTTCGTACGGGACGATCAGATCAGTTATCTCCTTGTAAAAGCAATAGAACGGACAGGAACTGAAATGGAAAATTTTTCTAAGGAATGATCGTCCAGACGAAATCATTTTTCATCCCAGGACGAGTTTCTCACTATAAAAATTTCGTCCAGACGAAGTCCAGTTCGTCCAGGACGATGGGAATCGACTATGGCAGTTTCTGGCAATGTTCTGCAGTTTTCGAAACCGACTTTTGATATAACTGTTCGTACCGGACGAAAATTTTTCATCCCAGGAGGATCCAGTTTCGTCCAGGACGAAATTGATTCGTACAGATGAACAAATGGTTCGTACGGGATAGTTTTTTACTTAGTTCGTTGTACTAACTCAATTTCGTATAGGACGATCCAGTGCGATGAAAAACATGTTTTTAGCAGTTTTTTGAGCAGTTTTTCATGTCCTTTCTATATAAGGAGTCCTAGAAACTAATAGAAGTGCCTTTGGAGTTGTTTTCTATTGAGAGGGATCATTGAGAGGGAGAAGATCCTTGGAAGGGATTTCAAGGGAGTGTGGAGGGGATATTCACACGGTTGCTCCGGCGAAAGCTCTCAAGTGAAGTTCAACAACATTGGTCCGGTTCTCTGCCGACACTTGGAGAGTGTAAAAGGATGATAAAGTGTATCTTTGATAGCCATTGTGTCTTCGTTCTTTGGGAGAAAACTAGAAGAGAGAACTTGAAAGGGAGAGAGAGGAAAGGGTGGAGTTTGAGAGGGAGAAGATCCTTGGAGGGGATTTCAAGGGAGTGTGGAGGGGATATTCACAAGGTTGCTCCGGCGAACTTGCACTTCAGTACCATCGGATTCAAGGGTCGTCTTGAGGGAAGTTTTGGCGAGAAGAAGATCTCTTTGGTGTCAAAGAACCCGGCTACTCCGCCGCACCGGGGAAGGTGAAAGTGATTTTGTACAGGCTTCTCCGCCTTGCTGTGGGGGCAAAAGGAGAGTCACTTTGTGGTATTAGTATAATACTCGGAGGGTGCCTCCGGGGACTGGACGTAGGTCAAGGTTTGACCGAACCACTATAAATCTGGTGTATTTTTTCTTATTTTTCTTCCGCATTTAATTTCATTGCAAGTTATTTACTCTGGTTGAAAAGTTTATTTTTAAACTTTAAATTTAACTTGTATTAATAATTAAAAAGGTTTTCTAAAAATCCAAGAGTAGAAGTATAATTTTTAAATTACCAATTCACCCCCCCTCTTGGTTAGCCTTGGGACATTTAGTTAGGCTTAACATCCTAATTCATATTGATCGAGTTCCAACAACATCCTCTTACAAATGTCTAGTGAGAACATCCATGACTAAAGTAAAAAAGATAAGGTCTTAAGGTTGATCCTTGATGTAATCCAATCAAAATAAGAAAATACTTGGTCAAACCACCTTGTGTTTGAGCACAAGTAATAGCTCTAGCATATATATCTTTAGTGATTTGAATATAAGTGTTATTCACTCCTTTCTTTTAAAAAACTCTTTGTTGCACTTCTCTTGAAACTTTATCAAATGCTTTCTCTAAATCAATAAATACCATATGTAGATCCCCCTTATTCTCTTTATATTTATCCATCAAACCTCTCAATAAATGTATGACTTCCATAGTAGACCTACCCTGCTGTTGGTGGAATTTTGAAAACAGGTTTTGAAAAGTATTAGTTTTCTTTGGGGATTTTAAAATTAAGATTTAATTCTAATTCTAAGGTCGAATCAACCCGTTAAAAAAAATTATATCACCCCGAAGGATGAAAATAAAATTTCATGGAGGTGTTCAGACTTAGAATTACGGAACTCATCTTGAATATCATGATCGGATTCTAAAGGAAAATTTCATATGGCCCCGAGAGAACAGAATGAAATTCCACTAAGTATCCAATTATGATATTCAAGAAGTATGATCTTCGAATTCACATCCAAAGTCTTATCAAAGAAGGATGTATCTCCCCGAAGGGAAATAACATCATTTAATGATAATCCTCCTAATGTAATAACGACAGTCATTTCTTTACCTTTTCCCAAAGAACTCTAGTAAGGTTTTGGAAAATCAATTTTAAAATCAGGTGCGTGTGTGGTTCCAAATCTCCTACGAGCGCATGCCCTCGTAGTTAATTATATCGTAGGTAGATAGAATCTCCTACGAAAACTCCCGATTAAAATGGTGGCAGAATTTCGTTAGATTTTCTAGGAGTGATATCAAAAAGAGAGGAATTTTGGAAATTCAAAAGGGAATGGATCGAGGTTGAGCAGTTATTAACAGAATCGAGGGAAGAGAGGTAGGGGACACTTTTAGATTCCGGAACCATCCAGAAGTGTCCCAACTTAATCTAAGTGTTGGGCTTTAGGTTTTGGATTGAAATGATATTTAATTAGAGTTGAGCATTTTATTAGAAATTTTGGATTATATTTTTGAAAATTGGGGTCTTATAATCAAAGATCTGCCCCGGATCCTAAATCTATTTTGGACACTAGACCATAGTCGTCCGATCCTAACTAATGCAGTGCAAGGTCTGGACTTATCCCAGCCTAGATTGGGGAGCCATCTAACCACCTAATCAATTTAAAAGTGATGAGTCCGATCTTTTATGAAAGAGTGGTAGACGCATTGTGTTTAAGGTTTTGGAGAGTTGGGGCCGACATCTAGAGGTTCTCCTAATTGGCCCCTTTGACTTATGTTAGGTGTAAAATGCTAAGGATTATGCAATTAAAATTTTGACTCTTTTAATTTGTATCTAATGCAATGCATGCCGGTTGACAACCTCAAATCAAGTATGGTTGAAATTTTTTAAAAAATAGGCTTAGAAAATAATTTTTTAGAAGACTGGGCTTCCCCAGGTCTGACACCTCATCCTCATAGGTCATACTATCCGGATTTTACCCGTAGGGGAGGAAGGGTCTAAAGCAAGGAAAGTGTAATGTTGAAATATACATGCGACCGCGGGGTCGATCCCCGGCTAATTCCCTAGATTCATTATCTTTCTATGTTATTTAGACTCACTAAAATTTTAGACTTTAAGGTTATGAATATAAAAATTTTCACACCCTCACGAGCCTCTCGAGTCCAGGCAAAAACAAAAGTGGCACACAATCGCCAAAAAACTAAGAAAAACAAGCAGTCCTAAAGGCAATCAATTCATCACATCAAATATTAATAAATCAATAAATGTCCATAGGCAAAGTTGCCTTGCTTATTACAAACTAGAATTTTACAGAAAGTAAAGTGGCCGGGCACCACTAACAACAACCCGGATTCTAAGCCTAGTAATGACGCAAGTAGTTTTGGGTGGGATATTCTCAATCTTTAAGTCTTCAGTCTTGTTCTTCTTTGGGCTCCTTTCCTTCAAGATCCTTGGGTTCTTTGAATTGGACTACCCAAATGGATAAGAGGGCACTTCCTTTAAGGGGAAGACCACTCTTTCCCCTTTGGGTAGGGAAGAGATGTGGCCCAAATTTGGATCTCCAAATAGAAAAGGTCTACTCCCCTTAGGGGCATCCTTTTCTCTTTGGAGTCTAAGCCTTGGACCTATATATCCCAACTCAAAGCTAACTTTCACAACACCTACAAATTACACAAATTACATTTTCTTGAAATTAAAATCTAGACTCACCTGCAGGGTTATCCTAAACAATTAATAAATAAATAGCAATTATTCCCAAGCAGTTATATATATATGTAGAAAAGAAATTAAACACACTGGCCACGCTCCTTTTATTTGGGTGCTTTAGCAGCTGAAGCACCTGTGCAAGCAATTATAATAATTGATTTTTTTTATTGACTTAGCCCCCCTTTTTATTGCCCTGCATGAGCGTGGCCACCTGTAGAAAATTGTGTTATTGACCTCATTTTTGTATGAGGTCTCCAATGGGATCCTAAAGCTAGCTCAGACTCAAGTCAATCCAATTCCAAATCAATTTCAGACTCAAGTCTCAGATCCTAAGGCTTGGTCCTAAAGGCCTTTTTCAGCAAATCTTTGGATACTCCAAAACCTAGTCAAATGGACTCTGATTTAAGTTCTATCAGTTTCATACTGATGGGGCATATCTATACTATCAACCCTCAAAATTTGAGCCCATTCTGAGGTCTCTAACCCCAGAAACTAAATTAAATTCCAAAGGCTGCAAAACCTTCAAATATTTACAACCTATGCCATTGGACCTTTCATCCAGTGGATCCTGACTCTAGAGCCTTCATTAAAGCTTCCAATCACTTCCAGACCATTAATCTTGATATGTTGATCAATAAACTATATTTTTATAGATGCATTTCTGCCCCTAGTGGACCTGAGCTTAAAATGACTAAAATTCCCCTAAGAGGTGTAAATAGTCACTTTGAACCAAATGAGCTCCAAACTCAATGCAACCACCTCCAGCAAGTTTAAAATGACATTTCAAACCTATTGCACCCATTTCCAACCCCTAGGTTAACCTTGTTGACCAAGTCAACAGGTTTGACCCAAGAGGCCCTTTAAGGGTCTAAATAGGTGTTTTGGACCAATTGATCTCCCTAGACCTTGGGACCACTTCCAATGGTCTCTAAAAATCATTTCAAACCTGTCCAGCGCAGACCCATACTCTGGGTCAACCTGGTTGACCCAGTCAACCTAGTTGACCCAATTATCCCTTAAGGCTTAGAATAGGTCATTTCAACCCATTCAATATATTGAACCCTTCTTAAATCTCAGACCAACTCAATTACACCCTTCAAGCCTCTTTGGTTATCACCCCATCTACCCAAGTCAAGTTGACTTGGTCAGCTCAAGCAAACATGGGATACCACCTTACATAGACTCTTTCACTCACATAATACTTCTAGTCATCTAAACACTATGTAAATCACTCAACTAGCATGCCATGAACTCCTCACAATCCACCTCATCAATCATTGACTGAGTTGACTGGTCAAACTATTCAACTCAATGCTTAAAGAAACACTCTTATGGTCAAATTCCCCCCATTCAACTTATTCTCCTAAAATCAAATTCATCTAACAGTCTAAATTCATTTTAGGCATGGTTTAGACTCCAATTCAGCAGCCTTGACCTCCCTTGACCAGTCAATTGGTCAACTAGAGCTCAAATGAGCTCTAATAATCAACCCAACTTATCAAGCCATACCCAATCCAAACCAGACCCTTGCAGCCCTTAGGATCCATTCCAGAAGGTTCTTTGGGCTCAATCAAACCCAACCCAGCAGCCAAATTGGCCCAGCCACCTCAGATGGTCCCCTCCCATGTGAGGATAAGCCAAGAGAGTGGCCAGCTCATCTCAGCCAGTACAATCCTTTCTCCTTCAACCTAACCGTCTGATCCAGGTGTCAATCATCCCAGAGACTTCCCTAAATGATCCCAGCCGCTCCTTTTGGCTCCAAACGACCAAATAGGGCAAAGGGACAAAAATCACTCAGGCTAAGCTATCTCTCTTCCCAGTCCATCTCCAGAGCTTTGGACATTTTATTTTAAAATCCTAGAGCTTCCTCCATCTTTCCCTGACCTTTTCCGATCGATTGGACACTGCCGGCAGCGGGAAGAAGGAAGGACCAAACCTAGCTCTGTCCAAACCATCCTTACTCCGTGTAGAAGCTTCCTCCGAGCTCGAAGCCTGAAGGAGATCAACACGTGGACAGTCTACAAGTTCATCCGTGTTTGAAACAATCCAATCCATCCATTATATAGTGGTAAATCCTAAACCCTAGGTTCTTATCTAGGTTTCTAAATAGGCATTCATATAGGATGTTTAAAAGCATAAAAACTATTCCCCACTCTTCTTCTCAGTGACTGTCTCCAAATCTCGCTTATCATGCCATTTTATGGGTTAGAAGAGAAGTTTGAAATAAAACCTAATAGTAGGGTTTCGGTTTGCTGAGGTTAGAGACAAAATCACAACCGTTGATTCGCCCTATTTGATTTTAACGGTTCTAATTTCGTCTGTCATTTGTTTGATCCGATCGGGTCAAGTTTCTAGGCGGACAGACTTTCATCTAACTGGATCTACTCAATCCATTACAAACCGCAGGATTGAATGGTGGCCGTCCGATCCTTTAGTTGAAATCAAACCATGGCATTTAATCTCTGCCGTTGGATGGAAGCCACGGGATCGAACGGCTACTGAACCGCGCTGACTCATTTAAGTGAGTTGGCCCACTTGACCGCCGCCTTCCTCTTGGACCAATCAGCCGCCGTCGCGTGTAAATCCCATTTTAAGGTTTTATTTTAATTACATTTGATATCAGAACTTCAAAAAATCATATAAAATAAAATACGAAGCCAAAATTTTTGTACAACCACTCGTTTTTCTCAGAATTAAATTTCCTATTTTCTAAAAATAAAATCAGAGCTTATTTTTCACTATTTTAAATATTATATTTTAAACACTAAAATTTTACTTAATTTCTTTTTATATCTTATTTAAATATTTGATAAATCAAAAAAATTAAATGGCATGATATCTGAGGTCTAACAGATATAGGTTCTCTGATTTTTTAGGGAAGTTTTTAGAGTTTGACTTCAATCCCAAGTGAATTTTAAAGGTTTAATCCATTTCTTGGATTAAATATTTGAAATTCCACTTACAAACTCAATAATCATTCAATTCATGCATGTTAGATTTCTATGGGACCAGTGAAAGGTCATCCTTTCGCTGAAAATAAGTTTTGATCTTGATCATGTGTAGTTTAATTTAAAATTTTACTATCAATGTCATGTTAATTTAGCATAATAATTAGCAAACTATACATGATCATATAACAAAATTAGATTGACTTTGATTAGGGTACATTGGCATGTATCCCTAAATAACTTCAATTCATTTTAGTATATCTATTCCCTTATAATGGATTATGTAAGTCTATGAGTTATCACATAACTTATAGCTATAATAATCTATTATAAAACTATTCCATAGAATATTAGGAGCACTTTTATTGTCCATGATTGCTTTGGTATGTTTGTAATTAATGTCCAAAGGGTTAGAGAATATTGATTGCTTTACTACAACTTAGTGACATTTAGGGACAATAATTAAGGGTGGTGTCTTAGCTAACTTAGATCAATCTAGGTGAACTACACACATCCCTTTTGGGATGAAACTCAAACATAGAAAACTAGTGTCACAACCCCTTGATTTAATACATATCATTTGGACATTAATAAACCTTATAACAACTAGTAGATTTAGGAGATCCTTCATTAAGGATCTTTTTCTTTTATTTCAATAACTTCAAACAAATAAAATTAAATGTGTAAAAATTCAAATCAATCTCAATAGACTCTAATCAGCCATCAAATTAAATTTACAATCATTCAAAATCAAAATAAAGGCCTAAATCTCAATAATCCCTAAAATACCCTTAATTAACTCTTAATTAAACATTAACTCAATAAATACATTAAAATTCATAAAATTCAAATAAAATTTAATAAAATTTAGAGATTAATCTATTCAAATTTAAATAAATTTTGTAATCATTTTCTAATCTAATTTCATTAATAAATCATTCTTCTCTTAATTAAATTCATCAAAAACTCAAGAAATCATTAAAAATTCTAAATATTATAATGAAATTCATTAAAAATTAAATTAAATTTTAATTTATTTAAAATAAATTAATTTGATAATTTGATTGATTAAAATTCACTTTAATCAATCAAATTTGATTATTAATTTAGATTAAATGAATTAAGGCTTCTATGCTTAAAGCTTGATTCCTTTTGGAGGGCTTTAGTCATTTTGATTTAAAGAAGCTTTAATACACCTAAATAACCAAATGATCTCCTATGGGTTATGCACGACTCGTTTTAGGAAGGCACTAATCCATTTAGATTTGGAGATCTTCAAACAACTATAATAAACTACCGACCTTATACGACGTGCTAGGGTCCTTCGGGAGGGCACGTCGTATTACATTTGTAAGGTCCCTTTCTCTCTCCTTAATAAATTTTGAGGACTCTCAGAATGAATACCTACCTTCTGTCTAAGGCGGGTATTTATTTTGGAACTCCTAGAATTTATAAATTGATAATTTCCTGCACTTAGGGAATTATCAACCTATAAATTCTTTATAATCTAAATTAATAAACTTCAACATTTAAAATTGGAATAAATTAAAAATTCATTAATACAACTTATTTAAACTTTAACCAAACTCCCTTGGCCTGTAATAAATCAATCCTAATAATATATGTAATTCAAACAAATAAATCCATTAGGATCTATCCAAGTCACACGACCTTTTTCACACACTTAGATGCTTGCTAGGACTACTAACTTTAGCCTAGGCTAGGCCGGTGGTTTGTTGTGGTTTGTTTGCGGGTGTCTTGCCTAGAGGGCACCTATGTGTGATTGCTTACCTTTCTGTACTACATAAGCATGCATATCTACCTTTCTGTCTATACACCAGAGCACGGAGTGAATAAAGTGAGGGCCGTGTACTTTACTTTTCTGTCTTTACTTTCCTGCATTTATAACTGTACACAACGCACTCATAACATGCATCATTATATAACTGCTCTATTTTATGTCCTTTTTATTACTGCAATAATAGAATATTCTTAGGATTTTATGTACTGATATAAATAAAAATGTAAATGCTTTATTTTCCTAGAATTGTTGTATATAGATTGAGTCTGTACAACGTCTGGAGTCTGTAAAAGAATTAAAAACACCTGCTTATACATATACAAATGGGGCTCCAAAAAGTAATATCCTCTATTAGGAGGATGTTCCTTTTTGGAATTCCATAGAAGGCCCGGAGCCTAAAGATCATAAGAAGTTGTATTTAATTCTAATTTCCTATAGGCTTAGAATCCAGGATTGTTGTCGGTGGGACCTGGCCACCTTTACTTTATTGCAAATTCTAGAATGTAACCGATAAATTCAATATTAATAAAATCAGCTCTTTCATATATAACTATTTCATACATCATTCGCATACGAGTAGATTTTTGGTTTTTGTAAGCATATTACTCTGCATTTATTTTAAATTCTTGAACCACTCCTTGATTCTGAGGATAGAACCATCTTAACTCTTGCATCATCGGCGAATTGTTGTGATTAGGATTTTTAGCTGGCAGCCCACTCTAGGCAGGTGGTAAGTCCAGATCGTATACACTTCTCTATGCACATTCCTCCTTCTAATCAATTCTAACTCTTCTAAATTCAACTCTATAATCTAAAGCCTGGTCATGGAAATTTAAATTAGCCCAAATATTTAATTAAATTTGTATATAATTTTGGAATCAATTAGTTTTCATTTAAATTGAGAGTGTTCTCTTAGGAGATGTAATTAACTACAGGGGCTTGCCCCTGTAGGGAGTCTAGATCCCAGAATAATCTAAACCCTACCTAAGTTATTTTTTGAGGTAGGGGAAAGATCTGTGGAAGTAGATTAGGCTTTGTTCATATTTAGGAGTTATTTCTATAATTAAGGAATATATAGATAGTTGATTTTTTTTCACTAACAAATCAAATATCTTCTATATTTAATAATAGAAATGAACTTACAATTCGTTAATCTAATCAGGTCGATTAGAGAATGTACTCGTCATCCCTTCAGGATGATTTGAATATTCTCTATACTACACCTGATTAGGAGAATGAATTGTACTGCTTCTCCCTTTAAAATCAATAGGAGGATATTAGTCTGTCTTTTGGGGCAGTATAATATCCGACTATGTAGATTTAATCAGGAGAAATATATCTTAAATATAAATAAAGTGAATCGCGTGAGAAAATAAAGGTCTTATTTTTAAAAGAAAAACCTGCTTTATCTATACTTTTGTTTAGATCCATTCATTATAATCAAGAAATAGATAGATATTCGATTTACTTTCATAAGTAAATCAAATATCCTCTGTATACTTGATTTTAGGGATTAATCGACAATTCACTAATCTAATTAGGTAAATAGGGAAGATACTGATCGTCCTTTCGGGCGATTTGTATATTCCCTATGTCATACCTGATTAGGAAAGCGAATTGTCTGTTCTCTTTCTTTAGAATCAACAGAAGGATATCAGTCTGTCTTTCGAGGCGGTCTGACATCCGACTATACAGATTCAATCGAAAAAGAATATTCAAAATATAAATAAAGCAAACTATTTTTCATATCTAAATAAAATATATTTTATTTTAAAATTATATATATAAAAAAAATCCTCTCTTTCCTTTTCTTTCTTTATTTAAATAAAATAGATTTATTTTATCATAAATTTTATTAAATTAATAAATCATTCATAATTCGTATTTTAAAATCTAAAGTTGTATTTTAAAATAAAGTTAGAGATTTTATTTTCTCACATGTGTGAACATCCAGATCGTACCTAACCTAAGGGTAATCTAGTTGCCAAACACACCAACCATCCACAGAGTGCAGTAAAAAAAAGTAAGCAGACACAGCAAAGCAATTTCATTCACAACATGCAGTGAAAATAGGAAAAACCGGCACACAGCAGTAAAGTAAACACAGGCCTAACCTAAATTTAGAGTTGGTTGTCCTAGCAAACCATCTAAAGTTTGTGTAAAAGGTCATGTGGCTGGGGTAGGTCCTAAAGTGGGTGATTTGTTAAAGTTGTTTAAAAGTCTGAGTTTGTTAAGGCTAAAAAGGAAAATTTAGATCAATGTTTAAATATTAATATATTAAGAATTTTGATTAAATATATTTTAAGAGTTAATTGATTACTACCTTTTTTTCACAACGAGGCCGTGAATTTTATTTCACCTTCCTTGGGGCTAAGCTAATAACCTCGAAGGCCTAGGTTACCTAGTAGTAATCGGGGTTGATTAAAATTAATTTAAGTTGGTTGGAATTAAGAAGTGGATTATTAAAAAAAAGAGTTGGTTACTGATTTTAAAGGTTTGGTTGAGAATTTTATTAACCTATTAAGAAAATTCTGGAATTTTTGGGGGGTTAATAGATTTTGGAGGGTTATCCGGATATGTCAACTAAGGGGTCAAAATTTAATTTTTAAAATTAGAATTAATCTTAAGGGTTTCAGATTTTTAATAAATACTAGACCTAATTATGAGTTGTTAGATAGGTGGCACACTCAATTTGGAGTTTTCTATCGAAAGTTATGAGTTTTAGAAGTTTTGACCTATGGTTGACCAAAATATTGACTTTTTGACTTTGACCAGATTTTGAGGGTTTAACATTTTTGGAAAATACTAAATTTTAATTAGAGTCCTTAGCCACTGAGTTTGATTGATTTTGAGTTTTCTACAATTAGTTATGAATTTGGAAGTTTGACGTATTTATTGGAATTATTAAATTGTTTTAATTAATGACCCATTTTAATGATTTGAACTCAAATGAATCCCAAACTTCTTGAAATCAACTCCAAAGATCAGAAAAGATCTGAGGAGAGATCAACAAGTGTTTAAAGATTTTTTGTGATTTTAAATAATTTTTAATTAATTAATATTATTTAAACATTGATTTTAACTTAAAATTAAATTAAGATATATTTAAAAGACAGACTAAAGGTATTTCAATTTTCACTGATTAAGGGATTAATTTAGGTCAGTTATAAGTATTTTAGGGAATTTTAGGAATTAAAATTAATTTATTAGAATTTTATTAGGGTTAAAGGCCAATTCTAAGGGGGATTATTGTGGTTCCTATTTGGTGAACCAAATGAGCTCCAAACCTGATGAAATTTAGGCCATGGCATTACTTGATCCCAAGGCCTAAACTCACCAAATTTGGGCTCAAGTGGAATACCCTAAGGTGACTAACCAAGCCACCTAAGGTGAACTCTAAGTCACCTTCAAAAATTCCTAGGGAGCTATCCTAAGCTTGGATTGGGGCAAACTCAATGGCCCTAAACTACCTATACTACACATCATCATCACAAAAAAAAAATCAGACCCTAAATCCCATTTTGATAGGTCACAATTTCAATTTCGATTTAAGGGTCAAACCATGACCCTTGAATCCAAATTGAAAATTGAAGCCCTTAAACATCTCAAACAGGGGAGATAAAATTTGGACATGTCAGAGACATACCCAAATTCAATCTCCCAAAGTCTCAAGTCCTGGGGAATTAACTATAAGCCATAAATGCAATAATTCAAAAAACACTATTACTGAAATTAAGCTCAACACAGATAGAACCAGGAGTTGAGATGATAAGGCTTTTGTAGGTCTCCTTGAGACCTTTTTAATGAGCCTAAAAACACCTAATTTGGTCTAGTGTGCAGGGAGATATGAATTTTTGAAGATCTTCTGAATTTTCAAGAATTTTTAATCCGGCCATTACACAGTCAGCCGCGCTTTACACGTGGCACGTCACGATTGGCGGGGCAATCATTAGCGCTGGTCGCGTAATGGTCGGGTTAATCGTAGCTGTTGGATGGAAGATCAGACGGCCACAATTAACGGCGCTCCGGAACCACGGGATCTAATCCGAACCGTTGATCTGAATCAACGGCCAGCATTACGTCTTCAACCTCCCGCTCGAGCCCGATATCGTGAAGCTTCTTCGGTGTGATCCGGGCGATCCCGCCGGTGAACTTTGATGAAATTTCACAGAAAGGATCAAGATAGTGGGAACCTTCAATCCAACGGTGGATATCCGTTGGGGTGAAGGTTTCCTTCACACTTGACCGGACTACCTAGCTAGGGAGCTCGGGATGGAGGGATTACCACAGAGACAATCTCAACGGATGATCTGCTCTATCAGGAAGCTTTGGGAGGCGATGGCGAGCAAACTTCCTTCAGACGTCGTGACTAGAGGACGGCCGAAGGTACGACTTTGAGCGGGAGGCTATGAGCTTTCGCCAGAGTTCGCTCGAACGAGTGGGCGGGATGGTCTGGAAAGCTGGAGGAAGATGCTGGGAGGTCAAAAGAGCTCTGGTAGCAATTCAAAATCATTTGGGATCGAATGGAGAGGTATGGGGAGCTCCACCCTATTCAGCCGTCTCCCGCGAGCTCGGACGGCTAGGATTGAGTTGGAGGGGCCTCAAATTGATGCCATGTGGAAGGGGGCACCATCCCAGAGGGATCATGAGTGTGAAGTCGGCGAGCCACTGCTTTTGGAAGGCTTTCAGTTAGGATCGGCCTGGGGGGACCCCCGGAGCTTGGTTCCAAGTAATTTGGAGTTCATTTGAGTTGAAATGGGCATTTGAATCCCATAGGGGTATTTTGGTCATTTTGACCCCATGGTCAGTCAACCAGGGGTCAAAATGGGTCTGGAAAAATGCAATATACTGCTCAATGGGTTATAATCAAAGGTCTGGAGGTGACTAGAAGCTTTGGAGAAAGCTCTAGGGTCAAGATCTATTGAATGGTATGTTGAGTGGCATAGACTGTAAATATCTGAAGGTTTTACATCCTTTGGAATTGAATTGAGTTTGTGGGGTCAGAGTCCTCCAAATGAGCTCAAATTTGGAGGGTTGACATTAGAGACATGTCACATCAATATGCAATTGATAGACCTTGAATCAGATGTCAATTGATTAGGTTTCAAGGTGGTGGAAAAATCAACTAGGAAGGGATTTAAAACCTAAGTCTTTAGACTAAAAATTCTGGGTTTGGATTGAATTAAGATTTGAATTGAGCATAAGGGCTAGGAGCTAGGAAGATCCTAGGATCTAGGACTCAGGGAGGAGTTAAGAGTGACCTCATACTAGAATGAGGTCAACAAATGGACCCCAAATGTGTGTAGTAGAAGAAACTTCTGCTGCACACATTGGCGTTGACCGAATGGAAATTTTGAATAGAATTTTAAGAGTGTAAGGGAGGGTACCACCCAACCTTATGTCTATAGGATGCTGATAGAAGGCTTACATCTAATAAATAGATTAACCAGGAAACCAAGGTAGGGAATACCTAGCCTTGGGTCTAAGGAAGGGCATCACCCAACCTTAGGCCTATAGGATACTGATAAAAGACTTACTCTTGATAGGCGGATCAACTGGGAAACCAAGGTAGGGATTACCTAGCCTTGGGTCTAAGGAATGGCATCACCCAACCTTAGGTCTATAGGATGCTAATATAAGACTTACTCATAGTAGACAAATCAACTGGGAAATAAAGATAGGGAATACCTAACCTTGGGTCTAAGGAAGGACATCACCCAAACTTAGGCCTATAGGATGCTGATAGAAGACTTACTCCTGATAGGCAGATCAATTGGGAAACCAAGGTAGGGAATACCTAGCCTTGGGTCTAAGGAAGGGCATCACCCAACCTTAGGTCTATAGGATGCTGATAGAAGACTTACTCCTAGTAGACAAATCAACTGGGAAACCAAGGTTTGTAATACCTAACAATGGGTCTAAGGAAGGGCATCACCCAACCTTAGGCCTAAAGGATACTGATAGAAGACTTACTCCTGATAGGCGGATCAACTGGGAAACCAAGGTAGAGAATACCTAGCCTTGGGTCTAAGGAAGGGAATCACCCAACCTTAGGTCTATAGGATGCTGATAGAAGACTTACTTCTAGTAGACAAATCAACTGGGAACTAGGATGGTGCCACAAAGGGCGTACTCCACCACTAACGGGTGTGAATTAGGATGGTTCCACGAGGGGCGTACTCCACCACTAATTCAGAAGTCAAATGCCAAGGTGGTGCCACAAAGGGCGTACTCCACCACTAGCGGGTCTAATCCTAAGGGTAGGAAGTATCGGACCTTAAGAAAAAGTGAAAGATGCATTAAAAAGGTAGAAAAATGTAAAAGAACCAGAAGAAAGTTGCAAATCAAAAAGGAGATTTTATTGATTGATAAAATGAGCTACATCAAGCATAGTATTTCTTAAGGAAACGCCCGTTGATAAGTAACATTGGGTGATTTCCCTTACAATTCACTAGCTAATATAAGCCTCATTCGTAGACAGTCTCTATGACGAAGGGTCCCACCCAAGTTGGTTCAAATTTACCATCCAACTTTTGATGGGCTAAGATAGGCCTCCGAAGGACTAGTACCAAATCTCCCACTTGGAAGGTCCTAGGTCGCACTAGCTTATCATGGGCTTGAACCATACGGGATTTGTATAACTCTAGACTTTGTTGAGCTTGGAGACCTCGCTCTTTAATGCCTTCGAGTTCTTCCAACTGCAGTTTTGCATTTTGTTCATTCGTAATTTGATTCCAAACTACAATCCTGAGTGAAGGGATTTGTACTTCCAAGGGTAGAACGGCCTCAGATCCATACACTAGTGCAAACGGGATCGATTGGGTTGGGGTTCTATAAGTGGTACGATAAGCCCACAAAGCTTCCACCAACCTCTCATCCCACCATCGTTTGTTGTCATCGAGGGTCTTTTTAATGATTTGCACCAAGGTTTTGTTGAAGGCCTCTGCCAATCCATTTGCTCGGGGGTAATAGATTGTCGAGTATCTCCAATCAATGTTATGGCGTCTTACAAAATTGTTGATTTTTGTAGACTTGAATGCGGACCCATTATCGGATATGATTCTGCAGGGTACACCGAACCGATATACGATATGATCATGGAAGAATTTTAACACATGGAGGGATGTTACATTACATAGGGGAATTGCTTCCGCCCACTGTGAAAAGTAATAAGTCGCAGCTAATATGAAACGATGGCCTCTCGAAGAGGGAGGGTCAATCGGCCAAATGATATCTGTGCCCCAACTCTAGAAGGGCTACGAGGCTATTGTAGGGTGTAACACATTAGGCGGCTGATGTAAAATCACACCATGGACCTGACATTGATGAAAGTGCTTTGCAGTATTCATGCAATCATCAATCATTGTAGGCCAGTAGTATCCAAGTCTTTTAATTATCAATTTCATTTTTGGACCCGATTGATGTGCACCACATAGTCCTGAATGAACTTCATTAACAATCTTCAGGGCTTCTTATTTATCCAAACAACGGAGCCACATCTGATCGAATGATCGACGGTACAGTAAGTTATTAACTAGTGCATAAGATAGGGCTCATTTCTTAATTTGATTGGAAAGAGATTTATCCTGGGGAAGTTTCCCTTCTCGAAGGTAGTCAATTAAAGGTCGTCTCCAATTGCCTTCCTCATCAGTAATTAAAGAGGCAGAAAGGACTTGGAAGGGATTCTTACTGATGTGTTCCAAATCTATAGGGGAGAGGGTTTTGCGGCCCTGAATCTCTATAGGGATGGAATCTTCCTCAGGACAAGCAAATTCCTTTGCAAGTTTTACTAAGGCATCCACCGCAGAATTACTTCCACGGGGAACCCTATACAGAGTAGCAATAGGAATTTGTTCAAGCAGGTGAAGTGTGTACTGGTGGTATTTCAGGAGATTAGGATTTAAGATCTTATAGGTTCCTGCAACTTGGTTGATCACCAATTGGGAATCGCTAAAGATCTTAATCACTTTAATTTCCATTAAAATTGTAAGTTCTAAATCAGTTATCAGAGCTTCATATTCTTCCTCGTTATTTGTACAAGTCTCCGACAAATGGTAGGAAAAATGCATCATCCCTCTCTCCGGTGTTATAAAAATTAAACCGACTCCGGCCTTTCCAGAAATTATAGATTATTGGGTGGCATTCCTACGAGAGGATGCTGCACCATCAAAATATAATTCCCAGATGGCTTCTCCAGATTACCTCAAACTCATGATTTGTTCATCAGGTAAATCATCATTCAAAGGAGAATCTACCGGTAGCGGGTGTGCTGCCAAAAAATCGGCAACAGCCTGTCCTTTCACAGCACAGAGGGGAATGAAAGTAATCTCAAATTGGAGTAGTATCATAGACCAACGAGCTAAGCGTCCTGATAACGTAGGTCGGGTCATGAGATACTGTAAAGAATTAACTCTCGAAATCAAACTGATTGGGTGGGATCGCATGTAATGCCTTAGCTTCTGGGCCGCAAAAGCCAAAGCTAGACAATGCTTCTCGATTGATGGATATCAAATTTCAGTAGGAAGAAGTCTTCGACTAAGGTAATAGAGAGCATTCTCTTTCCCTTCGTCGTTGACTTGAGCTAGCAGGGCACCTAAAGACTCGTCTAAGGCAGCGGGGTCAAGAATTAATGGCTTCCCTGTAATCAGGGCTGCCAAAACTGGCGGGATGGAAATGTATTATTTGATATCATCAAAGGCATTCTAGCACTTCTCGTCCCATACGAATTTAGTATCTTTTTTCGCAAGGACAGAAAAATGTTGACACCTTCCGAAAAGGTTAGAAATAAACCTTCTTATATATGCCAATCTACCTTGTAGAGACCTTAGCTGAGTAAGACTATTAGGAGATGGCATATCTAAGATGGCTTCAATTTTAGCAGGATCGATCTCAAAGCCTCGGTGCCTCACTACGAATCCTAATAATTTCCCTGAAGTGACACCGAAGGCACACTTCAAGGGGTTCATTTTCAAATCGTAGCGGCACAATCGTTCAAATATAACTCTTAAGTCATATAGGTGAGCCTCTCTGACATTTCTCTTGACAACTAAATTATCAATATAGCACTCAACTTGATTGTGGATTAAGTCATCAAAGATGCGAGTCATGGCCCGCTGGTAAGTTGCTCCAGCATTCTTCAGGCCAAATGGCATTACCTTATAACAGAAAATTCCTATAGGAGTTCTGAATGCAGGGCCATCTTGATTTGGTTATAACCTGATGAGCCATCCATAAAAAAGAAAATAGCATGTGAGGAGGCAATATCCACCATAAGTTCTGGCATTGGTAGGGGGAACTCGTCTTTAGGACATGCCTTATTCAGATCCCTATAGTTGACACAAATCCGAATTTGACCGTTTTTCTTTTGAACTGGCACGACGCTGGCCACCCAAGAGGGATATTGTTCCTCTCGAATGAACCCGGCTTCTGCCAATTTTTTTACTTCAGAAATAACTTGTTGTTGATCTCTAAGCGCATGCGTCGAGGAGCTTGTTTAACAGGAATGACATCATGCTGAACCCCAAGTTTGTGGACCGCTACTTCAGCGGGCAAAACTGGCATTTCGTCGTATATCCAGGTAAAGCAATTCCTGAACTCGGACAACAATTGAATTAAACCTCGGGTATCACCCTCACTCAATAGAGCACTTATGAAAATCAGGCGAGAGTCATGATCGTTTCCCAGGTTAATTTCTCTTAACTCATCGACTGTTGATTTAATTTCCTCTTCAAATTCAGGAGGTGCATCCCGAACTTGAAGGTCATCGAGATCGTCTAAAGTCTCCAAATAGAGCCCATCCAGGGGACAGAAGGGATTTGTAGGGACATTTGGAGAATCAAGATGGTAAGTTATCATTTGGCAATACTCATCATCATCAAATGAACTAACAGTTCCAAAGCCAATACCACTTTTTAGATTTTT
Source organism: Dendrobium huoshanense (assembly GCA_016618105.1). Classification (NCBI taxonomy): domain Eukaryota; kingdom Viridiplantae; phylum Streptophyta; class Magnoliopsida; order Asparagales; family Orchidaceae; genus Dendrobium; species Dendrobium huoshanense. Next base: position 52,763,151 of record CM028342.1, on the reverse strand, counting down.
CTTTATCTTTGTTTGCAAAATATTCTCGTGGTATCTAGCTTGACCCTTAGTCCATCGGTATGGTATAGAACCCTTAGAAAAAGTATTTTTCACACAAACAGGGAAGTAGCCGAAAGGTAATTCCATTAATTCATTAAAATTTGCCTCCTCAAAGGTTACATCACCTTCATCCCTTGCGGAGGAGGAGCCAAGAATGAATTTTTGAACTTTTTTTACTTCACCATTCAAGTTTGGGGCCACTTTAACTTCTAACCCTACAATCCTGCCTGCCGACAGCAGGGTCAGGGAAAGGGCATCAATCCTCCTTTTGAGCTTTTTGTACATTATTAATTCAGGCTCGTCACTTTTAACTTTTGAGATATCTACCTCAGGGTCACTGTCCTAGTCTAAGGTGAGATCAAATTTTGGAGGAGTGTTTATATTCTGGTAATCGAGAGAGAGGGCAGCACCTTGATTTTCTAGTTCACCATCGTAGTCTGTGTTGAGTCCAGTAATTAGGTTGTTAAGCCTAAGTAAATGTCCCACGGCTACCAAGAGGGGGGTGAATTGGTAGTTTTAAAAATTTTAAACCCTCTTTAATAATAAAGTTGAACCGAAATAAAATTTTCTTTTAAAGTTAGTAGAAAAATGTTTTTCAACCACAGAGTTGTTAAAACTGAAATTCAAAGTGCGGAAACGTAAAAGCAATAAAGTAAAAGACACCAGATTTATAGTGGTTCGGTCTATAACCAGACCTACATCCACTCCTCAGAGGCACCCTCTGAGTATTGCACTAATACCACAAAGTGACTCTCCTTTAGCACCCACAGCAAGGCGAAGAAGCCTGTACAAAACCCTCTTTTCACCACTACCCGGTGCGACAGAGAACCGTCATCCTTTTACACAATCCACAGTGCTGGCAGAGAACCGTCATCCTTTCACACTCTCCTAGTGTGGGAAGAGAACCCTACGGCTGTTCACACTCTCCAAGTGTAGGCAGAGAACCTTCTTCCTTTTACACTCTCCTAGTGTAGGCAGAGAACCGACTTCTGTTCACACTCTCCAAGTGTCAGCAGAGAACCGACTTCTGTTCACACTCTCTAAGTGTCGGCAGAGAACCGGACCTTCTTGAATGATCTTCTTACAAGAATCTAGAAGGAAGAAAGAAAAGAGTGAAGAAATCCAATTTCACAAGTAGAGATTCTTACCTTAGCAATCCAAGTGAAGCCTTTTCGCTCCAATGGTAGGAATCCTCCTTTGAAAGCTCTCTTCCACTCTCTCCTTGGCTATTCTCTCAATAGGCACGAAGATCAAATGACAAAAAGATTGGGTGGCAGTCTAATTTGGACTATTTATACAAAAGACATGAAAAACTGCCCAAAAACTGCATATTTTCAATTCTGTACGCAGTGGATTGTCCCGTACGATCCTGGATCGTCCTGGACGATTTTACTTAAACGATCTAAAACGGCCCAATTTGTATATGTGTACGAAATGACTTCGTACAGCTGATCGTCCTGTACGAACTAGGTTCGTCCAGTACGAACGGTTATTACAAGGTCGGTTCTAGAAACTGCTGAAAACTGTTCTAAGTCGGTTTATCGTTTGGACGAAAATTTGTTCGTCTGGACGAAAATTTTCCAGAGAGCCGATCGTCCTGGACGATTATTTATTTCGTCTGTACAAAAATTTTCCAGAGCACCCATCGCCGCGGACGATAATTTGCTTTCGTCTGGACGAAAATTTTCCAGAGAGCTGATCGTCCGGTACGATAATTATTTTCGTCTGGACGAAAATTTTCCAGAGCACTGGTCGCCTCGTACGATGGTAAAATTCGTCTGGACGAAATTTTGACAGAGAACCCATCGTCCGGGACGATATTAAAATTCGTCCTGGACGAATAGGACTTAGAAAAATTTTTCAAGCAAGTTCCTATTCGTTCCAAATGCTCTATAGGAGATAACTGACAGATCGTCCAGTACGATAAGTATCGTCCTGTACGATCAGTATAGAATTTCAAGATCTCCTTATTTGTGTGTGTAAGATTTTATTCACTCAATTACAATCACTCCCTTTCAAAATTAATTCAGAGAAAAGATAAACTTCAAATAGACAAAATTTCTCATGTTGAATTTAATTTGAAGTTTTCGTAGTCTGGAGTCTGATTTTCCTGAAATGTTAGTACACACAAGAGCAAGTGCAAATCTTCTAAAAATTGTTAGGAGATAACTATACATCTTAACAATAATGTTTGGAATCATCAAAACTACATAAGTTGCACAAATATAAATCATTCAAATAGCAACTATTCAAACAATCTCCCCCTTTTTGATGATGGCAAAACAATTGATTATTTGTAAGGTTTCAAGTTAAAACATTTCTCTTATCTCCTAAACTCCCCCTGAATTTATGAGTACATTAAAATAAGGAGGCATTAAAGAACAATATTTTTATTTTTCAAAAATTTTAACACAAAAAAAACTTGCAAACAGAACAATTAGAAAAGAAAACACAAGCCACAAACATACAAACACAAACATAATAATTTCTCCCCCTTTTTGACAGCAACAAAAAGTGAAGAAGAAAAAGACAAGAAATGTAAATAATTATATGAAATTCATTGTTAAAATTTAATCTAAATTGTGATTTGACATAGGGTATGCAATTTTAAACTAAAGATATTAGGTCAATCATAGAAATTCATAAAATTTATGAAATGATATAACATTGTAAGTAAGAAGAATTTATCAAAGACATGATTCAATTTAGACATTTTGATTATTGAAAATCATTACAAGTGAGATGTAAAAAAAAATTCTATATTTCAAAGTTCAATAGCATATAAATGAACATTAGATCAACTTGAATTAAGAGATTAAACGAATTTGGAAAGAAGAGAATTACCTCATGTGGTGCTTTGCACATCTTTTCTTGCTTCCGCACATTTTTCCGCATTTTTTCGTGGTGTGATTTGGTAGGCTTATTTTGTGACTCTTTTTCACTTTGAGAAGTTTTTACCGAATTCACCCCCCTTCTTGGATTTTTGGGACTAAGTTCATAGGGCTTAACATCCCCATCGAACTTTCACAAGAGTAATTTAACCAATTCTTTCCAAAATCTATAATCTAAGATTTCAAATATTTCTAGGTGCATAAATATCATTTGAGCATAGAAATATAAAATAAGAAAACATCAAAATTGCAATAACAATATTAACTTTTATGTAGTCTAAATGAATAGACATGAATTTAAAAATTCTAATTACAACAAGTTATAAACAAATTATAAATTTAGAAAGTCTAGATTTTCTAATATAGATAATCTCACATTACAATCGAATTTAAGCACAATGTAGATTAAAAACAATATTAATGAAATTCATAAAGATTAGCCACATTTCAAAACAAATCTAAAACAAACAAACTTTCATTGATTTTAAGGAAAGGATTACACAAAAAAAAAAAATTGAACTAAGAAACATAAAAGCAAACAAAAACAAAACAAACAACAACAAAGAAAATACAACAGACATACAAAAAAAAAATACTGTTCTGGAGGAGGAGGAGGAGGAATGCCGCCAAAGAGGTTGAAGTAGGAGGCCATCAACATTACATTGGTATTTATTTCATGAACTTCATCTCTAATATTACCAATGTCATGTTGCTGCTGAGTAAGATGAGCATCAAATTGATCAAACCTTTGATCAATGTGAGTCTCTAGTCTATCAAATCTCTCAATCAGATTCTGATAATCTGATTGAGAAGCAGAACCTTGCACTCCTTCTTCTTCTTCTTCTTCTGAAGCACTGCCATGTGCTTTTCCTTTTTCGTTTTCCTCCTTGAAGAGCAGTCTGAATGATGCATCGTTATAGTAAACTGGCTCTTCATATTCTTCATCAGGATGCACTATATTATACTTCTTCTCCAAAATATAAGTAATCAAGTGCCCTAAAGAAATGTTCTTCTTCCTCTTCTGATCAGGATGTCCTATTTCTGAAAGCCCATAGATATGATCTAGGATGAGTTGGGCTTCATCAATAGGATGTCTTTGCATGATTAAAAAGGTTAGAACAGAAAGGAGAGGAGTAATGTTAATCCTATCACCAGCTTTAGGAATAATTGAGGATCTAAGGATATGCTGGATGATTCGGGCATCTTGGGTCATACCGGATACTCTAGCAACATGATAGGTTATGCCTGTTTCTCTAATCACCCTATTGATTTCATACCATTTGAAGGTGTTTTCTGATGTTAGGGTGTGGGCTCTATATCCTTCAGTTCTTAAGTTTAAAAATGCACCAAGGTCGTGCTTGGTGATCTCAACTTTTTTCTTAAAAACAAAAGAACTAATGATAGAGTGGTCAGAATTGAAACTCATGTTGGCTAGGAAGTAATGATAGGTTTGCTTATTGTAGAAGTGGACAAGAGAAAGAATGAACTGAAATTGGGTTGAGGCGAAGAGGTGCAATACCCGAAATTTCAACTCTGTTTGGATAAGAATGCGAGACGGAGTGATTTTTGCAGATGCAAAACGAGGAAAAGATTCCTCATTTGCCTTGGAAAGAAAGTTGTCTGGGGCATTCCTGTTAGGTTTCTTCACCAAAACTTTTTGTCTTTTGCTAGAGGAGGCCATAGTTGATTTGATGTAGAAAGGGATTGAAAAAGATGTTTGAAAGTGTGATTGTCAAGTTTGAAAGCCTTCATATTTAAAGAAAAACGATACGTTCGTCCTGGACGAAAATATTCGTCCTGGACGAAAAATTATCGTTCGTCTGGACGAAGTAATTTCGTACAGACGATCCAATTCGTCCAAAATGTAACGGCTTTTCGTATTCAACACAACTTACGATGCGTCCCTTCGTACAGGCTTTTTGACTTGACCGATCGTACATACGAAAAAATTTCGTACAGACGATCGAAAAAGTGTTTCGTTTTAATGACTCTTGAAAACCGTCCCCTACAATGAACCGACACATGTTCGTATTAAAAACTGTCTTATCCACTCAACCGCTGCATTCAATCGTCCCGACGTTTGAGAAAAAGAAAAACTTCGTACTGGACGATCACAGATCGTACAGACGATCCAAAAAAAAACTGCTCTCAAAACGGTTTAAAATCGCGCAAACTGTTTCTTTACACATCGTCCCGTACGAAAATATTTCGTCCTGGACGATTTCCTCCAAAAAAAAATTTTAATTTTGAATATTTTTAAAATTAACAAAATCAACAAAAACAATCAAAAACACAGAAAACATAAAACAAAATCATAAAACCAAAAACAATTCATTAAAGACACACAAAATTCACAAAATTATAAAAACAAAACACAACAAGTATCAATGTTGCAAAGACATTTTAGTTAAGCATTCAAATCAATAACACCAAGCCTTGTTCTTAAAGTACTGAAGGTATCAAAGGCTAAAGGTTTTGTAAAAATGTCTGCAAGTTGATTTTCAGTTGAAACATGAATGAGTTCAATTTCTCCTTTGGATACATGATCCCTTATGAAATGATGCCTTATATCAATGTGTTTGGTTCTAGAATGTTGAATAGGATTTTTGGAAATGCAAATAGCACTAGTATTGTCACAATAAATTGGAATAGTGCCTATAGTTAATCCTAAGTCAATCAACTGTTGTTTTAACCAAAGTACTTGTGCCACACAACTTCCTAATGCAATGTATTCTGCTTCTGCAGTAGATAGTGCCACTGAATTTTGTTTTCTACTAGACCATGAAACTAATGAATTTCCAATGAATTGACATGTTCCAGAAGTGCTTTTCCTATCCACTCTACAGCCTGCAAAGTCAGAATCTGAGTAACCAATAATTTCAAATGAAGAGCTAAACTTAGGATACCAAATTCCTAAGTTTTGAGTTCCTAGTAGATATCTTAAAATCCTTTTCACTGCTGTCAAATGTGATTCTTTTGGATCTGATTGAAATCTAGCACATAGGCAAACACTAAACATAATATCTGGTCGGCTAGCAGTCAAGTAAAGTAAAGATCCAATTATCCCTCTAAATTTCTTTTGATCAACAGATTTTCCCTTAAGGTCTTTATCTAACTGAACTGAAGAACTCATTGGTGTACTAACAGGTTTAGCATTGTCCATTTCATATTTTTTGAGGATGTCCTTAATATATTTGGTTTGACTAAGAAAAGTACCTTCCTCAAGTTGCTTAATGCTAAATCCTAGAAAGTAATTTAAATCTCCCATTAGACTCATTTCAAATTCACTACTCATTGTTTTAGAAAAATCATCACAAAGATGTTTATTTGAAGATCCAAAGATGATGTCATCCACATAAATTTGAACAATAAGTATATCCTTTCCAATTTTCCTTAAAAAAGAGTTGTATCCACACTTCCTTTTTCAAAAGATCTTTCAAGTAGGAAGGTGCTTAACCTCTCATACCAAGCCCTAGGTGCCTGTTTCAATCCATATAATGCCTTTTTTAATTTGAAAACATGATTTGGAAATTTAGAATTTTCAAAACCTGGAGGTTGTTCTACAAAAACATCTTCTTCAATTACTCCATTTAAAAAGGCACTTTTGACATCCATTTGAAACAATTTAAAACCTTTAAAACAGGCAAAGGCTAGTAAAACCCTAATTGCTTCAAGTCTAGCTACAGGGGCAAAAGTTTCCTCAAAATCAATTCCTTCAATTTGATTATACCCCTTAGCTACTAATCTAGCCTTATTTCTAATGACTACTCCTGAGTCATTCATTTTATTTTTGAACACCCACTTGGTTCCAACAACACTTTGATCTTTTGGCCTTGTAGTTAGTTCCCAAACTTTATTTCTTACAAATTGATTCAACTCTTCTTGCATGGCCAATATCCAAAATTCATCTGAAAGTGCTTGATCAATGTTAGTGGGTTCAACAGTTGAAATAAAGGCTGAATGATTGACTTCCTTGTTTAATCCACGCCTAGTTCTAACACCCTCACTTGGTTCACCTATGATTAATTCCTTTGGGTGGTTTTTAGAAAATCTCAAATCTCTAGGCAAAGGGTCTTCTCTTTCTAAATTTTCTTCCACATTTTCTTCCAAATTTAATCTATCAATCTTTTGGGAGTTTTCTTCAATTTCTTCTTCAACAACTTTTGGCTCTTCCATGTTTCCATTTTCATCAAAAACAACATGTGTGGTTTCTTCAATGACTAAAGTTCTTTTGTTGAATACTCTATAAGATTTTCCAACACTTGAATATCCAACAAAAATTCCTTCATCTGATTTTGGATCAAATTTTCCTAAGGCAGATTTTCCATTATTATGTATGAACACCTTGCAACCAAATACATGCAAATGAGACAAATTTGGTGTTCTTCCTTTTAGCAACTCATAGGGTGTTTTATTCAAATTTGATCTCACATTCACCCTATTCAGAACATAGCATGCAGTGCTAACCGCCTCAGCCCAAAAATATCTAGGAAGTGAGTATTCTGCTAACATTGCTCGGGCGGCTTCTATTAATGTTCTGTTCTTTCTTTCAACTACTCCATTTTGTTGAGGAGTTCTAGGTGCAGAAAAATTGTGATCAATCCCCTTTTCTTTACAGAAATCTTCAAATCTTTCATTTTCAAATTCTCCTCCATGATCACTTTGTATAGAAATTATTTCACATCCTAGTTTTCTTTGTATCCAAGTTGAAAAATTTCTGAATTCCTCAAATGATTCACTCTTATGAAAAAGAAATTTAACCCAGGTGAATCTTGAAAAATCATCTACTATAACAAATCCATATACCTTTCCTCCTAGACTAACAGTGCTTACTGGTCCAAAAAGATCCATGTGTAGAATTTCTAAAGGTTTACTGGTCCTAAGATCTTTAATGGACTTAAAAGAGGACTTCACTTGTTTTCCTAATTGACATGCATCACACAGATGGTCCTTAGTAAAGTCTAGTTTAGGTATTCCTCTCACCAAATTCTTTTGGGTAATTTTTCTAAGATTTTTCATACTAGAATGACAAAGTCTCCTATGCCAAAGCCATGATTCATCAGAAACAGTTTTCAAACAAAAAGCAGTAGGAGATTGAATACAATTTAAATCTAGCATGTAAACATTGTTCACCCTTTTTCCATTTAAAACAATTTTCCCATTTAGGCTAATTATGCAGCTAGTAGGTAAAAATTTTACATTATAGCCCTTATCACATAGCTGACTTATGCTAAGCAAATTATGTTTTAAGCCTTCAACTAATAAAACATTATCTATGAAAAAGTTTTTCAAATTTCCAATCATACCTGATCCAACCACTTTCTTTGTGGTATTATCTCCAAGTGTAACCTTGCCTCCACTCCTGGCTTCCAGCGTTATGAATTGAGCAGTATCTCCAGTCATGTGCTTAGAACATCCGCTGTCCAGGTACCATATACTCTCACGAGGTCTTGTGTGAGAGTATACCTGCAAAATTCTCAAATGTTAGACCTGGGAACCCAAACTAGTTTGGGTTCACCTTTATGAAATTTATAATCAGATGCATGTGTGATATGTCTAGGTTTATGCATCTTAGTTCTCCACACCAAATTAGGTTTCATCTTTAAAGTGCAGGTGTGAGATATATGTCCCAAAAATCCACAATTGTTACATTTAACATTAGGAAAAATATTCCTATGTTTTCTCTCATATGATTGTCTTCTAAGGGATTTCATGAATTTAGGATAATACTTAGGATTTGTAAAATCTTCAAGTTTAGGGGGGTTCCTATTATCCTCGAGAGCTCTTATAGTAAGTTTGTAAAATGAATTCATTTCCTCCAAGATTCGATTTGTATAATTGACTCTATATGTCTTGTGCTCAGATTCATCCTTAAATTTCTCAAATTCTTTTTCAAGTTCAGCATAGGATGATTTTAAATTCTCAAAATTTTTATTCAAGTCATCATATTCATCAAGTAGTTTCATGTGGTTGCTATCAATTAAAGCATGATCTTTCCTAAGGATTTCGTGTTCCTTATTAAGCTCTTCCAATTCTAAAACTAAACTAGCATGCATCTTTTTCGTTTTCCTATATGCATCATGCATGTGTTCAGAAACTTCAAACAATTCATTATAAGTTAAATCACATACCTCTTCTTGATCTGATTGTTCAGCTTTATCTGCCATCAAGCAAAGGTTGGTGACTTCTTCTTCTTTTTCAGTCTCAGATGAGTCTGAAGCTGAGTCCGCCCAAAAAGCCTTTTGAAACTTCTTCTTGCCCTTCTTTACCATTGGTTTCTCCTCTACCTTCTCCTTGCTAGGAGTGGCTTTGAGTTTTGGACAATCAGTCTTTATATGACCTGGTTTCCTGCATTCATAACAAATCACTTCATTAGAAACCTTGCCATTTCTGTTATACTTACCTCTATTCCATTGCTGGCGTCTCTTCTGCTTCCTCTTTAAAAAGCTTTTGAATTGTCTAGTCATCAGTGCTATATCATCTTCATCCTCAGGTTGTGAGTGTTCACTTTCTGACTCTTCCACATTTAGTGCAATATTCTTGTCCTTTCTTGGTTCACCTGCATCAATCTTTCTTTGACTTACTCCTTGCTCGTAAGCAATGAGTGAACCAAGAAGATTGTCAATAGAATAAATGTTCAGATCTTTTGACTCTGTAATTGCAGTAATTTTAGCATCGTATGCAGTAGGTAAACAACGAAGAATCTTATTAACCATTTCAGCATTAGTTAATTCCCTACCAAGTGCATGCAAAGAGGTGACAATTTGAGTGAATCTTGTGTACATGTCAGATATAGATTCATTAGGTTTCATGCGAAATAATTCGTAGTCATGTAACAAGATATTGAGTCTTGATTGCTTAACCTCATTTGTCCCTTCATAAGTAATACAAAGTCTATCCCATATGTCTTTTCCGCTTTTACAAGTGGAAACTCGCATGTAGTCTTCAGATTTTAAAGCACAAAAGAAACTATTTAAACATTTTGCATTTAATTGTGCTAAGTCACGTTCTTCTATAGTCCAATCTGCATAGGGTGTATCTACCCTAATTCCATCAACTAATCTAGTTGGTTTTGTGTAACCTTCCTGGACTAACATCCACATGCGATAATCAAGTGACTGTAAGAAAGTAGACATGCGTGTTTTCCAAAAATCAAAAGGAATATTGTCAAACAGTGGAGGTCTAGTGATAGAGTAACCCTCAGGTGTGTTTCGGTTTCCAAATGTAGCCATCTACGTTAATCAAAAAGTAGTTCAAACTTATGATTTTGAAACAATGCTCTGATACCACTTGTTGAGTCCAGTAATTAGGTTGTTAAGCCTAAGTAAATGTCCCACGGCTACCAAGAGGGGGGTGAATTGGTAGTTTTAAAAATTTTAAACCCTCTTAATAATAAAGTTGAACCGAAATAAAATTTTCTTTTAAAGTTAGTAGAAAAATGTTTTTCAACCACAGAGTTGTTAAAACTGAAATTCAAAGTGCGGAAACGTAAAAGCAATAAAGTAAAAGACACCAGATTTATAGTGGTTCGGTCTATAACCAGACCTACATCCACTCCTCAGAGGCACCCTCTGAGTATTGCACTAATACCACAAAGTGACTCTCCTTTAGCACCCACAGCAAGGCGGAGAAGCCTGTACAAAACCCTCTTTTCACCACTACCCGGTGCGGCAGAGAACCGTCGTCCTTTTACACAATCCACAGTGCTGGCAGAGAACCGTCGTCCTTTCACACTCTCCTAGTGTGGGCAGAGAACCCTACGGCTGTTCACACTCTCCAAGTGTAGGCAGAGAACCTTCTTCCTTTTACACTCTCCTAGTGTAGGCAGAGAACCGACTTCTGTTCACACTCTCCAAGTGTCGGCAGAGAACCGACTTCTGTTCACACTCTCCAAGTGTCGGCAGAGAACCGGACCTTCTTGAATGATCTTCTTACAAGAATCTAGAAGGAAGAAAGAAAAGAGTGAAGAAATCCAATTTCACAAGTAGAGATTCTTACCTTAGCAATCCAAGTGAAGCCTTTTCGCTCCAATGGTAGGAATCCTCCTTTGAAAGCTCTCTTCCACTCTCTCCTTGGCTATTCTCTCAATAGGCACGAAGATCAAATGACAAAAAGATTGGGTGGCAGTCTAATTTGGACTATTTATACAAAAACATGAAAAACTGCATATTTTCAATTCTGTACGCAGTGGATCGTCCCGTACGATCCTGGATCGTCCTGGACGATTTTACTTAAACGATCTGAAACAGCCCAATTTGTATATGTGTACGAAATGACTTCGTACAGCTGATCGTCCTGTACGAACTAGGTTCGTCCAGTACGAACGGTTATTACAAGGTCGGTTCTAGAAACTGCTGAAAACTGTTCTAAGTCGGTTTATCGTTTGGACGAAAATTTGTTCGTCTGGACGAAAATTTTCCAGAGAGCCGATCGTCCTGGACGATTATTTATTTCGTCTGTACGAAAATTTTCCAGAGCACCCATCGCCGCGGACGATAATTTGCTTTCGTCTGGACGAAAATTTTCTAGAGAGCTGATCGTCCGGTACGATAATTATTTTCGTCTGGACGAAAATTTTCCAGAGCACTGGTCGCCTCGTACGATGGTAAAATTTGTCTGGACGAAATTTTGACAGAGAACCCATCGTCCGGGACGATATTAAAATTCGTCCTGGACGAATAGGACTTAGAAAAATTTTTCAAGCAAGTTCCTATTCGTTCCAAATGCTCTATAGAAGATAACTGACAGATCGTCCAGTACGATAAGTATCGTCCTGTACGATCAGTATAGAATTTCAAGATCTCCTTATTTGTGTGTGTAAGATTTTATTCACTCAATTACAATCACTCCCTTTCAAAATTAATTCAGAGAAAAGATAAACTTCAAATAGACAAAATTTCTCATGTTGAATTTAATTTGAAGTTTTCGTAGTCTGGAGTCTGATTTTCCTGAAATGTTAGTACACACAAGAGCAAGTGCAAATCTTCTAAAAATGGTTAGGAGATAACTATACATCTTAACAATAATGTTTGGAATCATCAAAACTACATAAGTTGCACAAATATAAATCATTCAAATAGCAACTATTCAAACAGTCTGATTCCAAGTCAATATACATAGGTGTTGCTCTCTTATCGAATGAAGCATGGCCTCGACCTCGTGCCCTTAAAGCCATCCTCCAACCTCTTTGGGGTAATGTGCTTGGAGGCCTAAGGACAATGATATCAGAGTCATCTTCACTATTTGATTGTGTCATTTCTTGATTGATATTTTTATCTTTTTCTTTCTTTTGGTTGTATTTTTATCCAACCATTTTCTCCTCAATTTTGATCTCCAACTTAGAACGAGATGAGGACCCTTTTGGTATAAAACACGTAGTATCTTCATAGATTCTAATTTCTGGGATTGAGAATGATTGCAAATCACCCTTAATCACATGTTCAATGTCGTCTCGTTGTTACTTAACGCATTGGTGTAGGGTAGATGGAACCATTATATATTCATAAATCCAATCTACCTAGAAGAGCGTTAAAGGACATTGTCGAATCAATTATATGAAATTTAGCTTTAGTTTTTAACCCCCTATTTCTAGGAGTAAAGTGATTGAATCTAAAGTTCTCTCTCCCTTCTCATTGAACCCACGAAGCACCAACCTATCGGTCGAAAGCTTGCTAGTATCAAATCTGAGATAAGAAAGGGTCTTCATGTTCATCACGTTGACCGGTGCACCCAGATCAATAAGGACTCTTGATAACTTGAAGTTTCTCACATCTACAGTAATGTAAAGGGGACAGTTGTGGTCAGCAGTTCCCAAGAGTAAAGCTTCGTCAGAGAAGGTAACTCCGGGGACCTCTTTGAAGTAGAGAGCCTCATCTTCCGAAGTTGAAGCTAGTTGGGCTAAACAAATCTCAGGGTCGAGAAGTGTTTTAACCAAAGACTCCCTCTTTTCTTTGGAAAGAAGGAGGACGTCGTAGATGCTTAGTTTAGCTGGCAACTTCCTAAGATGGGCCAAAACATTGTACTCAACCTTAGGGATGACAGACTCAAAACCCAGAGGAATTAGAGGGAATTCTGATTGTTGAGGGGAGTCTAGATTTAAATCTTTGAAGGGGGATTGCTTGCCTTTGTTCTGAGGGGGCAGCCTAGGAGGTAAGACTTTACTGCCACGGAGTTGCACCTGCTCGATATTCTCAGGCGGGCAAACTAGAGCGGTGTTTAAACTCGCTGTAGGCATTAGATCGTCATTTCTTGAAAGAGAGTCAGAATCTGAAAACTCTATCTCGAAAGGACTTTCCTAAAAATTAAATTGGGGGAAATCACTTTCTGATAAGGTTTCACATTCAACATCTTCTTGAGTAGTCAACTCGGGAAGGTCAGTTTGATTAACATCAAGATTTATTTCACTAGAAGTTTGATTCAAAATAGGAGAGTCATCAATTTGCATTTGAGATTCATGGCCAATCATCAAGACAGAAGTAGAATGATGTTTTTTATTCATCTTTTGACCCTTCGCCTTTGATGGGGCAAATTAAAAGTCAGATAACAAAATAGGGGAAAGGGTTTTAACATCACCATTCGTCATTTTAATACATCTCTCATCAACACACTTCCTCTCTACAAAATCATCTTTCTTTTCTTTTACATATTTCTCAGTAATTCCTACGACTACTGGAGAGGGAAGTGGCTTAACATCTTTCTGTGAAGCGTCCAGGTCAACCTTCCACACCAGGGCCTGGGCTATCGTAGTCAGTTGTTGAGAAAGATGAAAAGATTTGTTAATTGACTTTTTAAATGCCTGGGACAAAACAATGTCCCAACCATCTTCAATAGGAAGAAAAGAATTAAGAAGATTACCTGAGGTAGTTTTGACTAAAGCTTTTTCCGGATCGACCAAGTATTCTTTGGAATTATAATGTTACCTTGGATGTAATTCCTCTCAAGCCAATCTTTGAACACAACACAGTCCTCAAGTGGGTGACTAAGCATCCGATGGTATGGGCAATACTTGTGATCATCTTTCTTACTCTCATCCTCGGGTTTTCTAGCCTATGGCAACTGAAAGTCGGGTTTCTTTAACAGGCTTTTGAAGATCGTTTTAACTGATTCCCTTTTAAATGGATAAGGCTTTTCCAATCACTCTTTAAAAGGGATGAAGGCAGGATCTCTAGTATGCTGAGGAACTATCTGAAAGGGTTGCTTCTGAGGTGGCTGTGGTGGAGGTGGAGTGCTAGGCTGACTAACCACTGGCCTCTTTCCTTTATCTACTACTGAGACCACAACTTTCTTTTCAAAAGTTTTCACCAACTTAGGACCCTTCTTATCTTCAGACTGCTCTTGTAAGAATGATATCCTAAGAGTCTCTTCATGCAAATTGCTAGCCTTATTAAGAAGTTTTTCAAAAGTTTTAATAGTGAAACCCTTCAGGAGAAAAGCAATAGGACCGTGGATATTCTTTAGAAGGATCTCCACCGTGTGTTGCTCTTGCAACTAGGGTTCACACTTCATCGAAAGGTTTCGCCACCTCAAGATGTACTCAACCAGAGACTCTCCAGACTTTTGCTTTTCAACCACAAGATCGTCCACGGTGGTGCGTTGTTGCACTCTAGAAAATCTCTTAAGAAAGAGATTTTCTAGGTCGCTAAAGGTTCTTACTGAACCGTTGGGCAGATCGGCATACCATTCAAAAGTAATGCCGGATAGACTACTCACAAATTGGTAAAATAGAAGAGGATCTGACCCTCCTGTGTTGCAATAGCTTGCTCGGAAGTGGGCCAGATGCTGTCTCGGATTTTCAATTCAAGTGAAAATTTTAAAAGTTGGTGGCACAAAGCCCTTTGGGTAAGGATCTGAGTCATATTCTTTGAAGTAAGGTCTATCTTTTGGAATAGACGTGGTTCCTTGCAAAAGGGCTAAGGCCTCCCTTACCTGGTCCTCAATTAGTTGCTTAATATCTTTCTGAGATGGAATTGGAGGAGTGGTGGAAACTGTAGGCTGGACTGGAGGTGCTTCTAACGGGCAAGGAAGAGTCACTGGTGGTGACTCGAGGGGTTTGGAACTAGATTCTTCCCGTTTAGCCTTTTCTGTGATCTCTCGAGCTGATTGCTAGATTTTAAGGGACTCTTGCTGTGATTTATCCAACATTTCTTGCATTTCCCTGACTTGTGACATCATGCTCGCAAGCTGATTCTCCAAGTTTTTTATGTGTTCTTCATCTCTGGCTTTTATAGACTCATCTAAATCTGACTCAATAGTATGTGAATCGTCATCTCTAACAGGTCGACGTTTGCTGGGCTCAGCTTCTTTATTAGACCCCCTGGTCTCAACAATGCAAATGCTACCCATACAATTATCTTCTTCTCCAAGGAGATCATGCAGATCTGGGTCAAAAGAGGCCATTCCCTCTTTATTCAACAAGATGTTTCTTATCTCTTGTACTACCTCCTCGATCGGTCTATCCCCAATTGACTTAGGATCGAGGGGTAAGTATCCTTTGTACTCGGCCATATCAAATAGTTCTTCAGAATCCAGTAGGGCAATGATTTCTGTAAGTTTTGGGTTAGGATCGGGTTGAGACTTTGAAACTGGTTCCTCTTCCATTTCTTGATCCTGATCAATTCTCTCCTCTTCGACTATCCCAGAACTGGTAGTCAGAAGAGTGGCATCCTCTACGGGGAGAGGAACATATACCTCGGGGGGAGAAGCAGGAGCTTGTAAAGTGATGGCTCCTACATCTGGCAAGGTAAGGTCCTAAGACACCTGACTAGGGAGCCTAAGAACGACACTCAGACCTTGGGGATCATCAACTGGGGCAGCAGTGGTGGTGGCTATTGGATCTTGAACTAAACTGACTGTGGGAGGACTGCCAACTGTAACAACTGGGGTACTAGTTTGGACATCCATCGAGTCAACTGAAACTGGAATAGGGTTGACTGGAACTCGTTGGAGCTGTAGAATGAACTTAGAAGTTCTAGGAGGTGGTGGCAGACTCTCCAACTTAGTTCTCTTTGCCACGTATTTCTTCTTAGGAGATTTGGGTCTTTTCCCCTTAACATCTACAGATTTTTGAGTCTCAACCCCTTTTGGCTTAACGATTACTACGGCCAACTTTATAGGTTTAGGAGGGGGTACCGGGGGTCTACCAGTAGGATGGTGGCCTCTCTCAGACCCAGTCAACACGATACCCTCCATTTTAGAGGACGGAGGGCGTGGCACCCAATGGTATCCATCAACTAGCACTGAAGTAGCAGGCTGTCTAACATACTTCTTATTTTTTCTGACAAATTGTCGAGTCAAATTCTTTGCCTCAGACACTTCCTCCTTCAACACTTCCTTCTGGAAGCAATGTGAGATCACTCCCTTTAATTATTTTACATACTCTTCCTTAGTCTGTCCAAACTGTTTAGTGCAGGTATGAATTATATTTCTTAAAGTCCTTGTCCTCTGGAGGTATTTTTCTTTCTGAGTCTTCTTAGTCGAGTAGTCGACTGGGCATGGTGGGGAATGGGCTATCCTAGCTTCCCTCTCCTCCCCTTGAGCAGAAGCAAGGGGGTAGAAGCGACTCCCCTTTAGGAGGGGAGAGGAAGCAGGAATAGGTAGCTCCTCAGCAGCCTCAGGCTCTACTTGAGCTAAGGTCTTAAAGGGTACAACTCTCTTAGCCTTAGAGATCTTCTTTTTAAGTCTTCTTAAATAGTTTTTCTTCTGATTCTTAGTGGAGAAGCTAAGTCCGGAACAAGACCCTTTCTCAAAAATAGATTTGACTTCAGTGAGGGGCTCAACAACTGGCTCAGACTGTTTCTGGTCATCACTGACTACTGGCAAGGTAGGTGCAGATCCCACAATAAACTCAACTGCTCGGGGAACTTCCTAACTGGCATCCAAACTAATAATATGGTGTCCGTCCATAGAGAGCTCAAGGGTACTGAATCCCATCCCAAAGATGATAGTGCTCCCTTGATCATTAACAGTTGAGGACAACTCTCGATCGAAAGAGAAAATCAATTGGCCAGCCATTTGGAATTTTCTGAAAGTTAAAGAGAGGATTGGAATTAGATTTTTCTTAAGAGGGAAACGAAAGATTTTTTTTTTTGAAAATTAAGGCTTGTAAGATAATCTCAACCTTCCAACATATGTCGAGCAGTGAAAAATATCACTCAACACATGTTAGTAGGGTAAAGCGACTAAGTACATGCCAAAAAGGTTTTCTAAAAAAAATTTGACATATGTTAGTCCACAAGGAGATCGCATGGGGTAACATGTGACAACTTGGAGCTTAAAGAAAGTTTTTTTTTTTAGAAAAAATTTTGAATCTTGAAGGGTCTAATGTGGGTTTCCTCACAGACTCCAAAACACAACGGACAGAGTTTCCCCTTGCCCGAAGGCTTATGGAATTGTGAGAGAACCCAAATAAAGCAAATAGTCTAACCCTCCTCACCTCTGAAGGTCAAAGAGGAAGTGAGGGGGTTAAGACTAAAGTACTTTGGATTGCCCAAAATCAATAATTTTCAAATTCTTTTCAATCTTAAGAATTTATATATTGAATGTGAAATTTATTAGCCATAAATCCACAAGATTAAAAAGGATATCCAAGGATCTGATTTGACACTGTCGCCTCACAGGCTGAGCCGGGGCAGAAGGTCAAAATCAGAATGAAGATTCACATGTCACAAATTTTTGGAGGTAAAACCTCTCTTTTTGACGTTTATTTTATTTTAGATGTTGGCCACACTCACCCAAGGAAGAAATGGGTAGAGGGACCAACGGAAGAAATGATAGTTAAAACTACCGATGAAACAAAATTCTACCACTATCAAAGTTGGGGAGAGAGATTTGGTCCCACCTAGCGTGCCATTTTATGTTGGTGGAATTTTAAAAACAGGTTTTGAAAAGTATTAGTTTTCTTTGGGGATTTTAAAATTAAGATTTAATTCTAATTCTAAGGTCGAATCAACCCGTTAAAAAAAATTATATCACCTCGAAGTATGAAAATAAAATTTCATGGCAGTGTTCAGACTTAGAATCACGGAACTCATCTTGAATATCATGATCGGATTATAAAGGAAAATTTCATATGGCCCCGAGAGAACAGAATGAAATTCTACTAAGTATCCAATTATGATATTCAAGAAGTATGATCGTCGAATTCACATCCAAAGTCTTATCAAAGAATGATGTATCTCCCCGAAGGGAAATAACATCATTCGATGATAATCCTCCTAATGTAATAACGATAGTCATTTCTTTACCTTTTCCCAAAGAACTCTAATAAGGTTTTGGAAAATCAATTTTAAAATCAGGTGCGTGTGTGGTTCCAAATCTCCTACGAGCGCAAGCCCTCGTAGTTAATTATATCGTAGGTAGATAGAATCTCATACGAAAACTCCTGATTAAAATGGTGGCAGAATTTCGTTAGATTTTCTAGGAGTGATATCAAAAATAGAGGAATTTTATAAACTCAAAAGGGAATGGATCGAGGTTGAGCAGTTATTAACATAATCGAGGGAAGAGAGGTAGGGGGCACTTTGAGATTCTGAAACTATCCAAAAGTGTCCCAACTTAATCTAAGTGTTGGTTTTTATGTTTTGTTTTGAAATGATATTTAATTAGAGTTGAGCATTTTATTAGAAATTTGGGATTATATTCCTGAAATTTGGGGTCTTATAATCAAAGATCTACCCCGGATCCTAAATCTATTTTGGACACTGGACCACAGTCGTCCGATCCTAACTAATGTAGTACAAGGTCTAGACTTACCCCGACCTGAATTGGGGTGCCAGCTAATTACCTAATCGATTTAAAAGAGATGAGTCCGGTCTTTTATGAAAGAGTGGTAGGGACGTTCTGTTTAAGGTTTTGGAGAGTTGGGGTTGACATCTAGAGATTCTCCTAATTGGCCTCTTTGACTTATGTTGGGTGTAAAATGCTAAGGACTATGCAATTAAAGTTTTGACTTTTTAATTTATATCTAATGCAATGCATGCCGGTTGACAACCTCAAATCAAGTATGCTTGCAATTTTAAAAAAATAGGATTAAAAAATAATTTTTTAGAAGACTGGGCTTCCCCAGGTCCGGCACCTCGTCCTCATAGGTCAGACTATCCGGACTCTACCCGCAGGTGGGGAAGGGTCTAAAGCAAGGAAAGAGTAAAGCAGAAATATGCATGCGACCCTGGGGTCGATCCCCAGCTAATTCCCTAGATTCGTTATCTTTCTATGTTATTTAGACTCACTAAAATTTTAGACTTTAAGGTTATGAATATAAAAATTTTCACACCTTTACGAGCCTCTCGAGTCCAGGCAAAAATAAAAGCGGCACACAATCGCCAAAAAACTAAGAAAAATAACCAGTCCTAAAGGCAATCAATTCTTCACATCAAATATTAATAAATCAATAAATGTCCATATGCAAAGTTGTCTTGCTTATTACAAACCAAAATTTTACAGAAAGTAAAGTGGCCGGGCACCACTGACAACAACTCGGATTCTAAACCTAGTAATGACGCAAGTAGTTTTGGGTGGGATATTCTCAATCTTCAAGTCTTCAGTCTTGTTCTTCTTTGGGCTCCTTTCCTTCAAGCTCCTTGGGTTCTTTGTACTGGACTACCCAAATGGATAAGAGGGCACTTCCTTTAAGGGGAAGGCCACTCTTTCCCCTTTGGGTAGGGAAGAGGTGTGGCCCAAATTTGGATCTCCAAATAGAAAAGGTCTACTCCCCTTAGGGGCATCCTTTTCTCTTTGGAGTCCAAGCTTTGAACCTATATATCCCAACTCAAAGCTAACTTTCACAACACTTCTAAATTACACAAATTACATTTTCTTGAAAATAAAATCTAGACTCACCTGCAAGATTATCCTAAACAATTAATAAATCAATAACAATTATTCCCAAGCAGTTATATATATGTGCAGAAAAGAAAGTAAACACATTGTCCATGCTCCTTTTGTTTGGGGGCTTTAGCAGCTGAAGCACATGTGCAAGCAGTTATAATAATTGATTTTTTTATTGATTTAGCTCCCCCTTTTTATTGCTCTGCATGAGCGTGGCCACCTGCAGAAAACTGTGTGAACATCTAGATCGTACATAAACTAAGGGTAATCTAGTTGCCAAACACACCAACCATCCACAGAGTGTAGTAAAAAAAAAGTAAGCAGACACAGCAAAGCAATTTCATTCACAACATGCAGTGAAAACTAAAAAAAATCCGGCACACAGAAATATAGTGAACACCGGTCTAACCTAAATCTAGAGTTGGTTGTCCTAGCAAACCATCTAAAATGTGTGTAAAAGGTCTTGTGGCTGGGGTAGGTCCTAAAGTGGGTGATTTGTTAAAGTTGTCTAAAAGTCTGAGTTTGTTAAGGCTAAAAGGGAAATTTAGATCAATGTTTAAATATTAATATATTAAGAATTTTGATTTAATATATTTTAAGAGTTAATTATTTACTACATTTATTTCACACCGAGGCCGTGAAGTTTATTTCACCTTCCTTGGGGCTAAGCTAATAGCCTCGTAGGCCTGGATTACCTAGTAGTAATCGGGGTTGATTAAAATTAATTTAAGTTGGTTGGAATTAAGAAGTGAATTATTAAAAAAAAGAGTTGGTTACTAATTTTAAAGGATTGGTTGAGAATTTTATTAACCTATTAAGAAAATTCTGGAATTTTTGGGGGGTTAATAGATTTTGGAGGGTTATCCGGATATATCAACTAAGGGGTCAAAATTTAATTTTTAAAATTAGAATTAATCTTAATAGTTTCAGATTTTTAATAAATACTATACCTAATTATGAGTTGTTAGACAGGTGGCACGCTCAATTTGGAGTTTTCTATCGAAAGTTATGATTTTTTGAAGTTTTGACCCAGTTTTGACATTTGGTTGACCAAAATGTTGACTTTTTGTCTTTGACCATATTTTGAGGGTTTAACATTTTTGGAAAATACTAAATTTTAATTAGAGTCCTTAGCCACCGAGTTTGATTGATTTTGAGTTTTCTACAATTAGTTATGAATTTGGAAGTTTGGCGTATTTATTGGAATTATTAAATTATTTTAATTAATGACCCTTTTTAATGATTTGAACCCAAATGAATCCCAAACTTCTTGAAATCAACTCCAAAGATCAGAAATGATCTGAGGAGAGATCAATAAGTGATTACAGATTTTTGGGATTTTTAATAATTTTTAATTAATTAATATTGATTAAACATTAATTTTAACTTAAAATTAAACTAAGATATATTTAAAAGACAGACTAAAGGGATTTCAATTTTCACTGATTAAGGGATCAATTTAGGTCAGTTAAAAGTATTTTAGGGAATTTTAGAAATTAAAATTAATTTATTAGAATTTTATTAGTGTTAAAGGCCAATTCTAAGGGGGATTATTGTGGCTCCTATTTGGTGAACCAAATGAGCTCCAAACCTGATGAAATTTAAGCCATGGCATCACCTGATCCCAAGGCCTAAACTCACCAAATTTGGGCTCAAGTGGAATACCCTAAGGTGACTAACCAAGCCACCTAAGGTGGACTCTAAGTCACCTTTAAAAATTCCTAGGGAGCTATCCTAAGCTTGCATTGGGGCAAAATCAATGGCCCTAAACTCCCTATACTACACATCATCATCACAAAAAAAAAATCAGACCCTAAATTCCATTGGATAGGTCACAATTTCAATTTGGATTTAAGGGTCAAACCATGACCCTTGAATCCAAAATTGAAAATTGAAGCCCTTAAACATCTCAAACAGGGGGGATAAAATTTGGACATGTCAGAGACATGCCCAAATTCAATCTCCCAAAGTCTCAAGTCCTGGGGAATTAACTATAAGGCATAAATGCAATAATTCAAAAAACACTATTACTAAAATTAAGCTCAACACGGATGCAACCAGGAGCTAAGACCATAGGGCTTTTGTATTTCTCCCTGAGACCTTTCCAATGAGCCTAAGAACACCTAATTTAGTCAAGTGTGCATGGAGATATGAATTTTTGAAGATCTTGTGAATTTTCTGGAATTTTTAATCCGGCCATTACACAGTCAGCCGCGCTTTACATGCGACGCGTCACGATTGGCGGGGCAATCATTGGCGCTGACCGCGTAACGGTCGGGTTAACTTTAGCCGTCAAATGGAGGATCGGACGACCATGATTAACGGTGCTACGGAACCACGGGATCTAATCCGAACCGTTGATTTGAATCAACAGCCAGGATTACTTCTTCAACCTCCCGCTCGAACTCGAGACCGTGAAGCTTCTCCGACGTGATCCGGGCAATCCCGCTGGCAAACTTTGATGAAATTTCACAGGAAGGATCAGGATAGTGGGAACCTTCAATCCAATAGTGGAAATCCATTGGGGTGATGGTTTCCTTCACACTTGACCGGACTACCTAGCTAGGGAGCTCGGGATGGAGGGATTTCCACAGAGACAGTCTCAACGGATGAGTTGCTCTATCAGGAAGCTTCAGGAGGTGATGGCGAGAAAACTTCCTTCAGACATCGGGACTGGAGGACGGCCGGAGGTACGACTTTGAGCGGGAGGCTATGAGCTTTCGCCGGAGTTCGCTTGAACAAGTGGGCGGGACGGTCTGGGAAGTTGGAGGAAGATGCTGAGAGGTCGAAAGAGCTTTGGGACCAATTTGAAATTGTCTGGGATCGAATGGAAAGGTTTGGGGAGCTCCACCCTATTCAGCCGTCTCCCGCGAGCTCGGACAGCAAGGATCGAGCTGGAGGGGCCTCGGATTGATGCCAGGTGGAAGGGGCACCATACCAGAGGGCTTATGAGTGTCAAGCCGGTGAGCTACAATCTTTGGAAGGCTTTCGGTCAGGATCGTCCTGGGGGGACCACCGGAGCTTGTTCTCCATTGGTTCTGACCACTGCCGGCTAGGATTTGGGTTGGGTTGACTATAGAAGATTGATGGGGACGTGCTGGAGTCGAGGGTGAGGTCAATTGAGCCTGGGGAGGCCTGGTTGGATCCGGTGGCTCGGTTGGAGCCAAACCTGCTCGGTTTGGGTCAAATTGAGCTGAACCAAGGTCAGGCCAGACCCTGGGTTTGATATGGGAGATAGGTCTGGATCTGCTGCACCCAATGCAAGTGGCAATTGGGTTTAATTCGATCTGGGTTGGAAGATGGCTTGGGTCCATATAGTTTTGGCTACTTTGAGCTAGCCTAAAACCTGACCCAAGTTAGCCCAAGGCATGGGCTGGCTGGAGGAGGTGTGTTGGACCTAAGGCCACCTATTAGGGGTGTTGACCAGGTTCAATTTGACTTAGGTCAAGAGTTGGCTCAATTCGAAGTGGTTTTGGGCACTTTGGGTTAGCCTAACTCTTGACCCAAGTGAGCCCAAGCGCTGGGCAGGTCAAGGGTGGTGCATTTGGTCAAGGGGAACCCAATGGCACCTTGATTTGGATTCAATTTGATTAAGGTTGGGAGATGGCTCAAGAGAGACCTCTCTTTGGCCACTTGGGTCAAGCCAAATGGCTAACCCAAGTGAGCCCAAATCTTGGGCCTCCAAGAGGGGTCTCTTGGATGCCCAAAGGAGTCATCCCTTAGGTTCAATTGGATTTGGAGTGGTTTAGATCCATGAGTTTGGATGAGAGGGGTGTATGGGTCATTTGGTAAAACTAGGTTGACTTGGTCAACCAAGTTGACCCAATGTCTGGGTTTAGGTCCAAAAGATGGGTTTGACATTTGAAATTTGTTGGAAATGGTTCCAAGTAATTTGGAGTTCATTTGAGTTGAAATGGGCATTTGAATCCCATAGGGGTATTTTGATCATTTTGACCCCATGGTCAACCAGGGGTCAAAATGGGTCTGCAAAAACACAGTTTACTGTTCAATGGGTTATAATCAAAGGTCTGGAGGTGACTAGAAGCTTTGGAGAAAGCTCTAAGGTCAAGATCTATTGATTGGTATGATGAGTGGCATAGACTGTAAATATCTGAAGGTTTTACAGTCTTTGGATTTGAATTGAGTTTATGGGGTTAGAGTCCTCTAAATGAGCTCAAATTTGGAGGGTTGACATTAGAGACATGTCACATCAATATGCAATTGACAAACCCTGAATCAGATGTCAATTGACTGGGTTTCAAGGTGGTGGAAAAATCACCTAGGAAGGGCTTTAGAACCTAAGTCTTTAGCCTAACAATTCTGGGTTTGGATTGAATTAAGATTCGAATTGAGCCTAAGGGCTATGAGCTAGGAAGATCCTAGGATCTAGGACTCAGGGAGGAGTTAAGAATGACCTCATACAAGAATGAGGTCAACACCGGCATGAATCCAAATTGATTTTGAGAAACAATAGTATCACAGTGCAACCTATGCTCCATAACTCACTCCCATACTTTTAAAGTATGGCACATTAACTTAATTCCTTTATCATTCGCAAAATATTATGCTTCACCTTTATTCTTAAAATTATGAATTAACACACTCATTCTCCCCTCACCTGACATCTTTTTAGTCTTCAAAATAGTAGTAAAAAGTTTAGTTAGCCAAGAAATTCCTTCATCTCCTAAATATTTCCACACCTTTATTGGAATATCATTAGGTCCAACAGCTTTTCCACAGTTCATTTTCTTTAAAGCATCTCTAACTTCAATTTTACTAATACATTGATAAAAATAGAAATCTTTATTTTCATTTAAGGTGCTAAGGTCATTAAATTCAATCGTATTTTACATTCTTCATTAAAAAGTTTAGCAAAATATCTCATCCATATTTGTTTAATATCATCTTCTAAGAAACTTACTTTTTGATCTTCATCTTTAATACACTTCACTTGAACTAAATTGATACTATTCATATCTCTTGGTTTGGCTAACCTATACTTATATCATTCTCCCTCCTTAGTATCTAATCTATTATATAAATCAATAAAAGCTAAGATCTTTGCATCATATATCGCTTTCTTAGATTCCTTATGTGCTTCTTTATATTTTTCTCAATTATCAAATTTTTTATATCTAAACTAATTTTTATAATAAATTTTCTTTATTTTTATATTTTGTTGCACATTTGTGTCCCACCACCAACTATTTTTACTATTAGGAACTTTTCCCTTTGATATTCTAAGCACAACTTTTATAATATTCTTAATATCACTAGTCACTTTATCTCACATAACATTAGCATCCTCATGCACAAACAAAAACTTAAACTCTAAATCTTACTCTCAAAAATATTTTTGTTAATATTCTTAAAATGTCCCCATCTAATCCTAGATTATCATTTTACTTTATTTTTTATTTTATTAAAGTGGAAATTAGTGTAATAAAGAAAAATAAATCAAACAACTATAATAAAGAACATATAATGCTTAGGGTTCTAAATTAGGTTACTAAGCTTAGGGATCATAATTCTCCAAGGCCTCTTCTACATATTTTGTTGCAATATAATCAACAAGTTACATAAAAAATTATTATAATTAGATCTACGATGAAACTTACTTTTATCTTAAAATTATAGGATCTCTAACCTCTTTCCAGAACTTTTGTAACTCTTGATGGTAGATTTAGTGCAAAAAATATTTTCATTATTAGGGCACATATGAGTTTTAAGTTGACATAAATTCAATGTAAATATCTCCATCCTACAATCCTTTATGATTTTTAAATGAGTCTGCTATCCATCTCTCAATTTGAAATAATCCTCATAATACTCTAATTGATGTTCAAATAATTATCAATCATAAAGTATCAGACTAAAAACTTAGTAATAATATTAAAGTAAAAAAACTTAATTAATTTATTCATTAAAAATCTAAAAAGTACTAGGGGTTACAGCCAACCACTAGAAAGAGGGTTAGTTCATATTATGTTGAAGGAAAAATAAGAAATATATAATCGATAACATAAACATGAAAGGAGAAGGAAGAAAAAACTCTAAAGTTTGGGCTTTCACTCCACATCATCAAAATTTCTCTTTTTTCCTTACCTTAGTTGTGAAAGTGCTCTGATGGCACTAGAAAGTGCTCTGATACTACTTGAAAGTTCCTTAGGGATGTTAATCCCTTATGAACTGGCCCAAGGCTAACAAAGAGAGAGGTGAGTTGGATAACTTTAAAACCAAAAATAAAACTCAAACCAAAATCACCGTAGAAATCAAGTGAGGAAGAAAATAACGCGGAAGCAATAATAAGAAAGAAAACACTGGATTTATAGTGGTTTGGTTAAACTTTGACCTACGTCCACTCCTTGGAGGCACCCTCCAAGTATTGCACTAAACTAAGTGTCTCTGCTTTATCCCCCACAGCTAGGCAGAGAAGCCCTTACAAAATCACTTCCACCTTCCCAGTTGTGACGGAGTTGCCGGGTCCTTTGACACCAAAGTGAACTTCTTCTTTGGTGAACTTCCCTTGAGACAAGCCTTGAATTCGACGGTATTAAGATGCAAGCCTGCCGGAGCAACCGTGTTGAATCCCCCTCCACACTCCCTTGAGTCCCCCTCATAGGATATTCTCCCTCTCTCAGATTTCGCCCGTTCCTCACTCCCTTTCAAGTTTTCTCTTCAAGTTTTCCCCACAAGAACGAAGCTACAATGGCTGCCAAAGACACTTAACAAGTGCCTTGACAAAGCTTAAATAGAAGTGCTCAAAACAAGCTCATTAATGCAAGTTGTCAATATTATCATTCAGGATGATAGGCATATCATCCTGTACGATCAGAACAATTTAAGCCCAATCAACCGGGATGATTTGTGACGATCAGAAGAAGTTTGTTTATATCATCCAGGATGATAATATATCGTCCTGGATGATCAATACAAATTGTGGAATATCGTTCTCGACATTGCCTGAAAAATTGCTGTCCGATGACCAATCATCCAGCATATAGTCATGGACTATTTTGCGATCGTCCATGATGATTTGACCGTGAAATCAAGTCATAATTGCTTTCCTTAAATTCTCGAGAAATTTTGGAAAAACTACCCTGGATCATCCTGGATGATATTTTATAATCCTAGATGATCCACCGGGGCGATGTCCAAAAATATGTAATTCTTAAATAGATCTAGCGGCTGATTCTTTCTGTTTTGAGCGTATCGTCCAGGCCGATACAAAATTGTCCGGAATGATGTGTTTTGCATAATGAAGACTGCTTTAATGAGGATGCCCTAATTAGGGTTTCTTCTTTTGGACAGATCATCCAGGACGATATAAATATCAGAATGTTACCAAAAATAGAAATCTTTCGGGAGCAACAAAAAATCTTTCAAGTTATAAAACATCAGGAGCCACACCAAATACAATAGACTCAAGAAAGGAAAAAGTGTACAAACTAACTCAGTCCTAGTCTACTCATTCTTGAGCTGGTTCCAAATTGCAGTCTGATCGTGTGGACCTGAAATGTTAGTAAATAAGACCGTCGTAGAGAAATAAGAGTGTTTGCTATCATCAAAATCATAAACCATAAAAATAGATCCGCAATAATCTCCCCCTTTTTGATGATGGCAAACAATTCAATTTGAATTTGCAAAAAGGAATATTTTCTCCTAATCTCCCCCTCACTAGAATACACTTTAAAAAATAGGAGAGATAAAAATATTTTTGTTGTTTTAAAATTTAAAAATAAAAAAAAGATACAAATTCAACAGTACGTTCTCCCCCTTTGACACTATCAAAAAAAGAGGAGGCACAAACAAAAAAACAAAACAAAAAAAATACAAAAAATGTTCCCTGATCTAGTGTAAAAACAAATATTCTTAAAATAAGAAAGTTACCTCTTGGTTTTAATCAAAAACTTAGTAGAATTGGATTGACAACGCATAGCCTAGAAAAGATTAGAAATTAAGATTTTGATAATCCAAACTCAAGTTCTGTAAAAAGGCTAAAAAACTTTTTAATTCAATATCTAAATCATAAGACAAATTAGAGAAAGAAATAGAAATTTTTCAAAACTCCTTTCATAAAATATATCTTATAGAATATTAATGCATTAATTGTTGAATCAGGAATCAAGATTTTTAAACTCAAGTATCGAAAGTATCAAGGATTTTCTTAAGCTTTTAAGAAGTACAAGAATGGTTAGCATTAAATTTTGTGGGCTCATTTTATGCCTCTTGTCAATTTGAATGGCGCTCTTTGCGCTTCTTTTGATTTTTGATACACTTTTGTGTATATTTTTCAATTTGGTGTCATTGCGCATCTTTTATTTTTGGCATCATTGGCCATTTTTTTTTAATATGCTACCTTTCTAAAATCTTAAAAACAAAAATAAACCCATCCTTTTGATAACACAAATTCTTGATTAAAAAAATTATAAGTTAGATTCAACAACTTGCAAAAGATTCCTATGCGATAAATAAAATGTAAGGAGATAAAGAATTTAGTTTCAAAAACTAATTTAAAAGATGAAATAGATTTTAAATAAAAAGTAGAATAACCTCTTTTAGAAAATAGAGATTGAGAGTCAAAAATATGAGTTTCCTTTCTTTGACCGTTTTAGAGAAGTCAAACACAACTTACCAAAGATTTCAAGAAAAAACATGAAGTAGATTTTTAATTTTTAGAAAAGTGAATGTGTGTGTTAATAAAAAAAAAACTTTCACGAAAATCAAAATTTCAAAGAATAAATAAAACAAAAACACAAAATAAAAATGAAAAACATAAAAATAAAAACACAACACAAAAACACGAAAGGCTTTTAACCATTATCTCTCTCCTAGTCCGATGCTACAGAAACCAGATCTGCCCATGAGATTTTTTATCTTTCATTATTTACCCAGTTTAAATTTTGCTTCGTCTTGCCCTTTTCTTTCATAGGAAGAATTCTTAAATTAGGGCACTGATTTTTTATATGTCCAGGCTTCCTACATCGAAAACAAATAACATCAGAAGAAATATGGACATCCTTACCACTTTTACCTTTTTTTCACTTTTGCTTATGCTTTGGTGAGCTTTGTGATTTGCTTGTCAAGTTATTGCATTCGTCACCAACTAAACTATCTCTTTATGTACCTTCAATTTTTAGAACAATCGTTTCACTTGTATCCAAAAGTCTTTGACCCAAACCATGCTCGTAGGCAATGATTGAGCCAATCAAACTATCAATAGAATATTCATTCAAATCTTTTGATTCACAAATAACAACTACTTTAGCATTGAACTTATCCAGCAGACAATGAAGAATTTTGTTAACTTTTTCAAAATTTGAAAATTCTTTTCTTAAAGCATGCAATGATGTTACAATTTGAATGAATATGGTATACATGTCTAAGATCGTCTCATAGGGTTTCATGGAAAATAGTTCAAAATCATGCATTAACATATTCAACTTGGATTGCTTGATTTCACTAGTGCCTTTGTATATGGTGTATAGTTTATCCCAAACTTCCTTACCAGTAGTGCACGTGGATACTAACATAAAATCTTCAGAATTTAAAGCACAGAAAAAGCAATTTAAAGATTTTGCATTCAATTGACGATCGTGGATTATTCCGGATGATTTTACTTAAAGTGTCGGAAATGATCCTTATGTATATTGGTACGAACTATGTTCATACACGATCATCATCCCGTACGAACTAGGTTCATCCGGTACGATCAGTTATACCATAGGAACTGACCTATGGTGGTTGTTCTCGGATGCTTTGCCTACAGCTGATTTCCTCTTTAGAACGAAGCTTGCTGATGATCCCCTGTGCCCATTGGGCTGTGAAGTAGTGGAAGATAGCAATCCTATTCCATTGATTGAAAGGAATATCAGTTTTAACTCCATTAACAATATATGACGGTGATGAATAACTAGTTAAAATCATATGCCACATGATAAAATTAATCGATTGCTAGAAAATAGACATGCGAGTTTTCCAAAAATCAAATGATATATTTTCAAATAAAGGAGGTCTGGTGATTGAATAACCTTTCGTAACATTATGATTAGCCATGGATCGAAAAATTCAAAAGCTTTTAAAAACTTATTTTATGAATCCCGCTCTAATACCACTTAAAAGTGTTCTGATGGCACTAGAAAGTACTTTGATACCACTTGAAAGTTCGTTAGGGATGTTAAGCCCTTATGAACTGGCCCAAGGCTAAAAAAGAGAAAGGTGAGTTGGATAACTTCAAAACCAAAAATAAAACTCCAACCAAAATCACCACAAAAATCAAGTGCAGAAGAAAATAATGCGAAAGCAATAAGAAAGAACACACCAGATTTATAGTGGTTCGGTCAAACTTTGACCTACATCCACTCCTTGGAGGCACCCTCCAAGTATTGCACTAAACTAAGTGTCTCTCCTTTAGCCCCCACAGCTAGGCGGAAAAGCCCTTACAAAATCACTTCCACCTTCCCCGGTGCGGCGGAGTTGTCGGGTCCTTTGACACCAAAGTGAACTTCTTCTTTGGTGAACTTCCCTCGAGACAAGCCTTGAATCCGACGGTATTAAGATTCAAGCATGCCGGAGCAGCCGTGTGGAATCCCCCTCCACACTCCCTTGAATCCCCCCTCACAGGATCTTCTCCCTCTCTCAGACTTCACCAGTTCCTCACTATCTTTCAAGCTTTCTCTTCCAGTTTCCCCACAAGAATGATGCTACAATGGCTGCCAAAGACACTTAACAAGTGCCTTGATAAAGCTTAAATAGAAGTGCTCAAAATGAGCTCATTAATGCAAGTTGCCGACATTATCATCCAGGACAATAGACATATCGTCCTGTACGATCAGTACAATTTAGGCCCAATCAGCTAGGATGATTTGAGACGATCAGAAGAAGTTTGTTCATATCATCCAGGACGATAATATATCATCCTGGATGATCAGTACAAATTGTGCAATTTTGTCCTTATTATCGTCCTGAAAAATAGCTATTCGTTGACCAATCATCCAGCATATCGTCTTGGATGATTTTACGATCGTCCGGGATGATTTGATCGTGAAATCAAGTCATAATTGCTTTCCTTAAATTCCAGAGAAGTTTTGGAATAATTACCCTGGATCATCCTGGATGATATTTTATAGTCCTGGACGATCCACCGGGATGATGTCCAAAAATAAGTTATTCTTAAATAGATCTGGCGGCTGATTCTTTCTATTTTAAGCCTATCATCCTGACCGATACAAAATTGTCTGGGACATGTATTTTGCATAATGACGGCTGCTTTAATGAGGATGCCTTAATTAGGGTTTCTGCTTTTGGACAGATCATCCAGGATAATATAAATATCGTCCCGGGCGATGTTACAAAAAACATAAATCTTTCGGGAGCAACAGAAAATCTTTCAAGTTACAAAACATCAAAAGCCACACCAAATACAATAGTCTCAAGAAAGAAAAAAGTGTACAAACTGACTCAGTCCTAGTCTACCCATTCTTGAGCTGGTTCCAAATTGCAGTCTGATCGTGTGGACCTGAAATGTTAGAAAATAAGGCCATCGTAGAGAAATAAGAGTGTTTGCTATCATCAAAATCATAAACCATGAAAATAGATCCGCAACAATCTCCTCCTTTTTGATGATGGCAAACAATTCAATTTGAATTTGCAAAAAGGAACATTTTCTCCTAATCTCCCCCTCACTAGAATACACTTTAAAAAATAGGGGAGATAAAAATATTTTTGTTGTTTTAAAATTTTTAAAAAGAAAAAAAAAGGTACAAATTCAACAGTACGTTCTCCCCATTTGACATTATCAAAAAGAGAGGAGGCACAAACAAAAAAAACAAAACAAAAAAAATTCAAAAAATGTTCCCTGATCTAGTGAAAAAACAAATATTCTTAAAATAAGAAAGTTACCTCTTGGTTTTAATCAAAAACATAGTAGAATTGGATTGACAATGCATAGCCTAGAAAAGATTAGAAATTCAGATTTTGATAATCCAAACTCAAGTTCTGTAAAAAGGCTAAAAAACTTTTTAATTCAATATCTAAATCATAAGACAAATTAGAGAAAGAAACAGAAATTTTTCAAAACTCCTTTCATAAAATATATCTTATAGAATATTAATGCATTAATTGTTGAATCAGGAATCAAGATTTTTAAACTCAAGTATCGAAAGTATCAAGGGTTTTCTTAAGCTTTTAAGAAGTATAAGAATTGTTAGCATTAAATTTTGTGGGCTCATTTTATGCCTCTTGTCAATTTGAATGGCGCTCTTTGCGCTTCTTTTGATTTTTCATACACTTTTGTGTATATTTTTCAATTTGGCGTCAATGCGCGTCTTTTATTTTTGGCATCATTGGCCATTTTTTTTTAATATGCTACCTTTCTAAAATCTTAAAAACAAAAGTAAACCCATCCTTTTGATAACGCAAATTTTGATTAAAAATTTTATAAGTTAGATTCAACAACTTGCAAAAGATTCCTATGCGATAAATAAAATGTAAGGAGAAAAAATTTAGTTTCAAAAACTAATTTAAAAGATGAAACAGATTTTAAATCAAAAGTAGAATAACCTCTTTTAGAAAATAGAGATTGAGAGTCAAAAATATGAGTTTCCTTTCTTTGACTGTTTTAGAGAAGTCAAACACAACTTATCAAAGATTTCAAGAAAAAACATGAAGTAGATTTTTAATTATTAGAAAAGTGAATGTGTGTGTTTATAAAAAAAAAACTTTCACGAAAATGAAAATTTCAAAGAATAAATAAAACAAAAACACAAAATAAAAATGAAAAACATAAAAACAAAAACACAACACAAAAACACGAACACGAAAGGCTTTTAACCATTATCTCTCTCCTAGTCCGATGCTACAGAAACCAGATCTGCCCATGAGATTTTTTACCTTTCAATATTTCCCCAGTTTAAATTTTGCTTCGTCTTGCCCTTTTTTTTCGTAGGAAGAATTCTTAAATTAGGGCACTTATTTTTTATATGTCCAGGCTTCCTACATCAAAAACAAATAACGTCAGAAGAAATATGGACATCCTTACCACTTTTACCTTTTTTTTCACTTTTGCTTATGCTTTGGTGAGCTTTGTGATTTGCTTGTCAAGTTATTGCATTTGTCACCAACTAAACTATCTCTTTATGTACCTTCAATTTTTAGAACAATCGTTTCACTTGTATCCAAAAGTCTTTGACCCAAACCATGCTCGTAGGCAATGATTGAGCCAATCAAACTATCAATAGAATATTCATTCAAATCTTTTGATTCACAAATAACAACTACTTTAGCATTGAACTTATCCAGCAGACAATGAAGAATTTTGTTAACTTTTTCAAAATTTGAAAATTCTTTTCTTAAAGCATGCAATGATGTTGCAATTTGAATGAATATGGTATACATGTCTAAGATCGTCTCATAGGGTTTCATGGAAAATAGTTCAAAATCATGCATTAACATATTCAACTTGGATTGCTTGATTTCACTAGTGCCTTTATATATGGTGTGTAGTTTATCCCAAACCTCCTTACCAGTAGTGCACGTGGATACTAACATAAAATCTTCAGAATTTAATGCACAGAAAAAGCAATTTAAAGATTTTGCTTTCAATTGACAATCGTGGATTGTTCTGGACGATTTTACTTAAAGTGTCAGAAATGATCCTTATGTATATTGGTACAAACTATGTTCATACACGATCATCATCCCGTACGAACTAGGTTCATCCGGTACTATCAGTTATACCATAGGAACTGACCTATGGCGGTTGTTCTCGGATGCTTTGCCTACAGCTGATTTCCTCTTTAGAAGGAAGCTTGCTGATGATCCCCTGTGCCGATTGGGCTGTGGAGTAGTGGAAGATAGCAATCCTATTCCATTGATGGAAAGGAATATCAGTTTTAACTCCATTAACAATACATGACGGTGATGAATAACAAGTTAAAATCATATGCCACATGCAAAAATTAATCGATTGCTAGAAAATAGACATGCGAGTTTTCCAAAAATCAAATGATATATTTTCAAATAAAGGAGGTCTGGTGATTGAATAACCTTTCGTAACATTACGATTAGCCATGGATTGAAAAATTCAAAAGCTTTTAAAAACTTATTTTATGAATCCCGCTCTGATACCACTTAAAAGTGTTCTGATGGCACTAGAAAGTACTCTGATACCACTTGAAAGTTCGTTAGGGATGTTAAGCCCTTATGAACTGGCCCAAGGCTAACAAAGAGAGAGGTGAGTTGGATAACTTCAAAACCAAAAATAAAACTCAAACCAAAATCACCCCAGAAATTAAGTGCGGAAGAAAATAATGCGGAAGCAATAAGAAAGAACACACCAGATTTATAGTGGTTCGGTCAAACCTTGACCTACGTCCACTCCTTGGAGGCACCCTCCAAGTATTGCACTAAACTAAGTGTCTCTCTTTTAGCCCCCACAGCTAGGCGGAGAAGCCCTTACAAAATCACTTCCACCTTCCCCGGTGCGGCGGAGTTGCCGGGTCCTTTGACACCAAAGTGAACTTCTTCTTTGATGAACTTCCCTCGAGACAAGCCTTGAATCCGACGGTATTAAGATTCAAGCCTGCCAGAGCAGCCGTGTGGAATCCCCCTCCACACTCCCTTGAGTCCCCCCTCACAGGATCTTCTCCCTCTCTCAGACTTCACCAGTTCCTCACTCCCTTTCAAGCTTTCTCTTCAAGTTTCTCCCACAAGAATGAAGCTACAATGGCTGCCAAAGACACTTAACAAGTGCCTTGATAAAGCTTAAATAGAAGTGCTCAAAATGAGCTCATTAATGCAAGTTGCCGACATTATCATCCAGGATGATAGACATATCGTCCTGTACGATCAGTACAATTTAAGCCCAATCAGCTAGGATGATTTGAGATGATCAGAAGAAGTTTGTTCATATCATCCAGGATGATAATATATCATCCTGGATGATCAGTACAAATTGTGCAATATCGTCCTCGACATCATCCTGAAAAATAGCTATTCGTTGACCAATCATCCAGCATATCGTCTTGGATGATTTTGCGATCGTCCAGGATGATTTGATCGTGAAATCAAGTCATAATTGCTTTCCTTAAATTCCAGAGAAGTTTTGGAAAAATTACCCTGGATCATCCTGGACGATATTTTATAGTCATGGACGATCCACCGGGATGATGTCCAAAAATAAGTAATTCTTAAATAGATCTGGCAGCTGATTCTTTCTATTTTGAGCCTATCATCCTGGCTGATACAAAATTTTCCGGGACATGTGTTTTGCATAATGACGGCTGCTTTAATGAGGATGCCCTAATTAGGGTTTCTGCTTTTGGACAGATCATCCAGGATAATATAAATATCATCCCGGGCGATGTTACAAAAAACATAAATCTTTCGGGAGCAACAGAAAATCTTTCAAGTTACAAAACATCAAAAGCCACACCAAATACAATATACTCAAGAAAGAAAAAAAGTGTACAAACTGACTCAGACCTAGTCTACCCAATCTTGAGCTGGTTCCAAATTGCAGTCTGATCGTGTAGACCTGAAATGTTAGTAAATAAGGCCGTCGTAGAGAAATAAGAGTGTTTGCTATCATCAAAAACATAAACCATGAAAACAGATCCACAACAAGTTGCTATTAAAACTCCATGATCCTCTCTAAACTCTAAAAAAAAAAAAAACTTTGAAAGATTTCTTGAAAATGGACCTCATAAAATTTTAAAAATATTTCTTAATATCTTCTAAAGGTATGCTCTATAATATGAAAATTTTTGCTCCAAATTTGGGAAAATCAAATTTAAACCTCAACAGGGTGCTTAATCAATTTTTGTTAGTGCCTAGATGACAAGGTCTATGTTTATGGGCTCAAAACCAGCTCTTGTGTGCTTGGGTGATAAGTTTTGGCACTAGCCAGTGGATCTAGGTTCATAAGCATTTTGTTATCCATTCTTCTATTTTAAAAAAAGAGGAATATAAGCCTAGGCAACATGGATGGGCACCTAAAGTCTCAAGGCCTCCAATTGCTTCTATTTTTCTATGTGATGCTTGAACAAATTTTGTATATCAAGTATGTGAAATTTGCCAAACTTCATGCTCACCTATATAAGTTCAAATAATTACATTTGAGTAGTGAATTTCAAATTAAACCACAACCAATCATAAAATAAAGATTTAGGTAGGGTAAATATGCTTAAAAATCACATGTATCAAACATCCCCATACTTACAACTCTCCAAATTCTCAAGTAAAGCAACAAGAGAATACAATATATTAAGGTTCAATAAATCAACTAGGAAAGACAAATGACAACATGCATGCTTACTTTCTCAATTTATATTAAACATTAGATTTGGTTTGATATTATAATACTTAATTTTATAATGTGTTGTAAGCATTTTGTTTATCAATCAAATAATAGTTTTGTTGTTCTTTTCCTAACCAGACTAAGTTATATTAGAGTAGTGACTTGTAGTCGAACCTCTTTCTAACTTTTACACTACTATGGCTGCTTAACAAATATATCTTATAAATATTTTGTATGACTCAAATTTTTAATGGGACAATCACTCATCAATCTAACTTCTTTTATTAGTTCTTGATAGAAACTATGGTTTATTCGGAAGAATAAATATATATTAGAACATTATTTTAAATTCTAATAGGTGGGGATTGATTTTATCCTCCCTTTTTTGTGGAATGATTTGTATTCCTTTTTTGGTATTCAATGTCTAACATGCCCAACTCATCATCTAATTCTCCAACAGGGAATTCATTATTTTTTGTGTTGTGTTTTAGTAACTACAAAGGTGATTTTTAACATACTTATAACTTAAAGTATATTTAAGATTAAAAAATATTTATATGCTCAAGTCAATATTTTTTTTTCAAAACAATCAACTAATGGTATCATAAGCATAAAATGATTTTGATATATTCCATAAAACATGCTCTATATTGGTTAAATAGCATTGTTACAGAAAAATGAATAACTCAAAAATTGTAATATTAATTACTCCACACATCTAATAATATTATTTCAATGAAAATTGGTGACTAGTATTAAAAATAATTTCTTTAAAAAAAACACAAGCCCACTCCTTCCTCATAAGAAAGTTGAGCTATAATTATGAAAAACAATTTTTTTTTTTTGTTTTTAACCAGAATAAAAAATTCCATTACGATAGAAAGATACATCTCAAGAACTCATGAAGGGCCACATTAACAGAATTACAATTAATGATAAAATAAAAAATAGCATTGGCAAAGCAAACTGAGAGTAGGAAAGACAAAATTGGAAGAATATCAAACTCAGACCGACAACTAGTTACCAGGGAGGGTCCATCCAAGGAGTACAAACAATACATCCGAACGAAAATTGCATCAAGCCACCCAGGTTGCCAAACAACCATAGCCATCCAAGGCACATGCAACAAAGCTGCTTCCTCTTCGTTCATTTCGAATTGAATCCAACATCACAACGAGAGAAGCAAAAATTAAAAAAATAACCAAATAACACATCCCATAACTTCCAAAAGAAGAAAATCATTTCTTCTCGAAATTCCATTTACAATGCCTAACAAAATTATCGAGCAAGCCCTTATCCAGGGTGTTATCAATACAGTCCCCCCACTATCAATAGCCATGTCATCATGTAACCAATCACATTGCCACCTAACATCTCTAGCAACATGGGCTAACATATCAGCTTTTGAAATGATAGAAATTGGCACATCCACTAAAGGTATCACAATACCTTCCTCCCCAACAGCAGCCAAGGTTTCCTCACTACTATCAACAAAAGAAACATAATTACCAACAGACAATTTCGCACCATCACCAACAATCAAACTATCACTAAGATTAATACAACATTTAATATCAGATACATGCATAAGGGCAGGAGCCACATTAGGAGAAATATCATCAACAGGTGCAGGGGCTATAGGGGAAAGAGCAAGGAAAGACACTTGACCGTTAGAAGGCACACCTCCAGCATAATTATTAATAGCATGGATAAGTGAATCCGTCACATCAACTGGCTCCACCAAAATAGCAAGAGAGCCACCCGAACAAATCATAGAAATAGAAACAGGGACAACCAGAGACTGAAATTAGCAAGATAGAATTAACTCAACCCCAACATCACTAATAATGGGCAAAATAGCTGGAGACACAACCACAAAACTATCCTAACACACAGGCGGTAAAACGATAGGAGACGGATCAACAATAGTACGATTAGGAAGGATAAGAGTCGTATCCCCTACTTCCCCAACATCCCCTCGCCAATAGGAATGTCAATATCATCAGAAACCCATAACTCTGGTTTAGACAAAGAAGGAGCAACAGGAAAACTAACATCCAGAGTAGGTTGACAGTCACCAAAAGAATGACCAAGATGCTTACATTTGGGACAAAAGAAAGGAAAACCCTCTATAGTAACTTGCTGGAAATACCCAAGTTTCTCTGGTCCTATCCAAATCTTTTTTTAAAATTTTTTCGTGATATCAATTTCCACTAGCACATGGGCAATACCCCAACACAGTGGCATTATCCACCTTCAGTGGGTTACCAAAGAGAAGCCCTAATCCATGCAAGATATGATGAGAGAAAAAATGGGGATGAAAATTAGGAAAAGAGATCCAAATTGGGACAATGGGAGACTCATCCCCAATGTCACTAGAGGAATCCAACACAGTCATAGAGAAAGCACCATTTAAACGAAGACTGAAAAAAAAAATCGAGAGAGGCTAGGGCAAAGCGCTAACCCAACATATACACAATGCCAGGAATCGCATCTTCACTCTTAATGTGATAAGGAAACCAATAAATGAATTATAATATAAATATTATACGTATTTTTACCAAAAAATCATGAAACACCTTCATATGGCCCACCATTGACTACTCCATGTGATCTCCTAATTGATTAATAAGGAAATAGTACATAAATTATTTATCATTCAAAGAAGGGTAGGCTCAAGTTGGTTGTCATCCATTATAGATCATATATTGGGATTGTAATTAACTAGCATAAGAGTAGAAAGAAATTGATACTTGATGCATAATATAAAGCTTATGATTCATAAAGAGAGGTTTGTCCTGTGATAAGAGAGGTTGCTTAATATCAATACAAGGTACTGCATTTTAAATAAAAACCCATCATAGAAGAAGACTAAACTATAAGACTAGTTAATTATTATTATTATTATTATTACTATTATAAGAGGTGGAGTTACCTAGATTGGGTTGAAAGAGGCTTACTTCTCGGTAAGGCTTGTGTTTAGAATGATGGTACCAACTATATTAGGGCATCTTCTAGGTCCCCTTAAATACATTTAAATCTATGACATTAAATCTCTATATTATGAACTAATAAGCATATTAATTCCAATAAGAAGAATGCATATAAGGGTTAATAATGAAATAAGATGAATGCAATTATTTTAATTTTATTTGCTAACAAAACTCAAGCAATGAAATGTATATACATTAACTAGGTTATTGTTGAGTGAGTTTAAGGAAACTAGTTAAAGTTGGATGTCAAAATGTTGCTACACTTCATGCTCAAACTATGCCTTAGACTATTAATTTTTTGAGTTATTAGTAGAAAAAATGACCAAATGTTTTAAATTATTTTATATTTTATATTTTAAATTTTCCTAAAAAGCATTAGTATATGTTTAGAAACAACTAAAAATGACACAAGCATTAAAAAAGAACTAAATATCTTTGTATGTTAAGAAAGAAATAAATTTTAATTACCAATCATTTTATTTTTTTTATCCGCT
The DNA here is from genome assembly GCA_016618105.1 of Dendrobium huoshanense. Classification (NCBI taxonomy): domain Eukaryota; kingdom Viridiplantae; phylum Streptophyta; class Magnoliopsida; order Asparagales; family Orchidaceae; genus Dendrobium; species Dendrobium huoshanense. Next base: position 52,723,613 of record CM028342.1, on the reverse strand, counting down.
AATTTTGAAATTGTTAATTTCATGTTTTTTGAATTTTACCAATGATTGGAATCTACGTTAGAAATCCTGTGTTTTATAATGTGGGTCCCAATATCATCAAAAGACAAGCTAGTCCAAGAGCCTATTAGTTACAGAATCACAATAGAGCTGAAATAACCAAGACCTAGAGCGCTAACAACATCAAGTTATTTTATCCATAAGTGGACTCTATCTACATATGCTTATTATTCTTATTTTCCTCCGACAAAAATCATTTCTCTATTTAAAAAATATACTCAACAATAAACCATAACACAATCTAAGGAACTCACCTGAATAAAACTCTTCCTTCAAAATGCTCAAGGAACTCAAAATTAGAGTTTGAATCACTAACCTTCGCAATAAGAACTCCTCAAGAAATATTCTCTAGGTGAAATATGTCCTACCCAATTGTCCATCCTCGTATAACTAACTAATCGCTCAGGCAACACAAAATCATCCAATCCCCCTCTGGTCCGAGCTAAAAGAAAAAAAAGGACTCTTACCTGAGGTGCCCTTATACACTCAGGACCTGTGTGAGTGTCATAGCTCTCAAAACAACGGAAAGTCATTTTTCTAGCAAGATCCTCTTTTTATCCTCAATCAAGAGACAAGGGATAAATCACATTTTTAAAAACTATAGGAGAACACCTCCCATGGAGTTAACTTTAAAAAAATATATAGTTCGCCCCTCATTTTGAACTCGGCAAATTTTAGTCATTTGACTTTAGGACATCCAAAACTATTACTTTTTTAAAGATTTATCTAATCTTAGTCCTCTCGATTTCATGATAACCAGCTGACAGCTTGAGCAATATGAGATTTTCAAATCCCTCTCTGGGTCTAAGTTGAGAGAAATGATTGAACTACTCCCTGAGGGAAGTTAAGGCCCCCAGGCACTCAAGACCTGCATGAATTCCATAGCCCGTAGCCTGAAGACAAGTCTTCGTTCGGGCAAGAACCTCTCTTTATCTTCTTTCAAACATCCAAGGGAAACATAGTATGAACCTTAAAAATAAATCTACAAAAGTTTTCCTACCCTTGGTAAACAATTTAGCACAAATCATTTATCCATTTGCAAATCATTCACCCTACACTTAGGGAATTGCAACATAGGAGTAATCAGATCTTGTAAACACATATAATCATACTTAATTCTTTTACATAAACAAAACTTTTTTCATCTGGCCCTACAATGGGGATTATATGAAATCATACATGCTCTCAATAAGGGCTAGCAAAAGTAATTATGAATGGTTTCCTCAATAGACTCACCATCGAATTATAGGGACAAGCATGATCACCCTAGCAGCAAAGGATAATCAAATCCCCCATCGATTCTAAGTTAAAAGAAAAGATTGGATCACTCTCTTTGGTGAGCCAAAGACCAGAGGCATTCAAGACCTTAGTGAGTGATAGAGCCCCCAAGGTGAAGGAAATTCATCTTTCTAGCAAGATCCATCACTCAATTTCTTGTCAAGCCCATAGAGTAATAAAGTTTTACCAAACTCGCTCTCTCTCATATAACCAATAATATGGTCATGTACAATAAGTGCCAAAAAGTGTAAATATTTCATAAATAACATTTTCATAAAGAGATACTAAAAGAAACAAAGGTATTAACAAGTAATCCTTGTTTCATATCTCGAAGATATTACATCCAACCTTTATTATATGCCTTATATTCTAGGCATGTACAAATGATCACTTGAGAATCCAATCAATTTTCCAATACCTAACATGGTGATCGAGAATGAAATTTTTAATAAATAGTATTGGGATGGAGAGAAGAATGCAACCCCCATTTCACAACTTTTTAAGATAACTCATCCCAAGTGAACAATCTTAACAAGTAGAGTGAAAAGGCCGATATCCACCATCATTTTATTATACTGGTCGACAGCTCCCTCAACATTTGTATCTGCACTAGAAAATAAGAGTTTGCATTCCATCACATTCGAGAGAATCTAAGCTCCTTTGGAAGAATCTAGAAAGATTGTTCTTTCCCTACTCGCCCAAGGAGAAGACACATCCTCCTCTATACACTCAATGATAGAATTGGGTTGAGAACAAATCTAAAAAATTATTAATTTTGGTTACCAAAGTGAATCATAAGAGAAATGAAAAGATGGAAATAGTGTGCTATATTGCATCCACATTTAATATGCCCTTTTTCCCTTTCTCTTCCAAAAAGATACAGAGTTTTTAGTCTTCCCCTTTGTAAAACATTTATTTACACCAAAAGGCTAATAATAATAAGGGAGATACATCTCCTTTTTCCTCCATGCCTCTAATGTTAGAACAAGAAATGCCACCGAACAAACTGACTCATCACACTAACCATAAAAAAATAAACATGATTTAAAAATATTGACAGGATATTCTCCACAATAAGCATCAACACACTGATTCAAACATTCTATACTCACGCTCCCTTATTTATAGGCAAAAAGACACAAAGCATTGTGATAAATTTCCATAAATGGAAACTGTGATTCAACGAATATGGGAAATCTTGGAAAGATGCATCCATATAAATATATTGTGTGCCACCTACGATAAACCACTGCATCTTCATAAATATTCATTATCTTGTATGGATAGGATATACACCATTTTGCTAAGATCCTAGTCATATCAGCCATAGTATTATAATGAACAAATGCCTCAACCCTTTTGGTCTACTCTCCTCTTTGGGATGAGCTCTGCATTAAGTAGCATACAAGTCCCTAACAAGAGGTAAGTCTTACGTGCTCCAATACTAGGTGAATACAAACATAATGTTATTATCTATAATAAATGCCTCAACCACTTTTGGACAACTCCCCCCTTTACAATAAGCTTCACATTGGGTATCATACGAGTCTCTAACTGGTGGAAAGTCTCATGTACCCCTGAACTATAGGATAATATAAGCATTATGCCATTATGGGGCATGGCTCCACTTTTACAACAAGCTTTACAAAAGTAGTGCATGACTCCTCCCTATTGAAGGCAAGGCCTATCGCATGAGATGGTGGAACCTAATGCCTCGACAGGGAATTCCTTCTCCTTTAAACATGTCAAGCTTTGTAATAAAAGTAAAATGGATTCCCCAAGTCAATAGGACCTAAGGGTCACTTTCCCATATATTTAGAATATGGCACCTCCCAATCTTTTGACACTAGTTTCTTGATGTAATTAGTGACCTCATCAAGATAACTTTCACTCAGCATGTTTCACAAACACCATGGGGACTTCATTTAATTTTGTAGTCAAGGCATCAATAATTGCCTCATCCTATTTATTTGCCCCGACTACTGTAGCATAATCAACAACACTTGCATCTACTGGATCTTTGGCCTCAATGATCGATGTAGCCTCAACCTTGACGAACTCAAACCCAAATATGCATCATTCTTGTATCTATGTCATCTCACATTCCATCTGATTCACTTTCATCACCATCCTGTAATGAATTTTCCTTTCGCAAGAAATGATGAACTTGATTTGGTCCTTCGCCACTTCCTGGCACCTCAACTTGGTGTCTAGCCCTAAGAAAAGATGTCTCAAGCGATACACTTTTTGTAACACTTCTATTAGTGAGTTTATGGATGAATAAGTCAGGTTACCTATATATAACTCCAAGACATTCCATTTAAATAAGAGATTATGGATGATGAAACCATTATAAAAAGAATCTCAAATTGAGCTCAGTGCCCTGATTCTCACCCACATATTCTTCATTCTCATAGAAGCCCAAAGGTTCAATATCCTCAATTGGCTCTTTTCTAAGAGCCGTAGCAATACTTTTATCTACCCTTGTAGATGGGTCTATATACACCTCCTCTCTGGAGGCTTCTGCAACATATTTCCCCATAAAAGGTGAGGTAGGGTCGCTCTTCCCCTTAGGTCCTCAACACTTTTGAACTCTGACCAACTTTCACATCAATCTTATTCATCAAATAGACTTCATGATGATTTCCCTCTGTAGCCAGAGATATTCCTCTCTCTCTCTCTCTCTCTCTCTCTCTCTCTCTCTCTCTCTCTCTCCCCCCCCATAGCCACTGTTGCCATATTAGCCAACGACTCTATGCTTATAAAAAATGAGCAACCCATAATGTTTTGTTACAAAAGGCAAGCAAAAGATTAGAATATGATATGAATTATTAAACAAGGATAAAATGAGCTGCTCATCATAGAAAGTTCTAAATACATTTAGATAAGTCACATGGTGCATAACCACCAACAACTCATTCTTCATTGACACCACTACCTCCCTCTCCTCTACGAAGAGTTCTAGAAGAGAAAATGACTTCTAATGTAATGGGATCAAAGTAGTAAGCACTTTTCATTCAAGAAGACTCATAACCTAAACAAATTTTACTTTTAAGTCCTGCACTTTGTTTACTTGAAATAAATAAAACATTCTTGGGATGCCTTCACCATAAGGCAATCCTAAATAGGTTCAATGGCCATGCGCCCACCACTATTAAGCAAAACATATAACAACTATAATAGAAGTTGGCAGTCTTAGGGCAAGAATCGCCCCATAGAAATTTGAAACTTCTTCCACCTCCATGCACAAGGGAAACCTCATCCCCAATGCTAGAAGGTCAACTAGAATGAATAGCTCCCCATCCAATGGTGAATTGATTCACTCATCCTATACCACCTCTCTAATAGAAAAATCTTCATGCAAAAAGTAGTAGACCTTAAAAACATAATCAACATACTCACTAGTCAAATGAGTCTTAGGATAATTCTTCTTATGAAGGAATTTGTTTGCACATTTGCGTAATCCTCAAGGATAAAAAAAATTGAAGTGAAAAGTAGACTCATTTGAGTCTTAGGATAATTCTTCTTATGAAGGAATATCTCACTCTTATCTACCATCATTAATGGATCTTATTACCACAACACACCTATTCCTAGCAGTCATTATTACCACTCTCAAAATTTGTAGCATGACCACCTATAAATTTTATTTATCAAAATAGTCTCAAATTTTTCTCAAGAACTAAGAACTTTATTCATACATGGACCAATAATCCAAAATCACAAATGAATATAACTACAGAAAAAGGAAAAAATAATTAGTTGATAAGTGACCACATCGAGCATGCTCTATTGCAAGATCATTTTCCATACTCTATGATAATTCATACATCTGATTAAGGTACACTATAATGTACTGATCACCTTGGTAAAAACCCACTTGCTTAGTTTGACTAAGCAATACTCGCAGTTTGTCCTCCATCAAACCCATGCGACTCTCCATGGACACCAATTATTATTATAGAGATACCATCTCCTCTCTCACATATGCACCAGTTGCAACAATAGCCACTCTTTCAATAACACCAAGCTATCATATACCTTTATTATTGGTCACCAACTTTCAAGTCATCAACCTCCTGACAATTTCTTCCAATGAAAATTTTCTATGGTAAAGGTGGGATCCGTAAATACAATGTATGGCAAGAAGCTATGGGCTTAGCTCACCTCTCAGTAACATTTCCAACATTCCCCTCAATAATATTGATTGTCCTCTCAATGACCTCTTCGATAGTATCCTTAACAACAACGATAGTTTTCTCAGCGTCCATCTCCTGATAAGGCATACTTGCCTCCTCCCAAGGAGCCTCAATCGAGCTCCCTTGCATACTCCCATAAAGAAAAGGATGATTAACTTCATCCTCTAAACTGTTAAACCCTTATACAATACCTCTCATTATGAGAATAACAGGAGCAGTCACCTTATACATTGTCCTCACATGACTAGAGGACCGATGATCTTTAACAAAATTTGACTCTATATTATCAACTTGCTTTCTCTTCAATAAAGAACTAGCTATCATATTAACTGAATCTATTGCAAATTTGAACCCGAATACTGTAATTTTAATGATAATAAACATTATTATTTTCATACTATTGTCTTCTATTAATCATCATTTTTGAATATCCATTTTGTTGCCATGCTCACTAACATTTCAGATCCATAGCTCACCTGCAACTTTAATTAAATTAAGATTGGATAGACTAGGATTGAGTCTGTTTAGAATTTTGACTTCAATATAATTTTACCTTTCTTGAGTCAAGTCATGTATATGATGGATACTAAGCTGAGTAACCTTGCACACATACACTAAAGGGAGTGAGTTCGTGAGTTAAAAAAATTTCTATTTTTGATCTAATCATACAGTATGATTTATATCATACCGGATGATTAGTTAAAATAAAAAACCCTAATTAGGGCACCTTAGTTAATTAAGATTTATTAAACTCAACGTACTGTGTAATCTCTATCATAGAGGACGATTAGTTATAATTAACAAAATGACTACCAATTAAAATTTAGGTAATATTTTAATATTCAAAATATATCTAATTATATAGTACGATCATCATTGTAATGTTCAATTGACAATAATTATGCCTAAATTGATCATGTGAGTAGGTTTTTAATTATGGTTAAATTTTTCAATCATATCATATGGGACAATCAAAGATGATTGTGTTGTATAACCCAATTCTTATATAGGAAACTAACTAAATGCCACCCTTGTACTGGACGATTAACTATATATTTGTATTGATTGTATAGTATGATTAAGACAATCATATAGGATGATCAAAACGATCATATTATACTACCTGATTCTTGCATGAGATGATATTTAAATGCAACCCCTCATACTAGATGGTTAGAAATGTTTTCGTACTAATTGTACATGACATTGTGCCCAATCATACAGGACGATTAATATAAACACTTAAACTGATCATGCAATGGGTTACATTTTGTACTTGCTAAAAGTGTTATTTTGAACTAAACATACCGGACGATCTTGGATCATACAGGATGACCAGAAGCACCAGATTGAAATTTTGGGATTTCTTGGAGGCACTCTATTTTAATTATTCTATTATCTTACTTTATAAGACTTTTTGCTACTTAGTGTTTTGTTAGGGTCTAAAGAGGTGCATGAAAATTTGTTAGGGATGTTAAGCCCTTATGAACTAGTCCCGAGGCTAACCAAGAGGGGGGGGGGGGGGGGTTAATTGGTATTTTAAAAACTTTCAAATAAATCACGAATCTTAAATCAAAACACAATTCACCATAATAAAACCAGAGTGTGGAAATTAAATGCATAAGTAAAAAAAAAAGAAAGAACACACCAGATTTATAGCAGTTCGGTCAAAGCTTGACCTACGTCCACTCCTCGGAGGCAACCTCAAAGTATTCCACTAACTTTTGTCTCTCTTTTAGCCCCCACAGCTAGGCGAAGAAGACCTTATAAAAACACTCCTTTCACCAACCCTGGTGTGGCAGAGAACCAACTCCTTTTGCTTCCTCTTGAAGCAGGCAGAGAACCTAGACCAATTGCTGAAGTAGACCTCCCTACAACCCCCTAAGAACAAGGGACAACGATCGGAGAAGACGACTTGGAACCTTGCTTGGAGCAACCCTTGTGAACCCTCTCGCAAACTCCCCCTCACAAGTTCCTCCCTCTCTCTCCCTCTCCTCTTGCCTCTCTCAGGTGAAGACAACAGCAAAAGATGCTTGGGCTTGAGAAAACACAAGTCCTTTAAATAGATTTTAAGAACTGACTTTATCGTCCAGGGCGATATTACTATCATCTTGTACGATCAGTACAAATTAAGCTCAATCAGCCCAAACGACTTAGAACGATTAGAAGATTTTTGTTTATATCATCATGTACGATTAGTTAAAATCGAGGAATATCATCTAGACCATCGCTCTAAATGGGAGTTTGGACAAAAAAAAATGACTTGATCGTCTAGGATGATCTCTTGATCGTCCTGGCCGATGTCTTGATCGTCCTGGCCGATGTCTTGATCGTCCTGGCTGATCTCTTGATCGTCCTTGCCGATCTCTTGATCGTCCTGGCCGATTAGTTCGAAATCTGCCCAAATCCTCCAGAATATCGCTCTAAACATGCATTGGTTGTCTAGGAGAAATCAAGGTTTTTGAACTTATCATCCTGGCCTATCCTACGATCATCCAGGATGATATGATCATATCAATCAACCTTAATTACTTTTCTTAATCTCTAGATCAATTTAGGCATAATTGTGCTGCATCATCCTAGCCGATGTTCCTGGACGATAATTAAAAAATAAAGCTTCCTAAATTGATATGGCGGCTGATTCTTTTTGATTTGAGCCTATCGTCTAAGATGATACAAAAATCGACCAGGACGATATGCTTAATAATGGCTTCCTTAACCAGGATGTCCATAATTAGGATTTTTATTTTTTTCCGATCATCTAGGACTATTTTTTGGATCATCCCAGATGATGTGAGAAAAATTAGAGAACTCTAATTCAAATAGAAAAAATCACTCAAGTGTGTGTTTGCAGGGTTACTTAGCATCAGACATCACAAGTGTGAGAAGAATAAACCATAAAATATAATCAAATTTATATGATAAATACAACAACAAGATTTCAAAGAACTTGAAAGTAATATAAAGGCTTTTGAATATTATATATATAAGGTAGATTACTATAGCAAGATAGAAAAGATCTAGATTGCAAAGTCCAGTTATTTATTTGAGATAAACTTTTATTTAGAAAAAAAGTACACCACTAAAAGAGGTTAGAGGGAGGGAAACAATCAAAAGTGTTTCTCCCTTTAATTGATTTAGGGATGCTTAAACATTAATTATTTAAATTTCAAAAACTAAAAACTAAGATAAAATATCATTTCAAAATAAAACATTAGAGATGAAACAACTAGAAAATAAACAAAAAAAGGAAAGTAATAATAATCAACAGAGTAGTAAACAAGCAATCCAGATTTTATTAAGTAGCTAGTTTAAGCAATTATGAGTCACGAGCCTTCGCTGTCCATGTATTATATGCTTTCTAACGAGGTCTTTTATGAGAAAAAGCTTACAAAATCATCAAATGTCAGATTTAGGAATCCAAACATATTTGGGTCCCTTCTTATGAAAAGAATAATGCAATGTATGTGTGTTATGCTGTGAATCATGCAATTTGGGTCTCCACACTCAATGTGTACTACGGTGAATGGTACAAGTGTGTGAGATGTGTCCTAACATACTACATGAAAAACATCTAACACCAGGAAAAGGATTTCTTAATCTATTCAGGTAGTGGTGCTTCCTTTTAAAGTTATGAAATGCATGCACTGGAGGTTTGTTATTTTCAAGCATTTTCAGATTTTCTAATCTTTTGCATTCTTCTTCTAAATTAGCATGAGATAATTTTAAAGAATCATGTGCATCAGATAATTTAGTATGCTTTTTGTTTAATGCATCAAATTCATCAAGTAAAGTCATGTGATTGCTTTCAATTTGGGAGTTATCTTTTAAAAGGATTTCATGCTCTTTTTGCAAATTTGAATATTCCAATTTTAGACTAGCATATGATTTTTTGAGTTTTCTATATGATGCATAAATTTTCTCACAAATTTCAACTAATTGATCATAAGTTGGCTCACAAACTTCTTCTTGATTAGATTATTCATGTTGATTATCAGTCATTAAACGTAAGTTTGTGGTTTCCTCCTCTACTTTAGTCTTAGAGGAGTCAAATGCAGAATCTACCTAGAAAGCTTTTTGGGATCACTTCTTGTCCTTCATGTATTTGGGTTTCTCCTCACTATTTTCTTTTCTTGAGTGATCCTTAAGTTTAGGACAATCAGCTTTGATATGCCAAGACTTCCTGCATTCAAAACAAACAACATCAGAAGAACCATTAAAATTTTTGCTATCCTTACCTTTTTTCTAATTCTGATGATGCTTGTGGCTTTTCCTTAGAAAGTTTTTGAACTGCCTAGTGATGAAGGCAACTTCATTGCTTTTAAACCCGAAAGAATTTGTATTTGTTTCATTGGCCTTCAGTGCTATAGTTTTCTCCTTCTTTTTCTCACATACATCCAGATTTCTTTGATTCACTTATTGCTCATAAGAAATGAGTGATCCAAGTAAGTTATCAATTGAATAAGTATTTAGATCTTTAGATTCAATAATTACAGTAATCTTAACATCAAAGGAAGAAGGCAAACATCTTAAAATTTTATTAACCTTTTCAAAATTTATGAGTTCTCTTCCTAAAGCATGCAATGATGTAATAATTTGAGTAAAACTCGTATACATATCAAAAATTAATTAATGAGGTTTCATATGAAAAAGTTCATAATCATGCAAAAGAATAATCAAACGAGATTGTTTAACTTCATCAGTTCCTTCATAACTAATACACAATTTATCCCAAAATTTTTTACCAGTTGTGCAAGTTGAAACACACATATAATCTTCAGATTTTAAAGCATATGGAAAAAATTGTTCAAACATTTTTCATTAACTTATGCTAAATCCCTATCATCAAGAGTCCATTCAGAAAAATGAAGTGGAACATTAACACCATTAAGTTTATTAGTCGGAGGGGTATAACCATCCTTAACGAGCATCGACATGCGATAGTCAATTGATTACAAAAAAGTTGACATACGAGTTTTCCAAAAATCAAATAGAATATTATCAAACAAAGGTGGTTGGGTAATGGAATACCCTTCTGCAGTATTACGATTACCAAAATTATCCATGGATTAAAATTCAAAAGCTTTCAAAAACTTGTTTTTATGAATTCGTCTCTGATACCACTTGAAAGTTTGTTAGGGATGTTAAGTCTTTATGAACTAGTCCTGGGGCTAACCAAGAGGGGGGTGAATTGACATTTTAAAAACTTTTAAAAAAAATAATGAATATTAAATCAAAACATAATTAACCACAATAAAACCAGAGTGCAAAAATTAAATGCATAAGTAAAAAAAAGAAAGAACACATCAGATTTATAATGGTTCGGTCAAACCTTGACCTACATCCACTCCTCGGAGGCACCCTCCGAGTATTGCACTAACTTGTGTCTCTCTTTTAGCCCCCACAACTAGGCGGAGAATCCCTTACTAAAACACTCCTTTTCACCAACCCTGGTGCGGCAAAGAACTGACTCATTTTGCTTCCTCTTGAAGCAGGCAGAGAACCTAGACTAATTGCTGAAGTAGACCTCCCTAGAACCCCCCAAGGATAAGGGATGATGATCGAAGAAAATGACTTGATCGTCTAGGCCGATCTCTTGATCATCTTGGCTGATTAGTTAAAAATCTGCCCAAATCAACCAGAACATCGCTCTGAACAGGCGTTGGTCATCCAGGAGAAATCAGGTTTTTGAACTGATCGTCCTGGCCGATCCTACTATCGTTTAGGACGATATGATCGTCTCAATCAACCTTAATTACTTTCCTTAATCTCTAGATTAATTTAGGCATAATTGTGCTGCATCGTCCTGGCCAATGTCCTGGATGATAATTAAAAAATAAAGCTTCTTAAATTGATCTGGTAGTTGATTCTTTCTGATTTGAGCCTATTGTCTAGGACGATACAAAAATCATTCAGGACGATATGCTTAAGAATGACTGCCTTAACCAGGATGCCCTAATTAGGGTTTCTATTTTTGACCGAAAGTCTAGGATAATTTTTTGGATCGTCCCGGACGATGTGAGCAAAATAAAAAAAAACTCTAATTCAGACAAAAAAAATCACTCAAGTGTGTGTGTATAGTGTTACTTAGCATCAAGCACCATAAATATTATAATTGACTCAAGAAAAGGGAAAATATACATTATAAACTGACTCAGACCTAATATATCCAATCTTGAGTTGGTTCAAATTGTAGTCTTGATCCTATGGACCTGAAATATTAGTAGGCAAGGCAGTCAAAGAAAAATATAAGTGTTTGCAATCATCAAAATTATATTTCTGAAAACAGATATGCAATAGTGCATATGAGAGCTTTAGGAGAGAGAAGAGAGGGAGAGATTTTGCAAGGGAGATTTGTCAGGAATTCCCAAGATTGCTCCAAGTAAGGTTCTTCCTCATCTTCTTCAAGCTTCTACCTTGATTCTTTGGAGGCTCTGAAAAGTCATACTACAATAATAGTCCCAGGTTCTTTGCCTTCTACTTGAGGGAGAAAAAGCATTATTCGTTCTCTGCCATCACTGGGAGGGTAAAAAAGGATTTCTGGTTCACTACCTTCATTAGGAGGGTGAAAAAGGATTTTAGGTTCTCTGCCTTCATTAGGTTGGTGAAAAAGATTTGGTAAGGGCTTCATCGCCTTAATGTGGGGCAAAAGGAGAGACATTGCTTTTAATGCAATACTTAGAAAGGAGGTTCCTAAGGAGTGGTCATATGACAGCTTGGACCGAACCACTATAAATTTTTATGTGTTCTATTTTTATTATTTTCTACATTTATTTTTATGTATTTTATTGTGTGGTTGACAAACTTTAAATATTTATTATCTTTATTTTAATTTACTTTCACATTAAAGGGGACTAAGGTGCTTTCTTTCTGCCTAAAATTTTTAAATAACCAATTCACCCCCTCTTGGTTAGCCTCAAGCTGATTCTTTTAGGTTTAACAACCAAAACGAATTATCAGAGTCCACAGCTACTAATTCTTCTTATCTAATAACAAGACAACTCAGTGCAACCCCATATATATATGCAGCTTCTATACTAAAGAACGCTTGTGCTTTCTTATAGGCAGCTCTTCGAGAAGCTTTATGAACTGAAGGATCCATATAGCCAAAAATAAGCGAGGCTTATAATTGAAATGTAATATAAATCTTGCATTTGACCAAAAGTTTGTACTTATAGAGAAACCAGACCACGAGATCGTTCAACCTACATGAAATGATGAACCTCAAAAGTCTTAAAAGATTCATGACAGTAAATTTGTATTTGAAAGCTTTTACCAATCATCATTTATGTTCAGTTTATTGAACAAATTCACCAATATGAAGAGAGCTTCCTAAATCCCCATAATAAGATGCTATATTCTGCTTATTTTACTCTCTTATTTTTGTGAACTTAGGACTCACCTAAGCTCTACTCAAATCTGCCCATATGCCCTCTCTAATCCATAATAGATGCTACTCGGACTTCCTAATGTCCATGAACATGCCCCTAAGATGGGTCGATCCTCTCCTCTCAAAATTTTTTCAGATCCACATACTATGCTTAGGCAACCAACTAAAATCTTTCTGTAAAAAAATATAGACATATCAAATAATATTAATATAAATTAAATCAATTTTTTTAATTTTTGACAAATAAATATACCTGAAACTCTCTAAATAATTTATTCCTAATTTTCTTTGGGATCTTCTTCCATGATAAGTAAGGAGCATCATATTTGCTCCTTATGATGTCCCGAATCTTGTGGGTAGATGTCCTTGAGGGATTGAAGCTGCGATTTAATTTTTTGTCAATAACATATAATATATCAAATTATAATAAACTCAGAAAAATAAATTAATCTTATGTATCAACTAAGGTGTTTATATAGATGCTTATCTGCTACAACTATAAGATCCCCAGCACCAACCTCTGCTGGTATAGATAGTCCACCATATTCTGGCTACACAGGATATGGGTAATAATATGGGTGGGGCTAAAGAGGGTAAGGGATGGTGGATGAACAAGTTTATAATGCTAGTAAGGCATAATATAGATAGAATGGAGCTGCATGTGCCTGATCTGGAGAGAGACATTGAGGACTCGTCGACGTAGGAGGGAAGTACCTAAGAAAGGGTGGTGGTACACCAATAATATATAGATCTGACTGGCCCTGACCCTGCTCATTAGGGGACTGCTACTGACTTTTGGGTGGTGGCGGTGATGATATCATTGGTGGAACTGATCTTTTGCCCCTCACTTTCATCACCCTATCTAGATCTACTTGGTCCAACACTCAACTTTTTTCAAGAAAATTTTGAGGTGAAGGATCTACAAGAAGGATCATCACCTAAAGCCATTTGCATTAAAAGTAGAAATTAAAAAAAAACTATTCCTAATTAAAAATTAAAAATTAAATTATAAGTGTTCTAGAGATTTACACAAGTAAAACTTAAAAAAAATGCAATGTAGATAAATTAGTTATAATAAATATAAAGAATTATATAATATATAATAATAATTAACATTAAAATAGGATTTGATAAGAGACATTTAGTAAGATTTATTTACTAACTTGATTTCAAAAAAATACAATTCATTAAGTACATTATAATAAATTACAAAAACTATTCAGAATCAAAAATATTTTTATTACTCTCTACGGTATCTTCACTTTCTTCACTTTCATCCTCGTTCTCACTTGATGAGCTAGTTGAACTATTCATATCTTCTAACTACATTTCAATATTATGGGTTGTAGTTAACATCTCCTTAATTTCAACACACCTACGATTTGACATCTCATTCTCTTGATGTATAGTTGCTACAATATATTATTGATCAATTATCCCTCATACTTTTATTTTTATAATAACCAGCTAATTTTATTTAACGCTACGATCATTAGAATATTTGCTGAATTAAACTTGAACAACTTGACTTGCTAACACAAAGGGATCAAATTTCTCGTATATTCTACCATAATTTACGTATACTAAACCGTATATAGGATGAACCCTTGTACCTCTATTCTATACTAGATCATACCATTGATAGTTAAAAAAATATACAAAGTTCTCATCTTCGCATCGGTACTCCAGATTAAGAACCTCATTTAGAATATCGTAATAATCACACTCATTTTCTTCATGAGTATTCCCTCTAATACATACTCCATAATTTTTAGTTTTTCTTTCTTCACTCCATGATTTAGAATGAAATTTGAACCCATTCACTATATATGTTAGTCAGGTCTTGACTTTTCGCATTGATCCCCATGCTAGTGCTTGTAGACTTTTATCAAAACACTTGTTATCAGCATTATGTACCTAATAAAATTTGTAAATGTTAAAGTTTTTAGTATTAAATAAGATGTAATTTAAATAAAAATATTAAAATTTAAAAGCTCACATAAGATCTAAACTAAGATGGGAATCATTTGCAATAACTTTCTTGACATCCATTCAAAATATCTATCATAGGAAAATTACTTACAAAAATATCTTGTGACAAATCATTCAAATAATACTTTAGTATTTCAAATAAACATTACACTTTCTGCACATTAAGGAAGAACTTACTCAAACATTTATTTTACTTCTTCAAAGTTTAGTAGCACATATAAAGTTGTTATTTTGATTTTTAAATCATTGAGAAATCTTTTAACACATTTATTATTAGGCTTTTCACGACTTCCAAAGACTAATAGTGCAACCTATGATTGTTCTTTTACATCAAAGTCCATGTTACGACCAATCTTTATTCTTGTACTCCTCACATGGGGCTCAAAGTAGTAGGAGAAGAAGTGAGTGATTTCTTGAGACAAATATACTTCACATATCGATCCTTCCAGTCTTGCTTTATTTTTAACATATTTTTTCAACTTATTCAAATATCTCTTGACCAATTATAATTATCAAGTTAGTGAACATATTTTTTTTCAACTTGTTCAAAAATATTTAAGGCAACTTAATAAAAATACATTTCACCTCTTGAAAGGGTATATTTAATGATATTGTATAGGTCCACTAACTCTACCTTTATAAGATAGATGGATTGGACGATGTTCCATAGAATCAAAAAATTTCAGAGATATTTTTTTTTTCTAACTTGCATAGGATGATTAGTATATTCTTCTCGCTCCTCTGTAAAGTTTCTTCGCTTAGTTTAGATGAATATAGATATTTGAATAAAATGCTAAGCTCAATCAACAGATTCGATATGTAATTTGGTAACATACATACTATGATCAAAAGGAGAACCTCTATAATTATGTGTCAATCATAACTTTTTAGTCCAAATAATCTCATAGATTTAAGATTTACACTCAGCTTAAGTTTGATCCATAGTCATCAGGCATTTTTAAACTTTTAAATCACTAATATATTAATTTTTCTTTCTCTAACGTGAAAGAGTAAGATACTTTGGGCTTCATTATTTTACCGTTGGTGATTGTTACTAACACTAAGTTTTTTTGCTGGAAGTACTCTTTAATGTCAATCCTAGCTTTGATATTATCCTTGCTCTTACATTTAATATCCATAATTATATTAAAAATATTGTCCAAAAAGTTTTTCTTAAAGTGCATAATATTTATATTATGCCTTATCAAATTTATTCTCCAATATGGTAATGTTCAAAAAATATTTTTTTAATCTAATTATATTGACATATCACAAAAATTTAAACTCTGATAATATTGGAAAATCAATAATTAATAAACAAATCAGAAAGTTTATGTAGTACGTCATCACCACCTAATCTGAGTGGAGGAGGTGACCTCTCAAATATTTTTTTAACAAATGCTTTCTTATTCCTTCTAAATGGATGATCAATAGGTAGGAATATATGATGATAATTAAACCAAGTATTTTTTTTTCCTCCATATTTTAGTGTGAAAGCTTTAGTATTCTCCATGCAGTAAAGGCAAGCTAATTTTTCTACTGTGCTCCAACCAGATAATATAATATAAGCTGAAAAATTATCAATGGTCCAAAGCAATGCAGCTAGAAGGAAAAAATTTTGTTTGGTTGAGATGTTATATATGAAGACACTTTCTTCCAATAGTAACTTGAGATTATCAATTAATGGTTGTAAAAAATATTAATTTTTATTTTTGGATTATGTGGTCTAAGTATTGTAAGTGTTAAGAACATGTATATGATAGTGATACACGTATCTGGTGGAAAGTTGTATAATGTTAGTATAACTGGCCAACAAGAGTACGGTGAAGCTGCTTCACTATATGAAGTAAAATCATCAGCACATAATCTCAATCTTATGTTGTGTGATTCAGCAGCAAAAGAAGCATATATTCGATCAAAATGTTTTTACGCTTCAGCATTTGATGGATAAGAAATAACACCATTGTTTGTTAATTTCTCCTAATGTCATCTCATATAACCATTGAAGTCTTTGAATGATCAGTAAATAACATAACTAAGAATATGGAACATCTTTCTTTTGATGATGTTTTTCTCTCGAGTTTGATTTAAATCGAGGTGCATTGTAGGTGCGATAATAAGCTTCTATTACATCATCCTTGTAGTATAACATACATTTATTGATACAACAATCAATTTTTATAGCAGTGAGACCCAACTTGGAAACTAATTTCTTTGTTCTGTATAAACATGAGGGAATTAAATTATCCCTTGGGTTTGTTTCCTTGAGAAGAACAATAAAGTCATTGAAATAATCATGAAGAATATTATTTTCAATTTTGATACTTAGCATTCTCATTATAATTGATAATTCTGAATGAGTTTTGCAACTATTCTAAATTGGTTTTGAGCTGCATGTAGTAACTCAAAGAATTTTTTAATTTCTACTTTGGTGGCTCTTCCATAATAGCCCTTAAATTAGGACCTGCTACATATAAAATAAGTTCTTCAAATAGTCTAGTCATTTGATCTTTATTAAATGTTTCAACAGTTATGGATGGACCAGCATGAGTATCTTTGTGTGGATCATACTCATCATGTGAGGTCCAAATCTAGTAGTATGGAATAAATCCCCTGCAATATAAATCAACCTTCACATCATCGAGCTTGAGGAATGCTTGATTTTTGTGCTTCGAATATGGACATCTAAACATTCCATCAAACTTAAAGGAATGTAATTGAGATGCAACTTTAATAAATGTCTCAACTCGATGTATAAATTAATTTTTCAATCATCTTTGACCCAATAATAATCTATTATACATCTAATATCTCTCTTCTTGAATAGTCATTTAGATGTTAGAGCAAACATTTCCCTACATAATTGTGAAATTAATTATTAGAAGATATGCAGCCTGAATAAGTGTATGTGCTTTACTTTTGAACAAATATATTTTATTTGAATTGGAATGCATTCACTAATAATCCAATAATAGTTTAGGGTTTGATACCTACGGTTGAATAAGATATTTAAGTATTGTAAGTCTAACCACCATCTTATAAAAATTTCCCTGAAGTTTTAGGAGGATTTTTCTATTTTCCCTGAAGTTTGAGGGGGACCTTTCTATCACATAACAAGTCCAAAACATTTCTCCACTTTAACCATCCAACTTGAATTCTACTAATAATAACACTATATATTTCACAATCACTCAAAATAATAGACCAAATATATTTAATATATATGTGCTTATTAATGATATTAAAAAAGCATACACCAAGGTACAACCTATTGCAAGCTACTAGGGTGTTGGAGGGAGAAGAACAATTACTCAGATGATAAATATAGCGAATAGAACAAAGCATTTATGGGTGAAAAAATTGAAGAAGACTTTCATCATATACTTTTCAAAGATAAATACAATGATACAAGATAAATAATTTATGTGATGAAATGAAAAACATAGCTAATGACTCTTGAGCTTCTCACTCTCTCTTTTCTATTTTTATTTTTTTTTCACACACTTACATCATCCTCTCTTGATAAAATTATGCCATGATAAGAAGTTTATAGTCATGTATTCCTATATCCCTCATTAGGGTAAATTTGTGATAAAATGTATGAGTTGAACTACATATGAAGTGTTGTTCTTTGTTATATTTTCATGACAATAATATAATTCACATGTTTTTATAGTTGCGTTGAAATGATCAAGCAATGTTTTAAATACTAAAAATATGCATAAAAAATAGATGTGTGTAAATGATACATCAAAAGACAAAAAATGTTGATGGTAACACCTAGTGGTTGCATAAACATGATGTTTGCAAGTTTATGAAAGTGATGGTTGCATAAAAATTTAAGTGACCTAATGAATTTTTATTCTTAGCAGTGACTGGAAAACTTATTTCTCACTTAATATGGATAAGAGTTGGATTACAAAAGCCAAGTGGAGTCATGATTATGTAAATGGTGTAAAGAATTTTATAGAGTTTTCAAGTCGAAGCAAGAATTCGTCAGGGAAAATTTCATGTCCGTGCAAATCATGCATTAATAGGTACTTCCATTCTATGAAAGATGTGAAAGACCATTAATTTCAAAAAGATTTTTTGCTGGATATGTTGTATGGAATCGACATGGGGAAGAGCATTGTATTATAGGTGAATGTGCAATGAATGAAGCATCTAGTGCCACACCAAAGTTAAAGGAAGGCGAAGCTTCTTCTGAGGATATAAGAATATATAATATAGATAGATTATTAAGAGACTTAATATGTCCAAATGAATCATTTGAAAATTCAGAGATGGAGCAGAATGAGTTCAATACTAATGAACAAAATCATCATGATGAGAAATTTACAAATTTAATGCAGGATGCAGGAGCAGAGTTGTACCCTGGATGTAAAACCTTCTCAAAGCTTTCTTTTATATTGAACTTATATCGGTTGAAGTGTTTACATTCTTGGACGGCAAGATTCTTTGATATGCTACTTGAGTTACTAATCGATGTCTTTCCTAAAGGGGTGTTGTTGCCTAAAAGTACATATGAAATGAAGAAGATAATGAAAGCATTCGATCTTGGATATATGAAGATAGATGCATGTCCTAATAATTGTATGTTATTTTGGAAAGCTAGATCTGATCAGAATATATGTCACATATATGGAGCATCAAGATGATCAACAATGATGAAGAATACTTCTGGAGGAAAAAGAACTCGTATGAAGTCAGCTATAATTGTTAGATATTTTCCATTAATTCCAAGACTTCAAAGGTTTTTTAAAACAAAGCAATCTGCTGAAGAGATGATTTAGCATGCTAAACACAGAAATGTTGATGGCTGTTATGACATCCAGCTGATGGAGAAGCATGGAAAGCTTTCGACTTTCAATACCCTGATTTTGCTTTGGATTCATGTAATGTTCGCTTTGGTTTGGCTAGTGATGGGTTTAATCCATTCAAGATTATGAGTAGTACATATAGTATTTGGCCCGTGCTTCTAGTTTCATATAATATGCCACCTTGGGTTGGGATGAAACATGATTCTTTTATCCTTTCAACTATAATACCTGGGGAGAAATGTCCAGGAAATGCTAATGATATTTACCTTCAACCTTTGATTCAAGAGTTATGCGAATTATGGCATGGAGTTCAATGTTATGATGCTGCAAGTGGACAAACTTTCAACATGCGAGCTGCATTACTATGGACCATTAATGATTTTCCCGCATACGGCATGTTGTATGGGTGGAGCACGAAAGGGAGGTTTGCTTGTCCTTGTTGTGTGCAAAATACAGACTCCTTGTGGTTATATAAAGGCAAGAAATTCTCTTATATGGGTCATCGTCATTGGCTTCCAGATAATCATATTTTACGTCGCCAAAAAACTTGCTTTGATAACACAGAGGAAGTTCGAAGAGAACCTTGAAGGAGAACTGGCTCTGAAGTTTTATCACAGTTAAATAATATAGAAAAAAACTGGTCTAAAAAGAGGGCGTGTTGTACAGAGGATTGAAGGGTGGAAGAAAAAATCAATATTCTTTGACCTCCCTTATTGGGGCGTGTGAGTTCTATTCGCAGGCAAAAAGAGATGGTATATATTTATATTTATATAAATTTTATATTCATATTTATTAACTAATTACTTAACAATAAATTTTTTTGTTATAGGCTATCAAGGATAGATTACTATTATGGAGAATTAACAGACTACATAAAGATGGCACCTGGTCATTTGAAGATGCTAAACAAAGATGGGTAAGTTCACTCTAGCTATAATTTTTTTATATTTAATTTGTTACTATTTTTTTTTTCCTTAAAGCAAAAGTTAACTAAATTTATTATAACATAGATACAAGCTTGCGAGCTTTTGACTGAGGATGGGATAACACCAGAGGATGGGAATGTGGAGGCTAATGAAAGGGTGTTCAGTATTGTTATGGGGCCTGAACACCCAGGCAGAGTTAGAACCCAAGGATTTGGTGTTACTCCTACACGATATTTTCCTTATAGCAAGAACGAGGGCAGGAGTAACGGTGGAAGAAATTTAAGTGAAATAGTAAATCTAAGAGAGGAGATGAACTCATTGCGTTCTGAAATGAGGGAATTCATGCAACAATGTCGAATGCAGCATCCACCTCAAAGAAGCTCACAAATGGTATGTGAAATTTCACATTTTAATTTTAATATTTGTTATTTGAATACTAATATTTTTCGGTCTTTTTATAATAGATAGGGCGGCAATGAAATCTCTTCTGAAAGATGATATTATGGGAGATAAGGAATGACGTTTTGAAGATAAACCCTGTTTGTGATAAATGGGTTAAAAATGAATCTTGGTATGAAAGTATACTTTTTGGGGATGTTACGCACAGTTTTGATATTGTATATTACCAAATATGAATGATAATATTCTTCTCTTTTTGACATATTGATGACTTAAAACTTCAAATATAATACTTTGGATCAATTCTTGTGCTTTTTTGCTTGTAGTGAGTTTATTTTTATTCGTTTCAATGAGTATGCAGAAATATTTGGCGAATGGTGTGTGATATTCATCATGAATCATGTGATCGTATGATTTTTGTTGTTCTTTATTCATTTTGGCAAGTATTTTCTTTTTATATGTAGTGGAATGAAGCCCACAAGTTTTGATATTGTGCTAAGTTGTTCCCAAACTATTCTTGGAATGAAGCCTGCAAATTTTGTTTTAAAGAGGGAAAGTTCTCTTCTATGGAACACACACTAGTGATGAGTTTTTTATGGCAATTCATAAATTGTTGCTAGTATAGAATTGGTTAATGCTTAACTACTCTTGAGTTGTCGTTAGTTAGTGATGTGTTGTATATCTTATCCCAACTAAAATAATATAACATATTCTCATTTCTATGTCTTCGATGGTGGGAATACTATCCATTTGTCTATACAAATTGCATTTAAAAAAAAAAATTCTGGAAGTTAGTGGCGGTTTTAACCGCCACAGATTTCAGATTTGTAGCGGTTTAAAAATCTCCTACAAGGCTGCGAATATATTTTTTTAAAGGTAATTGTTGCGGTTATGACCGCGGTAATTCTGTAGATTGGTAGCGGATTAAACCTCTATTATAATTTGTGTCTACCCCAGCGCTCCTAAAACCCCTGCGGAATGCCTTTGCAGCGCATCACAAACACAGCAGTTGAGCAGCGGTTTAGAAACCGCTGCAAGAAAATTTGCGGGGGTTAAAACCGCCGGGAAATGTACAATTTTGTGCTGCTGTAGCCCATTTTTCTAGTAGTTAAAGCTACCAGGTTTAAAACTTGATCACACATGAATTGTACGTAGGAGTCAAAGGGGACTGTTTAAAAATCATAAGTAAATAAATTTTGGTGGGTTGGCTGCTTTGACACAACATTGAACTAAAAAAAAAAAAAAAAAAATCTTGTTGGTATTCAATTTAAAGTCTTTTTTTAGCTAGTAAATAATTCTAATGATCACTATTTTTTAAAATTAATAATGCAATAATTACTTCTTAATCATTTCAATTTATTAAACTATTGGGAACAATCGAATTTACCACAAGCTTATACTGAGTTTAAGAAGTCATGATCAAGCTCTTGACAAGTTAATACCTTTGAGTCAAAGTGGACTAAAGGTCATCTCAAGCTTAATTTAACTCGGTTACCCTCCTAGGAAAGGCAAATTATTGCGTCCGTCCGGTTCAATTCGTCCGGACGCCAATCTGGTGTCACCACATCACCAAAGTACATCGGGACCCAGTGTATTTGAGTGACATGGCGTCTCCGGATTGGATGTCCAGACATCCGGTGACCGGACCCGTAATAATTCGCCCCTAGGAAACTACTTAAGAATGTTTCAACCATCAAATCAATACAAATAATATGAGTTAAGTTCTAAGGCAACTCTTAATTTAAACATGATTAAGGACAAATGATTTTTTAAACTTGATTGATTATAAATGATAGAAGTGGACTTGGTGTCTGTTTGGGTCAGATATAGCTATTTTTTTATAGAGATGAATGACAAAATACTTTGAAAAAAGCTTTATTCTCCTCCAAAACTGCAATTTTAAACACTTGTGGCTTGATATCTCTCAAACCTGTCAACATATTCACAAAAACTATATATAAATATATATATATATATATATATATATATATATATATATATATATATATATATATATAGCTATAGTGCATCTCCTAATATATTAATGGCAAATTATTAAAATAGTTATAATTAAAAACTTAATAATGTATTTCCGTATCATAAAATTAAATTTAAAAATAATAATTTTAACATTAATCAAATAATACGTTAAATCAAAGTTTCCCTTAAAAACATAAAAATCAGACTGTTTTTTAAAAAAATTTAATTAATTTCACTTTCTCATTTTTTAATTTTGACAGCTTTATTTCTTTTTTAATTATAAATTTTAAAAATTAGTATTGAATGTTTACTAAATATTTAAGAAAACTAATATTTAAAAAACATTACTACTGAAAATTTTCTTCCTAATATTTTTATTTTTTAATTGAGTAAAATTTTTTTAATTACAAATAAAATAATAGTTATAATTAAAAAAAGAAACAAAAGTCAAAATAAAAAGACAAAGAAAAATAAAATTAATCTAATTAAAAAAACAACGTAATCTGTTTTTAATTAAAGAAAAAACTAATTTAACTTTCAGTTTTCTTCAATAAATATCAATACATTCCCAGAAAAAAAACTCACTGAGGAATTTCAATTCAAACAATAATCATAGTCGAACAAAATACAAACCTTAATTTACACAATCATAAAAGTCGAAAGAGAATTACAACCACTTCCATCCCTATCAGGAACTTTTATTTGGTCCGGTCACATGACGTAGCTATACGTTCGGTCGCCAGTAGAATCGCGCCACGCGTTCTCACTATTTACTGCGCCCCCCGACAACCCGACCCGGAATGGACCTAGGATGGCTCGGTATTTCTCGATTTTGCTAGGATATTGCTCGATATTGCTAGGTATTGGTCGATTTTGCTCGGCAATAACCAATACCGAGCAATACCTAGTTGTAACGAGTTTTTCTATAAAAACTCGGTACAACTAGGTATTGCTCGGTAATGCTCGGTATTGATCTTCACAAAGCGGTATTTCTCGTTATTGCCAAGCAATACCTAGCAATACCGAACAATACAGAGCAATACCGAGTAATACCTCGCAATACGCGAACATAGTATTCCCGAGATCCGGTCCGGGTCAAGTCATCGGGCCGTGCGGTAAGAGTAAGAGCATGTGGCGACATGTTATTGGCGGACCAACGTAGCTCTACGTCCGGTTAAAAGACGTAATAATTGTTCCCCTACCAGAGCACCACTAGTACTATATAGGAAATAGGAACATATGCTCAAATTAAATTAAATAGGAATAGCACGGGAAACACGTGGATAAATAACATGAACAGGATGAGACATGATGCGTCGTCCTTTCATTCGCCGGAAAATATACACCACTGCACCCACCGGCCACTCCACCACCCCCGCTGCAGCGCACGCCAGAATTCCCACCGTAGGCCCTACCACCTTGCGCCTCCTCATTCCGCCGGTATGCTTGTTAGTCACATGTCGGTGCACCATTTTGCTCCTGCGTAAATTTCGTCCAAGTTTGAGAAGGAAGAAGTTTGAATGATGAGGCGAATTGGAAGGCTCAAATATTTAAAGGTATTGTGTTTGTGTTGCGTGGCGCTTTAAGGCTTGAAGTTGAGGCCACGGTGACTGTTTATTGGCATGTGTAAGTTTGATAGGTACACGTGTATTTATTATAAAAATTTGTCTACTGCATGTGTATGATGCATCACACGTGTCATATTTTTGTTGACTTGATTGTTTAAATATTATTATTGAGAAATAGCAACTCCAAGCCTTTATGAAATGCACGGTATGTTTTAATATAATTATAATTTTATAACAAATCTAATTTTACATTAGCTAACAAAATAAACGAAATTTAAATAGGCCAAATTTTAAAAATGAACATGGATTAACTCTGATTTAGCTGAAGAAGCTCATTCCGTACAAAATTTAATAAGGAGAATATGCGCCATTATTTTTGGCACATTCTTTAAGAATGCGCAGAACATATCAGCGCATTCTTTGAATGCGCCTAATCGAACAGCGCATTCTAAGAATGCGCTACGTTAAACCTATACGCGCATTATTCTACAGATTTCGCCAAATTGCTCAGCGAATTTCATTTGCACCGTTGTTGCCTCACTGGCTGAACATCTCAAAATCCGAAATTCCTTATCCGTAGCGGAGATCCGTGTTTGCCGTGGACTGGAGCGTGGAAATTATTACATGTGTTTAATTCGGTTGTTGGAGGTTTGATAGCAGAGGTAGACGGCGTTTGCTCTTTTGATTGTAAATAAGAGGAGATTTGAGAAGCCCCCACAGCAAGTTTCATTTCTTCTTAATACCCCCACAGCCTCCGATTCGGGATCTGAGAATTTGAATGTAAGTAATTTTTTTTTAATCTGCTTAATGTTTTGATGTTTTAATTTTAATGTTTTATGATTTAGTTTTTAGTATGTTAGTTAAAGTGATATTATATTTTGAAGTGTATGATTTGTGCGTGTTTTCTTGTCACAATTTTTTTTGATATTATGTTTGAATGTAAGAATTATTTATAAGCTAATATCTTGTTCAAGTGCAGATAACTATGGGCATGTGTAATATCATCATCATAATAAGCATGTTTTAAACAAAATTAACTTTTAAAAAAATAGTAACGTAATTCAATCATTTAATTTGTTGACGCAAAATGCTATTGTACTGTAAAGACCATTCATCAACACATTTACATTCCAACCGAAGTTTGTTTATGTATTATTTATTTGATTTGACTTCATTCTAAAGTTAGAGGAAAAAATAAAGTTTCACGGCTCTATTAGATCTACATTCAAACTGAAATTCGTTTATGTATAATTTAGACCAATTAAAGCAACGTTCCATGATTCAAAGATAGATGAATGCCTTCTGATTAAGTTTTTTTTTTTTTAAGACTGTAATATTACTCTTATAAGAGATTAGGAAGCTCTTTTTATGTTAAATTAGGAAAGAGAGGCTTCTTATGAAATTTTCGTTTTCTCAAATATTTCCACTAGCCAAGAGACAAAAAAATGAATTTTGAAATTCATTCACGCCAAGGTCGGTAAAAGTCTAAGCAAACAATATTAATCAAAGAATGGTTCTTTGTTGTAATATTAAACCATATCAATTATAATCATTCTTCACAATCAAATCTTATCATATTACTTACTGTTGGTGTCTACGTTTATATAAAGCATATCAGCAAATTAAGAGCTCTTAGTTAGAGTTTCATATATATCATGGTTTCCCCCAATAAGTTCACAATAAGAACTCAATTTTTTTTGTTTTTCTAATAATAAAAAACATTGGAAAAATTAAAATCATATTTGCAATATAGAAGCAAAGAAGTAAGAATAGTATTTTATAAAAAATATTGTGCTTCGGTTATGAGAAATATTTAGACTGGTTTGTAATTGGAAAGTTTAAATTTAATAAATTATACTAAAATGAAAATGTACTGTCATATGGAGATGAGATGGATAACAACGACGTAGATTCATATAAAACTATGGACAATTGTAGTACTAATTCAGAAGGTATTGATAGTTAACCTGAAATTGACATACATGAATCAATGAGAAATTATAAGAACGATGATAATATTGGTGTTTAGTTTATTGAAGATCATGCACGACGAAACGTAGTTGGATTAGAATCGATGGATGCAAATAATAATTTCACATAAATCATTCAAACAACCCAATAATGGGATGATGATGATCAATGTGATCCTCTAGTCTACAACATTGTTAGTTCAACTGAAGCAAATATTCATTCGGAACTATATAAAGGTCAAATATTTCATAGCAAAGAAGACCTATAGACTGCAATAAATGGTCGGTCAATTACACAAAATGTTCAGTACATAAACTCAACTTCCAACAATAGTCGTCTCACTATTTTTTGTACCCAACATAATAATCTACATAGGTCATGTTCTTGGCGATTAGATGCATCACGAAGTAAAAGACTAGGAGGTCTTAGGAAAGTAGCCTATGCGGGTCCTCCACATACATGCACCCAACCTATTATGGTTGCTGGCATCATAATTACACATCAAAGTTTATATGTAGGCACATCATGCCTATTATAAAACAACAATTTGATATGAAGCCAAAGGAGATAATTGCAAGAATGAAGTCAAAGTTTGAAATGAAGATTTCATATATGAAGGCATGGGATGCACGTAGAAAAGCCATCGAATCAATATTTGGTACCTATGAGGAGTCATATCATTCT
The DNA here is from genome assembly GCA_016618105.1 of Dendrobium huoshanense. Taxonomy (NCBI): domain Eukaryota; kingdom Viridiplantae; phylum Streptophyta; class Magnoliopsida; order Asparagales; family Orchidaceae; genus Dendrobium; species Dendrobium huoshanense. The sequence goes on along the minus strand of CM028342.1, from coordinate 52,696,349 downwards.
TTTCTACGTTTCATGAAAGTTATACGTTTGTCCCAACCAGGAACTATTTACAATGTGGAAGTGGTTGGAGATTCATGATTCAAGGCTTTATTCTAGGCTTTTGGGGCATCAATTTATGGTTGGCAATAGTGTCGTCCTATCCTTAGCCTTGATGGCACTTTCTTACTCAAAAAGTTTTGTGGGACCCTTCTTGCAGCTGTGGGTATTGATGCGAATGGTGGATTATTCCAGTTGGCTTTTGTAATAGTAGAATCAAAGAGTAACGATTCATGGATTTGATTTCTTCGTAACCTTCATGATTTGGCTGAAGTTGTAAAAGAGCATCAAAATTTATGTATAATCTCAGATAAGCATCCAGGACTTATGAGAAGGTGCCGGGAAATTTTTCCTAATTTCGTTCATAGATACAACCTTTGTCACATGCGTGAGAACTTCAAAAAATTTTTACGTCGCTAAGCTATTCCAGACATCGAAGGTCTTTGCAATAATATGTACTTAACCGATAGTATAGAGGATATGACCTACTTCAATCGCATGATGAACCACATTAAAAATACAAAGCATGAAGTGTATGACTGGTTGATGCAACGAGATGTTAGTAAGTGGTCTTTATTATTTGACAACATATGTCGATACAGAATCATGACAACAAATGCATCAGAATGTTTTAATGAAGTTTTGAAACATGTTTGTCGCCTTTCGATACAAGGTCTAGTAATATCCATATACTATAATATCATATCTTTATTCACGAGACGATCTACAGATGTTGAGAAGTGGATGCTAGTAGGGGAGTCTGAATTTATTCCTCGGATGATGACTACGTTACAGTAAAGTGAACGTGAAGTTTGAAGATGCCCTAAATCAATAACCATAAACATAGGAGAATTTAAAGTTGTGGATACAACATGTCAACCACATAAAGTTGAGATTCTAACACTTGACAATTATACTTGTACAAGCATGAAACCACAATTATATCATCTGTCATACGTTCATGTCATAGCAGTAGCCAGATATAGGCGATAGAATCATAATGCTTTCGTATCCAAATACTTCACACTTAACTCATATAGGGAAGCTTATTCTGGCTTATTCCATGTTTATCCCCCAAAGGATATTTGGCCAAATTTTAACTAGGTTGAATGAATCATTCCTTTGCTTGCACCAGCTTTTAGTAGGTGTGCGAGTAGACCGAAAAGAAATAGATTTTGTAATACAATGGATGATGCCCACTCAACCTCAAATAAAAGGTGTGGACATTGCAAGAGAAAAGGTCACCATAGGGCCACGTGTCCATATAACCCGACATCATCTAGGTAATAAAGATAATAATATTATATATTAAAAAATAAATATATTTGCATTGTTATGATTTTTATACTAAGTGCACTCATAAATTGTTTTTTATGAATTGAAGATATGAGAGATAGATTAGGCATAGTTATTATGGTCGCGATCATGGACTTATAATCCAAAACATTTAAAATATTGTAAGATGTATTGATTTATTGAATGTTAGTTGAAGCTGATCTTAATTTCAATGTTGTGTTATTTATTTATTAATTTTCTTCTCATAATTAAACTAATAGACATCACCTTTATATTCATGTATGCAGCTACTTTCCTACATCCAACAACTCTTTTATAGAATATCCTTAGCTTTTTTATATTCAAGTGCAATATATCAAAAACCAAAAATTCCTTTGAAGACCTTGATTATGGAGGGAAGCACTAGATTGAAGGAATATTTGCCACATTTCACTGATGATATATTAGAGGAGAAGGACAGACTAAATGAGTTATATCGTTACTGTACATATTTTTGGTCTAACAAGGAGGACATCATATTATGGGAGAGACACAACATAGCCATGACGATCCGCTCTTACATGGATGAAGATAGTTTGAATAAAGAAGATTGGCAATATATGCAAAGTAAGGGTATGCAATTGGTAGGACATATATCACTGATGAACATTCTCAAGGCAAGATATGCTGACACGAGATGGCATCAAGATGGATTGGTTGAAGTGATTGTGCCAAATCCAACTGCCAATATATATCACAATATTCTCTATAAAAAATGGGACTCTGCGGCAGATACATTCCTTCTTAATACATTTGAGAATTTGAGTTATTAGCCAGGCAAAAAGAGGAAAGAGTTTCTCGATGCATCGGATTGGCAATGAGTCCAGTATTGGTTTCAACAAAAATTCGGGTGTTGCCCTACCCAAACCCAACTCTAAGCTCGCACACGCATCGTGCTAAATAAACACTGAATTTATTATGCTTATAAAACTTCTTAATATTATGTTAATGTTCAGTTTGTTCATTATAATTAAAGTTAGTATATCTTAATGATATGTACGTTCATGTATGTTTCATTTTTTATTTCAATCTATATTTCTAGTTGTGGTTTGAATTATGCTTATGAGTTTCAAATTTAAATATATATTTTAATTGTCTAAACTTTATATTTTATATAAAATTATTTAATAATATCATTGTTTGAAAAAAAATATATTTTATATAAGTTTTACTAGACAACATTATGACAAGGCTACCTTGCATACATAATCAATCCTCCTACACGTATTATTTTTAAGCATTACACATGTCAACTTTAAACTATTTATTAAATGTTCCTTAGTTTTGGAAATATAGATATGACTAATAGATCGAGGCAGCGATATGGTGGGCGTCGAGCAACCCATGAGGCGCGTGAGGAGGAGATGATTCGAGAACTGGGCATAGCATCTCTAGGTGCATCACATAGGGCTCATGATCCTAATTAGGTTATAACTAATCTAAAGTATAAATTAGTTTATTCTCAAGTGCATACATAATTATGTTGATATTCTAATAGTTTTTTTTATTTTATTTCAAACAAGCGTCTCCATTGGTTTCTTCAACACACTTACAAATGGCGTGCAAGTGGCAAGTGGAGTGCCCTCGTATGATATATATTTTGAGAAACCTTGGGCTACATAGCATTCCACATCTATAGTTTATACGTCTGGATCATAACCTAATAACAACACTTATAGAGAGATTGCGTCCTCTGACGAACACCTTTTATTTCACGGTTGGAGAGTTGACAATAACACTCCAAGATATCCAGGTGATACTTGGATTGAGAATTGATGGGCTAGCCATAGTGGGCCCAAATATGGTGGGTGTAGGTCATCATTGGGAATCTTGGCTAGAATGCTGTGATGAGCTCCTTAGTACATATCCAAGCAAGAATACTGTGTATCATGCACCCATGGATGAAGATGAGATGGCCATATTCAGGATGGGTAGTGCGCAGTTGGAGTCAATGCTCTCACTATAGTGGCTTTGATGGACATTCTACAGGGATTCATATCACGAGTTAGCTCCCATTCCTTTTCTTCAGCATATGCAACCCTATATCTTCTTCATGATTGTGTTCTTTTTTTATTCCAGACACATCGTGATTGTGAAAGTTATTTTCCTTCCAGGATCATCCAGGATGAAGTTGGAGCGTCCTGGAACAATCGATACAGGTTTGTGTAGCTTTTGGGGATAGAGAAGTTCATCCCAGGACGAAATGAGGTTCATCCGTACGAAATTTTTTCAGAGAGCAACTCGTCCGGGAACGATAACTATTTCGTCTGAACAAAATTCGTCCAGAGGGCAAATCATCCCAGAACAATTTTGGATCGTCCAGGATGATCTGGTTGGATATATATGGGTTTGAGATCTTTTGAAGAGAAAGAAAAAGGATAGGAGAGAGAAAATTGAAGGAAAAAGAAGAAAAAGTGATTTTTGGGCGACTTCTGTCCGTTTCCATCCGTAGTTGAAGTTGAGAAAGTTGACCGACTCGAGGTAAAGCATATTCTGCCTTTCTCAATTTTCAAAAAATGAGGATTTTGACGACTTTTCTGTTTCAGATTTTGTCTCTGTTAGCGAATAATTGATTCTGTTTTGTACTGATTAACTTTTACTGCGTAACTTTTGGTATGTTTAGGAGATAATATTTGTGCACGTTTTGAGTATTTTTTGGAAGATTTTTATCGGGTATCTTGGATTCTGCGGTATTTTAATCGAATTATAATTTATCTGGATGTCTGAAATTATTACTTCAGTATAATAAAAGTCTTAGAATGATGTTTGGTACTATCTGTGGTAATTTGGTAAATTTTTGAATCTTTGAATTTTCTGTAAATTTCGTATACTGTCGTTATGCCGCTGACGATTTTCTGGCAAAATTTGATTTTTTGAATTGAATGTTCTGATATAATGTGCTATCATAAGGGAGTTATAAGGGGTCAGAATCCTTTGAGATTCTATCTATGTCAGGGAAATCTGAAAAGAAAATTTTGTATATCTGTTATGTTTTAGTGCTATAAGCACAAAGGGAGACATAAGGGGTCAGAATCTGAGATTCTGTTAGTGTCAGGGAAGGGAGGCATAAGGGGCCAGAATTCATCGAGATTCTGTCAGGGTCAGCGATATGTGATATGTGAAATGTGATATCTGAAATGTGATTTTATCTGATCTAAATTCTGGTTTGTATGATCCGATCTGTTCTGTGATTTAAAAGTTTTATAAGTTTTATCAGATATGTTCTGCTCTCTGATTTGAATTTATATATCTGTGATTTGATTTCTATTGGATCAAGTATCTGTTCTATCTGTTATACGATTTATGTACGACTGTTTGAATTCTGTACGGCTATTTGAATAACTGCTTCTGATGTTGTTTCTGACGTAAATTTTTGGAGATTTTGATTGGTGAGTGTAGTCATGCTGAGCTGTTAGCTCATCCTTATTTCTGCGTGGTTTTCAGGTTCTGGGAAAGGGAAGGAAGTTTTGGATTAGTCGTTTAGTGTCTGATCAGTGATTAGGTATTTTTTTGGTACTTTTGATTTTTGTACATTCATGGCTTTTTTGTTGTGTTTTTTTTGTCTGTAGCCATGCACTGTATTGTATATGATTATTTTGATGAAAGAAAGAAGAAAATAATGGATGTATTTCTATACATGTATTTGAAGTTTATAGCAGCTCTGTGTTTCAGTTTGTTTGAATATTTGGAAGAAAGTTCTGAAGCAAATTCCAAAACTAGATCCTGAATTTTCTAAATTTATCGCTGCCCGACGCGAAGGGATTCATTCTGGTTGGGTTGGGTCGTGAAAAATCTTTAAAGTGGTATCAGAGCAAGTTTTGGAATTTGTATTGTAAGACAGAGCTATACGAATTGATTTGTAAGTCTGTCGGGGGTAGTTCTAGTTTGTCTGGATTTTTATTATTTTATTTTTGTGCATATTTTTATGTGTGATTATGGATCTGCTAGACCCAGATATGACTGATGGGAAGAGTGCTAATCAGGCAGCTCCTGTGAACAGTACTGCCCCAGTGGTTGGTACTGATACAATTTATCAGTTTGGTACGTTGGTTGCTCAGATGATGAGCGAGACTCAGAACAGAGCCTATACTGTTCGATCTGAGGATGTAGATAGACATCTACAGATGTTTTTGAGATTGAAACCTTGTTGGTGGAATTTTGGAAAACATGTTTTGAAGGATATTAGTTTTCTTTGGGGATTTTAAGATTAAGGTTGAGTTCTAATTCTAAAGTCGAATCAACTCGTTAGAAAGAGTATATCACCCCGAGGGACGAAAATAAACTTTCATAGCGGTGTTCAAACTTAGAATTATGTAAACTCATCTTGAATGTTATGATCGGGTTCTAAGGAGAACTCTATATGGCCCCGAGGGGACATAGTATAGTTCAGCTAAGTACCCAATTACAATATTCAAAAAAACATGATCGTCGCATTCACATCCAAAGCCTTATCGAAGAAAGGTGTATCTCCCCAAAAGGGAAATGAGACCATTCTACGATAATCCTTCTAATGCAACTATGACGATCATTACTTAACTTTTCCCAAGGAAGTCTAATAAAATTTTAGAAATTAATTTTTTTTTTTAAATCAGGTGTGTGTGGTTCCAAATCTCCTACGAGCGCAAGCCCTCGTAGTTAATTACATCGTGGGGAGACAAAAATCTCCTACGAAAACTCCCGATTAAAATAGTGGCAAAATTTTATTAGATTTTCTAGGAGTGATATCAAAAAGAGATGAATTTTAGAAACTCAAAAGGGAATGGATCAAAATTGAGCAGTTATTAATGGAGACAAAGGAGGAGAGGTAGGGGACACTTTGGGATTCCAGAACCATCCGGAAGTGTCCCAACTTAGTCTAAGTGTTGGGCTTTATATTTTAGATCGAAATGATATTTAATTAGGGTTGAGCATTTTATTAGAAATTTGGGATTATATTCCCGAAATTTGGGGTCTTATAATCAAAGATCTGCCCCGAAACCTAAATCTATTTTGGACACTGGATCAAAGTCGTCCGATCCTAACTAATGCAGTGCAAGATCTGGACTTACCCCGGCCTGGATTGGGGAGCCAGCTAACCACCTAATCGATTTAAAATACATGAATCTGGTCTTTTCATGAAAGAATGGTAGGGACGTTGTATTTAAAGTTTTGGAGAGTTGGGGCCGACATCTAGAGATTCTCCTATTTGGCCCCTTTGACTTATGTTGGGTGCAAAAATGCTAAGGACTATGAAATTAAAATTTTGACTCTTTAATTTGTATCTAATGCAATGCATGCTGGTCGACAACTTCCAATTCAAGTATGCTTGAAATTTTTAAAATAGGCTTATAAAAATAATTTTTTTAGAAGACTGGACTTCCCCAGGTCCGGCACCTCGTCCTCATAGGTCAGACTATCCGGACTCTACCCGCAGGCGGGGAAGGGTCTAAAGCAAGGAAAGAGTAATGCAGAAATATGCATGCGACCCCGGGGTCGATCCCCGACTGATTCCCTAGATTCGTTATCTTTCTATGTTATTTAGACTCACTAAAATTTTAGACTTTTAAAATTATGAGTATAAAACTTTCACACCCTCACGAGTCTCACGTATCCAGGCGAAAACAAAAAGCGGCATACAATCGCCAAAAAACTAGTAAAAGCAAGTAATCCTAAAGGCAATCAAATCATTACATCAAATACAAATTAATTAATAAATGTCCATAGGCAGAATTGCCTTGCTTATTACAAACCAGAATATTACAGAAAGTAAAGTGGCCGGGCACCACTGACAACAACCCGGATTCTAAACCTAGTAATGACGCAAGTTATTTTGAGTGGGATACTCTCAATCTTCAAATCTTCAAATCTTCAATCTCATTCTTCTTTGGACTCCTTTTCTTCAATCTTCTCGGAATCTTCGTAGTGGATTACCCAAATGGAGAAGAGGGCACTTCCCTCTAAGAGGGAAGGCCACTCTTTCCTCTTTGGGTAAGGAGGAGGTATGATCTAAATTTGGATTTCCAAATGGAAAAGGAGTGTTCCCTAAAGGGGTATCCTTTCCTCTTTGGAATCCAAGCTTTGGATCTATGTATCCCAACTCAAAATCAACTTTCACAACACTTGACACTTACACAAATTACATTGATATCAAAATAAAAAATCTAGACTCACCTGCAGGGTTATCCTAAGCAATTAATATATAAAAAGCAGTTATTCCCAAGCAGTTGTATATGAGCAGAAAAGAAAGTAAACACACTGGCCACGCTCTTTTTATGATTTGGGGGCTTTAGCAGCTGAAGCACCTGTGCAAAGAGTTTATAATATTTATGCATTTTTTGATTTGCCCCCTTTTTATATTGCCCTGCATGAGCGTGGCCACCTGCAGAAAACTGTGTCAACATCCAGATCGTACCTAACCTAAGGGTAATCTAGTCGCCAAACACATCAATCCATCCACAGAGTACAGAAAAAGTAAGAAGACACAGCAAAGCAATTTCATCCACAACATGCAGTGAAAACTACAAAAAATCCGGCACACAGCAGTAAAGTAAACACCGGCCTAACCTAGATCTAGAGTTGGTTATCCTAGCACATCATCTAAAGTGTGTGAGAAAGGTCGTGTGGCTGGGATAGATCCTAAAGTAGGTTATTAATTGAAGTTGTCTAAAAGTTTTGATTCGTTAAGGTTTAGAAGGGGATTTAGATTAAAATTTAAATATTAATGAATTAAGAATTTTAATTAAACATATTTTAAAAGTTAATTGATTGCTACCTTTATTTCACATCGAGGCCATGAAGTTTATTTCACCTTCCTTGGGGCTAAGCTAATAGCCTCGTAGGCCTGGGTTACCCAGTAGCAATCGGGGTTGATTAAGTTATTTAAATTGGTTAGAATTAAAAGAGTGGATTAATTATAAAAAAAAAGGTTAGTTACTGACTTTTAAAGCTTGATTAATTTAAGTTTGCCATTAATTGATTCGTGGCGTTGTGCCACCAGGCTCGAGGAACCAGCCTCCTTAGGACACTTAGCCCCGCAGCCCGGAGTAGTCCAGCCGATAAACCAAATTAATGTAATTAAATTAGAAGTTTTAAAAGATTAGATAATTAATAATTAATCTATTTTTAAGATTTAACATCCCTTGAAATCCATTCGTGGTGTTGTGCCACCAGGCTCGAGGAACCAGCCTCCTTAGGACACTTAGCCCTGCAGCCCGGAGTAGTCCAGCCAATAAACTTCATCTTCAGGATGTTTGTTATGTTTTAAGAAGTTTGTTGAATGTTTTAAACATTAAGCTAACATTTTCTGGAGTTTTAGAATAATTTTGAGTTTTAAGAATATTTTAGAATATTTTAATCATTTAATTAAGGGGTTGAAAATTGACTTTTGATTAAGCCCGAATTCTGAAAAGTTTGTATTTTATTAAAATACTAGACCTTACTACAATCAGTTAGAAGGTAAGTACGTTGAAATCGGATTTTTCTACATTTTATTACGAAGGTTTGAAGTTTTGAACTAGTTTTAACTACAGTTTGACTTTGGCCAGCTTTTGGGGGTTTGAAATTTTGGAAAATATTAGATTTTAATTAGAGTGATTAGCCACTGAGTTTGATTGATTTGGAATTTTCTACAATTAGTTATGAATTTTGGAAGTTTGGGGGTTTATTGGAATTATTTAATTGTTTTAATTAAGGGCTCCCTTGATGATTTTGCTCCAAATGGTTTCCTAACTTCTTGAAAATACCTCCAAAGGTCAGAAATGACCTAAGGAGTGATTCCCAAGTGTTTGGAAAATTTTTGGGATTTTTAAATATTAATAATTTTTAAATTCAATTAAAAGTTGGATTCCACTTAAAATTAAACTGGGCATTAACCTGCTGTCAAATCAGCTGGGTTATAATTTTAATTAATAGGGAATCTAATTCTGGTCAGATAGAGGTATTATACATAATTTTTGGATTTAAAATGAATTTACTATATTTTTTAGAAGTTTTAAAGGCTTAATTAAGGGTTTAGACTTAGGAAATTTAATTAAGGGTCTTAATGATTTCCAAAGCTAATGAAATTTCTCCTAGTGGCTGTACATGTCCCTAAGTTCAAGTCCTTGAAGTTTCAACCCAAGGGGAAGTGAATCCTAATCATTCAAATCCTTCTAAGTTTTCTACACATAAGCCCTTAATTATTGTCCTTAATTGTGTCACTAATTTTAATAGGTTTGAATCAAGGTTTGGCTAACCCTTGGACTTAACATATAAGAGAATACACATAAAAAAAAAACACAATCAAATCCTTAAAACTAGGAGAGCCTAGGCTAAGTGGTGTGTGCACAACCTAAGCATGCAACATTCAAAATTAATTATCAAAGAAAAAAAAAAAATTGATTAGTGAATAGTTGAAAAGTAACTATTCACTAATCTCCCCCATAATTCATGTTCAAGCACACTTAATCCAAGTTTGAAATTTCAAAGGATTTCTCAATTGCTCTCAAAATTTAACATATATATTTTTAAAATTAATTTTAATATTTAGAAAATAGATCAATCTTGAGGATTGTTTTAGAAAATTTAAGTAATTCAAAATTATTTTTCAATAAGCCTCAAAAATAGTTTTAAAACAAATTTTCTAATATTTTAATGATTTAAAATAAAAATTCTTTGAGTTTTTGAAAATTACTTATGTTAAATATTAATTACCTATTTAATTTAAGTAAGTAATTTAGATTACTTAACATATATATATATATATATATATATATATATATATATATATATATATATATATATATATATATATATATATATATATATATACACATAGAATTTTTTTAATTTTTTTTTAAGAAAATAAAATTAATTTCTCTGATTTGAATGAAATGATATTAATTTTTAACTATTTGAAAATATTTTATTTAATATTATAGTAAATGATTTAAAGTATATATATATATATATATATATATATATATTCAAATCTCAATTTTTTTTAAAATAACTTAAAATATATTGAGCATTTTGATTTAAAATTAATTTTAAATTAAAATTTATAAAATTATAAAAATTTTGATAGTAAATATTAAATTTTTGGACTTATATTTAATTTTATATTATTTTTTAAATTTTTCTGGACTTAAAACTAATTAAAAATTAATTTTTTTATTAAATAAGGGCTCTGGCGGCGCCGGCGGGACACGTGGCTCAACGGAGACCGTCCGATCGAACCACAGAAACGGCGGGGCGATGTGGCACAACAGGGACCGCGGGATCAATACGCGACGGAGCTAATGATTGGCGACGGCGGTCAGCCACGCGTCGGCAGCTAAACGCCTCACGCGGTTTCACTTAACCACGTCAGCGATCAGCAGGCGCCGTTGGATATTCCGCAGATTCGATCCAACGGACAGGATCGAATCCCGTGTTCGATCTCAATGGGGGAAAATCAAACGGCGGAGGTTCGATCCCGCTGTTCCAAACGGACGGACCTGATCTCGCCGATCGATCGATCGAACTCTACACCGAATACACGGGCGAACCAAGGCGCGGAGCGAGTAGATCTAGACCGTTGATCGTGTGATCAACGGTCTAGAAAACGTACATCTGCAACGAACTACGGATGACGCCCTAGAATCCGTTTTTTGGTTCATTCTCTCGATCGGATGGACCAAATCGCTTGAAATTTTAAACTTAGGAAGTATACATGAACAGAATCGATGGGGAAAGATTATCTCAGCCTTAAACACCTTATATGCCAAGCTAATTAAATCTATTTAATGTGAACTAGATCTAAGGTTTTAAGGGATTATACCGTTGGATCTTCGAAATTTCTGGATGGATGAGCTTGTAGACTGTCCAAGTGTAGATTCCCAGCGCAAAATCGAGCTCGAACACGCCTGGATCGGCTGCTGCAAGCCTAGGACGGACTAGGTGGTGGACTCGCCGGAGAACTCGCCGCCGATGACGTGCAACCACTTGGATTTTGTAGTGGGGAGGTAGAGGAGGCTATGGAGATCCAAAACGAACTAAGAACTCGCTCTGGGAGGCTTGGGTTAGTGAGAGAAGGTGCTTTGATCGAATGGCTTCAAAAGTCACCTTTTTCCCTATTCAAACGGCCTGGGATGGATTGGATGGCTGGGATCAACTCCTGGACTCTCCAGATGATGCCACCTGTCTCTGGGAAAGCTGGAAGGCTGCCGCAAGGGCTGGACACGCCTTATTCCCATTGGGTAGACTTGGGATGAGTGGAGGGGGGGCATTGCCACTTATGGCTAAACCAGGGGTGGAGCTCGGTTAGGGAGCCTATTAGAGAGCTTTATCTCTCACTTAGGACTAACCTAGACGCCTAGATTAGTGAGAAGGAGGCTCACATGTGAGTTTGACCATGGGGCTCCTCCATAAAGCCTTTGTTGACCGAATTGACCAGTCAAAAGGTCAAGGGTGCTGAGGTGGCAGTGGGAGATCAATGGCTATAGGTTGGAGAGGCTCCAAGCCTAATCTCACACTCTTTGAGGTCAAATAGGAGGTTTGACCAATTCAAAGAGGTGCTTAAGGCTTTGTTGACTTGGTTTGACCAGTCAACAAAGTCAAAGTTGGTGATGTGGCATTTGGAGAGGTAAAAGGTTATTCAGGATAGTTTGGTTAAAAGTCAAAAGTCAAAAGTCAAGGGTAGGGAAAATAAGAGCCAATGTCACTAAGAGGGTTGACTTGGTCAACTCAAGTTGAGTTAGGTTGACCAAATGTCAAGTGACACTTGAGTCTTATCCAAGAATTGATTTGAATAGGTAATAGGGGTTGAAGAGCTCAAATGAGTCGATTTAACCCATTTAGACCCTTTAAGAGCTAATGGGTCAACCTAAGTTGACTGGGTCAACCAGGTTGACCCAATGGGTGAATCTGGGCTGGACAAATTTGAAAAGATATTTGGGGACCATTGGAGGTGGTCCCCAGGTCTGGGGAGGTCAATTTAGTCAAAATCCCTATTTGAATCCTTAAAGGTCTATTTGGTCAACTTGGGTTGACTTGGTCAACCAGGTTGACCTAGGGTTTGGGTTTGGGCTCAATAGATTTGAGATGACATTTCAAGACTAATGGGAAGGGTTCCATAGCCTAGAGAAGTCATTTAGGTCAAAACACCTATTTGGACCCTTAAAGGGCCTTTTAGGTCAACTGTGTTGACTTGGTCAACCAGATTGACCCAGGTCTCGGGAATGGGTTAAACAGGTTTGATTTGATATTTGAAACTTGCTGCAAGTGGTTGCACTCAATTTAGAGTTCAATTGGTTTGAAATGCCTATTTGAGCCCCATAGGGGCATTTTGGTCAACTTTGACCTATTGGTCAACTATGGTCAAAAATGGGTCTGGAAAATGCAGTTTACTGCTCAATGGGTTAAAATCAAGGGTCTGGAAGTGATTGGAGGCTTTGATAAGGATTCCAAGGTCAAGATCTCAAAGGGGTTAGGTTCAGTGGCATAGGCTGTAAATATTTGAGAGTTTTACAGCCTTTGGATTTTAATTCAGATTCTGGGGTTAGAGACCTCAGAATAAGCTCAAAGTTGGAGGGTAATCTCTAGAGACATGTATTATCACTTTACAAGTGATAGACCCTGAAACAGAGACCATTTGGCTGGGTTTTGAAATGTTTGAAAAATCTCTAAAAAGGGTCTTTAGGACAAGGCCTTAAGACTTAAGATCTGAGTCTGGACTTCTGGATTTGAAATGAATTTCAGGTTTGAATAATTAAAATTGAAATATCCAAACCATTTACAATCATGTTGTGATTGTTAATGGATGGATAGGGTCAATGCTAGATTAAGGGGAGGATCAAAGTCTGGGTTGAAATTTGGATTCTCAAATGGATTGAGTCAAATTTTGGATATGTTTGAAATTTGAATTAATTTGGATTTGACTTGAATGGAGTTCAGATTGATTTGAAGTTTGAATTGATCAAGGGTAGAGATTGATTTGAGTCTGGAATTGTCCTAGAATCTAGAGAGATTCTAAGATATAGGATTTAAGGGAATCCTAGGCTCTAGAGTAGGCTCTAAGGTCTAGTTCTAGGAAAGAATCCTAAGGTCTAGAGTGGATCCTATGATCTTTAAATTAATCTGGAGTTTGGAAGGGCTTTAGTGATCTCATACAAAAATGAGGTCAACAAACCTCTGCGGTTTGAGGGAACTATTGAGCCCAGAGCAACTGAGGATTGGTTAAGAAGGTTGGAGATGACATTTGACGGTATGTAGTGTCCTTCAGATAGGAAGTTACCATTAGCTATTTTTCTGTTAGATGGTGAAGCTGAGCACTGGTGGATGGGTAAATAGGAGGAAAAGTTCCAAGGTAAACTGAACTCTTTGATTACTTGGGAAGAATTTTTTGAGGTATTTCGATTGTGGTTTGTACCTCATTCTGCAAGACAGCAAATACAAGAGACTTTTCTACTATTGGTTCAGGGGAGCAGGATAGTGATGCAGTATGAGGAAGAGTTTATTACTTTAGTCCGATATGCTCCACAGTTGATTAGTACTTCTGCTGATAAGTTCTATAAATTTCTAAGGGGTCTATGAGATAGTCTGAGGCAGCCCCTGGTACCGTTTCATATTTCTGATTTCTTTGAGCTTGTTGAGAGAGCTCGTCTGATAGAGAATGATCTAATGGCTACTCAACAGTGGTAGACTGCTAGTAGGAAGAGGTTCAGTGGTGATGCTTCTAATAGTGGGTTTTCTGGATAGAAGATATTTATTTATGTAGACTCCATGAGGAGTGGGCAGTCAGGATCTACTATAGTTTCTGGTAGTGGCAGTACTACTAGTTATGGATCACTCAGTGGGGCACCTGTATGCAAGACTTGTGGAAGAATACATTTTGGCCAATGCTACAGGATGACTGGTCAGTGTTTTAGATGTGGTCAGCCAGGACATCAAATTGCTGAGTGTCCACAGGCCGGATCTGATCGACGATCTGAGTCCAGATCTGATAGTTTTACCAGATCAGCAGGAAGGCTGAGGACAGTTCATCCATGTACTATTTCTGAGGGATCCTCTGATAGAGCTGGTGGATTAGGTTCTGTGGCGAGGAGACCACCTAGTAGTGATTAGAGGGAGTCTGGTAGTTCTGTAGCTCTAGCTCCAGTTCAGCCACGAGTGTATAGTTTGAATCAGCAAGAGGCTCGGATGTGGTAACAGGTACGATTTATATTTCTGAATATCCCTGTCGTGTTTTGTTTGATTCTGGAGCCAGTCATTCGTTTATTTCCGAACGTTGTTTTGATGCTTTGCATTTGGATTCTGTGATGTTAGCAGTTTCTCTTTCTATTGTTTTGCTGATTGGGAATAATTTGATTGTTCAGAAGTTTTGTTTTTGTGAGATTGATATTTCTAGCAAGAAGTGGAAATCATGTTTAATTTTGTTGCCGATTTCTTCGTATGAAGTGAATTTGGGTATGGATTAGCTGAGTCTGTATGAGGCAAAGATTGACTCTTTAAATAAACAAGTGAGTTTGTTTTTGGATGGGGAAAGATGAGTATTCCAAGGTTTAAGAGGAGTTTTAACTTGTCTGATTTCTGTGTTAGAAGTTAGAAGATTATGGAAGAAGGACTGTACGGTATTTTTGGCCTCAGTACGGGATATGAATATTGTTGGAACTCGTTCAATATGAATTAGGATGTTAAGCCTAATTAAATTTCCCAAGGCTAATCAAGAGGGGGGTGAATTAGTAACTTAAAAAATTATACTTCTACTCTTGGATTTTTAGAAAACCTTTTTAATTATTAATGCAAGTTAAATTTAAAGTTTTAAAAATAAACTTTTTAATCAGAGTAAACAACTTGTAATAAAATTAAATACGTAAGATAAATAAGAAAGAACACACCAGATTTATAGTGGTTTGGTCAAACCTTAACCTACGTCCACTCCCCGGAGGCACCCTCCAAGTATTACACTAATACCATAAAGTGACTCTCCTTTTTCCCCCACAGCAAGGTGGAGAAGACTGTACAAAATCACTTTCACCTTCCCCGGTGCGGCGGAGTAGCCGGGTTCTTTGACACCAAAGAGATCTTCTTCTCGCCAAAACTTCCCTCAAGATGACCCTTGAATCCGATGGTACTGAAGTGCAAGTTCGCCGGAGCAACCGTGTGAATATCCCCTCCACACTCCCTTGAATTTCCCTCCAAGGATCTTCTCCCTCTCAAACTCCACCCTTTCCTCTCTCCCTTTCAAGTTCTCTATTCTAGTTTTCTCCCAAAGAACGAAGACACAATGGCTGTCAAAGATACACTTTGTCATCCTTTTACACTCTCCAAGTATCGACAGAGAACCGGACTGATGTTGTTGAACTTCACTTGAGAGCCTTCAAAGGAGATGAGAAGAAACAAAGACATCTTCTTCTTCAAGTAACCTTGTGAATCCCTCACAAATCTCTCACTTGATCTTTCACTCTTCACTCTTACAATCTCTCCCAAACTCTCACTCTCAATGATCCCTCTCAAGAGAAAACTACTCCAAAGGCACTTGTAATAGTTTCTAGGACTCCTTATATAGAAAGGACATGAAAAATTGTCTAAGAATGACAGATTTCAAGTTATCATGTACAAGATCGTCCCGTATGATCAAAAATCGTCCAGGACGATTTTACTTAAAAGCCTTGAAACGAACCTATTTGTATATGTGTACGAAATGATTTCGTACAAGCTGATCGTCCCGTACGAACCAAGTTCGTCCGGTACGAACGGTTATAACAAGGTTGGTTCCAAAAACTGTAGAACGAATATAGAAAAACTGTCCTAAGTCGGTTATTTCGTCTGGACGAAAATAGGTTTGTCTGGACGAATTTCTTACAGAGAGAAAATCATCCTGTACGATAATTAATTTTGTCTGGATGAAATTCTTACAGAGAGCAAATCGTCCCGGACGATATTTAATTTCTTCCCGGACGAATAGGACTTAGAAAATTTTTCTATCCAG
Organism: Dendrobium huoshanense; assembly: GCA_016618105.1. Taxonomy (NCBI): domain Eukaryota; kingdom Viridiplantae; phylum Streptophyta; class Magnoliopsida; order Asparagales; family Orchidaceae; genus Dendrobium; species Dendrobium huoshanense. The sequence goes on along the minus strand of CM028342.1, from coordinate 52,680,049 downwards.
TTCCTATTCGTTTCATGTGATCTTAATAGGAGATAACTGTATGATCCTCCCGTATGAACTGATATCGTTCAGTACGATCAACATAAAATTTATATGATCTCCTTATGTATGTGTGTGTGTATGTTTTTATTCACTCAATTACAATCACTCTCTCTCAATTAAAATGACATTTTTAAACTTCAAAATTCAAAAGAATTTCTTGCTGAATTTGATTTGAAGTCTTCATGTTTGAGAGTTTGATTCACCTGAAATGTTAGTACACACAAGAGCCAAAACAAATCTTCCAAAAAATGTTAGGAGATAACAACACATAAAACAATAAAATTTGGAATCATCAAAACTATACAAGTTGCAAGAATGTAAAACATGCAAATAGCAACTTTTCTAACAATCTCCCTCTTTTTTATGATGGCAAAACAATTATTGTTTGTATAATTTCAAATTCTAAGAATCTCCTAAACTCCCCCTTAATTAATGAACATATGAAAATAAGGAGGCATTAAAAAAAATTATTTTTGTTTTCAAAATTTTTAGATATATAAAACAAAATAAAACAAACACACATACACTAAATAAAACAAACACACAACGATATGAATACATAAGACACAACAAACAATTTCTCCCCCTTTTTGACAACATCAAAAAGTAAAGAAGAAAAAGACTAGAGATGTAAGCAGACATATGAAAATCATTTAAAAATTTAACCTTTAAAGTGATTGACATAAGGTATGCAAATAAAATTAAAACATTAGCAAAATCATAAAATTCATAGAATTTAAGAAGTGATATAACATTGTAACTAAGAAGAATTTATCAAAGACATGATTCAATTTAGACATTGAGATAATGAAAATCATTGCAAGAAAGATTTATTAAAAATTGTATATTTGAAATTTCAATAAAAATATAAATGAACATAAGATTAATTTGAATTAAGAGATTAAAAGAATCTGAAAAAAAAAAAAGAAAACTACCACATGTAGCGCTTTGCGCATCTTTTTCAAATTTATGACACATTTTTGTGCATTTTTTTACATTAGGCTTATTTTGTGCCTCTTTTTCACATTTGCGAACTTTTACGCATTCCTTTTGATTTTTGTACATTTGTACAATTTTCAAGAGTAATTGTATTCTTTCCAAAATCAATAATCTAAAATTTTAAATCTTTCTAAGTGCATAAATATTAATTGATAAGTGAAATACAAAATTAGAAAACATCACAATTGTAATAATAATATTAAAATTAATGTAGTCTAAATAAGAGACAAAAAATTGACAATCTTAATAATATCAAGTTATAAACACAACTTAAATTTAGAAAAATTAGATTATCTAATGAATTCAATTTTATGTTGTAGTTCAAAGTACAACACTTGTAAGATCAAAATTTTTAGAGATTTTCATATAGGCTAACGAACATTTCAAACATAGAACAAAATCACTTAAATATTCAAAACATTTAAAGCAATACAAGTACTAAACACAAGTATATAAACTATAAAAATCTTTATATCACATTCCAAATGTCTCACAATAAGAAACATGGAATTTGATATGAAAATATCTCAAAATCATACAAAATATACAAAAATTAAAAATAGAAAAACACATAAAATAAACAAAAATAAAAACACAACTAATAAAAAACATGCACACAAAAACACATAAACAAAGGGTTTAAACTTAATTTTGCTCATGGTCTGATGATTCAGAAGCTAGATATGCCCAGAAGATTTTTTGCTTTTCATTATTTTCCCATTTTATAATTGTCTTAGCTTTGTCTTTTTCTTTAGCAGGAAAAGTTCTCAAATTAGGGCACTGACTTTACAGATGTCCAGATTTCCTACATCTAAAGCAAATAATATTTGAAAAAATCTGAACATTCTTACCATTTTTACCTTTATTCCACTTTTGTTGATGCTTATGCTTGTGCTTTAGTGGACTTTTTAATTCGCTTTCCTCACCAACTAAGCAACTTTTCTCCATGTCTTCTGCTTTTAGAATTATTGTTTTACCTGCATCCAAAAGTCTTTGACCCAAATATTGCTCGTAGGCAATGAGTGAGCCAATCAAATTATCAATAGAATATTCATTCAAATTTTTTGATTCGCAATTAGTAATAACTTTGGCATCAATCTTGTCAAGTAAACAACGTAGAATTTTATTGGCTATTTCAAAGTTTGAAATTTTTTTACCTAAAGCATGAAATGATGTTACAATTTGAATAAGCTTAGTATACATGTCTAAGATCGTCTCATAAGGTTTCATGCTAAAGAGTTCATAGTCATGCATCAAAAAATTCAACTTAGATTGCTTGACTTCACTAGTATCTTCATATGTAATGCATAAACTGTCCCAAATTTCCTTACCGGTAGTACATGTAGAGATTCTCATATAATCTTCCAAATTTAAAGCACAGAACAAATATTTCATATATTTAGCATTTAATTCAGCATAAATTTGTTCTAATCTACTACATTCAGAAAAAGGTGTATCAGTTTTGATTTCATCTATAATACGTGACGGTTCAGAATAACCATTTTGAATCATATGCCACATTTGATAATCTATTGATTGCAAGAAAGTGGACATTCGAATTTTCCAAAAATCAAAAGAAATATTTTCAAATAAAGGTGGTCTAAAAATCGAATATCCATCTAATAATTTATGGTTTCTAAAATTAGCCATACTTGTTTTTTAAAAAGTAGTCTAAACTTATGATTTTGAAATAAAGCTCTGATACCATTTGTTGGAACTCGTTCAATATGAATTAGGATGTTAAGCCTAATTAAATGTCCCAAGGCTAACCAAGAAGGGGGGTGAATTGGTAATTTAAAAAATTATACTTCTACTCTTGAATTTTTAGAAAACATTTTTAATTATTAATGCAAGTTAAATTTAAAATTTAAAAAATAAACTTTTCAACCAGAGTAAACTACTTGCAATGAAATTAAATGCATAAGATAAATAAGAAAGAACACACCAGATTTATAGTGGTTTGGTCAAACCTTGACTTACGTCCACTCCCCGGAGGCACCCTCAGAGTATTACACTAATACCACAAAGTGACTCTCCTTTTTCCCCCACAGGAAGGTGGAGAAGCCTGTACAAAATCACTTTCACCTTCCCCGGTGCGGTGGAGTAGCCGGGTTCTTTGACACCAAAGAGATCTTCTTCTCGCCAAAACTTCCCTCAAGATGACCCTTTAATTCGATGGTACTAAAGTGCAAGTTCACCGGAGCAACCGTGTGAATATCCCCTCCACACTCCCTTGAAATTCCCTCCAAGGATCTTCTCCCTCTCAAACTCCACCCTTTCCTCTCTCCCTTTCAAGTTCTCTCTTCTAGTTTTCTCCTAAAGAATGAAGACACAATGGCTGTCAAAGATACACTTTGTCGTCCTATTACACTCTCCAAGTGTCGGCAGAGAACTGGACCGATGTTGTTGAACTTCACTTGAGAGCCTTCAAAGGAGATGAGAAGAAACAAAGACATCTTCTTCTTCAAGTAACCTTGTGAATCCCTCACAAACTCCTCACTTGATCTTTCACTCTTCACTCTTACAATCTCTCCCAAACTCTCACTCTCAATGATCCCTCTCAAGAGAAAATAACTCCAAAGGCACTTGTAATAGTTTCTAGGACTCCTTATATAGAAAGGACATGAAAAACCATCTAAAATGGCAGATTTCAAGTTATCATGTACAAGATCTTCCCGTACGATCAAAAATCATCCTGGACGATTTTACTTAAAAGCCTTGAAACGAACCTGTTTGTATGTGTACGAAATGATTTTGTACAAGCTGATCGTCCCGTACGAACCAAGTTGATCCGGTACGAATGGTTATAACAAGGTTGGTTCCCAAAACTGCAAAATGAATTTAAAAAAATTGTGCTAAGTCGGTTATATCGTCTGGACAAAAATAGGTTGGTCTGGACGAAATTCTTACAGAGAGAAAATCGTCCTGTACGATAATTAATTTCGTCTGGACGAAATTCTTACAGAGAGCAAATCGTCCCGGACGATATTTAATTTTGTCCCGAACGAATAGGACTTAGAAAATTTTTCTATCCAGTTCCTATTCGTTCCATGTGATCTTAATAAGAGATAACTGTCTGATCATCCCGTACGAACTGATATCGTCTAGTATGATTAGTATAAAATTTATATGATCTCCTTATGTGTGTGTGTATGTTTTTAGTCACTCAATTACAATCACTCCCTCTCAATTAAAATGACATTTTTAAACTTCAAAATTCAAAAGAATTTTTTGCTGAATTTGATTTGAAGTCTTCATGTTTGAGAGTATGATTCACCTGAAATGTTAGTACACACAAGAGCCAAAATAAATCTTCCAAAAAATTTTAGGAGATAACAACACATAAAACAATAATATTTGGAATCATCAAAACTATACAAGTTGCAAGAATATAAAACATGCAAATAGTGACTTTCCTAACAATGAATATATATGTGGGTTCTATTTCTGATATTCCGGTTGTACGAGAGTTTTTAGATGTATTTCCTGAGGAGTTGATTGGTTTGCCTCCGGATAGAAATGTTGAGTTCTATATTGATGTTTTTCTGGGTACGACTCCGATATCTAAGGCTCCATATAGAATGGCACCAAAGGAATTTTTGGAGTTGAAAGTTCAGCTCCAGGAGTTGGTGGATAGAGGATTTGTCCATCCTAGTGTTTCTCCTTGGGGAGCACCTATTCTGTTTGTAAAGAAGAAGGACGGGACAATGCGAATGTGTGTGGACTATAGAGATCTGAATAAAGTTACAATCAAGAATAAGTATCCGTTGCCACAAATTGATGATTTCTTTGATCAGCTAGCTAGATCTTTTGTATTCTCAAAGATTTATTTGAGATCTGGATATTATCAGATAAAGATAAAGGAAGCTGATGTGATGAAGATAGCTTTCAGTACTCGGTATGGGCACTACGAGTTCTTGGTTATGCCTTTTGGGGTAACCAATGCACCTGCTATTTTTATAGATCTGATGAACAGAGTGTTCAAGGAGTATCTGGATCGGTTTGTGATCGCCTTTATAGATGATATTCTGGTATATTCTACTTCTGAGGAAGATCATGCCATAAATTTAAGGATTGTGTTGGAGACATTGAGGCAACACCAGTTGTATGCTAAATTCTCCAAATACGAATTCTGGCTGAAGAGCATTTCTTTTCTAGGGCATGTAGTGAGCGGCGAAGGTATTTCTGTCGATCCCCAAAAAATTTAAACTTTTGCTAATTTGCCAAGGCCTACTATGGTATTTAAGATATGTAGTTTCTTGGGCTTGGATGGTTATTATAGGAAGTTTGTGAAGGGATTTTCTCAGATTTCTATACCTCTAACGAGACTGACTCAGAAGTCAGTAGCTTTTATTTGGACACTGGAGTGTGAAGCGAGTTTTTAGAGATTGAAGAATTGTTTGACTTCTGCTACAATGTTAGCAATTCGGTCAAGTATGAAAGGATTTCAAGTGTTTAGTGATGCTTCACTGAAAGGTTTGGGTTGTGTTCTGATGCAGCATGGTCGAGTAATTGCTTACGCTTCAAGACAGTTGAAACCACATGAAAAGAATTATCCGACGCATGATTTGGAATTGACTGCAGTTGTATTTGCTTTGAAGATTTGGCGTCACTACTTGTATTGCGATAGATGTGAGATCTTTACATATCATAAGAGTTTGAAGTATATCTTTACTCAGAAGGATCTAAATTTCAGGCAAAGAAGATGGCTTGAGTTGATCAAGGACTATGATTTGACGATTCATATCAACCTAGTAAGGCTAATGTGGTAGCAGACGCTTTGAACAGGAAGTCTTCTGGATTATCAGGTATTCACCTTACTTCTGATGAGTATCTGATACAAGATATGAAAAGATTACAGTTGGAGGTGATTTTCTCTACTAGTCCAGATTCTGGTGTATTGTCTCAGATGAATATTCAGTCTTTTTTGGAAAAAAGGATTTATGAAGCCCAAAAGTCAGACGCTGACTATTCGAAGCTGATTGGTCAGATTGAATCTGGTAAGAAACCTGAACTACAAATTTTTTATTATGGTATCATTTTCTGTAAGAACACTATGCATTCTTATGTTTGGAGATCAGAGGAAAGAGATTCTGCACAAATCTCATCATTCAGGCTATACCATTCATCTAGGAAGTGATAAGATGTATGGAGATATGAAAAGGTTGTTTTGGTGGTCTGGAATGAAAAATGATATAGTGGAGTTTGTTTCGAAATACAAAGCCTGTCAGTTAGTGAAGGCAGAGTATCAGCGACCAGAAGGTCTTTTGCAGTCGTTGTCTATCCCTGAGTGGAAGTGGGAGGAGGTAACGATGGATTTTGCTATGGGTTTTCCTCGATACAGGCAATGACATGATGCGATTTGGATAATTATTGATCGCCTGACAAAGTCTGCACATTTTCTTCCGATCAGGCAGACGGATCCGGTGGATAAGTTAGCTCAGGTATATATAAAAGAAATTGTCAGATTGCACGGTGTGCCAAAAGTGATTGTGTTTGATTGAGATGGACGATTTACTTCTAGACTTTGGAAGGGTATTCAGCAAGGATTGGGTACGAAGTTGCATTTCAGTACTGCTTTTCATCCGCAGACTGATGGACAGTCTGAGAGAACTATTCAGGTACTAGAAGATCTTTTAAGATTATGTGTTTTGGATTTTGAAGGTAGTTGGGAGGATCATATTTCTTTGATAGAATTTACTTATAATAATAGTTTTCAGTCCAGTATTGGTATGACACCTTACGAAGCTCTATACTGCAGAAAGTGTTGAACACCTTTGACTCTGACTGAGGTGGGAGATAAACAAGAAATAGGTGCAACTTTTGTGGATGAAATTGTTAAGAAAATTAATTTGATTAAAGAAAGATTGAAAGCTGCACAAGACAGACAACAGAAGTATTATAATCAGAAGCACAGATTTGTAGAATTTCAGATTGGTGACTTTGACTATATCAAATTTAGTCCGATGAAAGGTGTCAGCAGATTTGGAAGAGTGAGCAAGCTTAGTCCAAGATATGTTTGATCTTTTGAAATTATTGAAAGGATTGGAAAGGCTGCTTATAGATTGTTATTGCCTGATCAAATGTCCGATATACATAATGTTTTTCACATATCTTCTTTGAGAAAGTGGATATCTGATTCTAAAAAGAAACTATCTGTTAATGATGTGGAGATTCAGGAGAATCTGTAATACAAGGAAGAACCTGAAAAGATTTTGGCTTATAACGTTTGTAAGTTAAGAAATAAACAAATTTGGATGGTTAAAGTTCAGTGGAAGCATAGAACAACACGAGAAGCTACTTGGGAGAAGGAGTCAGATATGAGACAGTTATATCCGCATCTGTTTTGACTCAATTTCATTTTGGAAATGTCGAGGATGACATTTTTTTGAAGTTGGGGAGATTGTGAAAACTATTTTTCTTCCAGGATCGTCCAGGACAAAGTTGGAGCGTCTTGGGACAATCGGTATAGGTTTGTATAGCTTTTGGGGACAGAGAAGTTTGTCCCAGGATGAAATGAGGTTTGTCCGTACAAAATTTTTCCAGAGACCAACACGTCCGGGAACGATAACTATTTCGTCCGAATGAAATTCATCTAGAGGACAAATCATCCCAGGATGATTTTGGATCGTCCGGGACAATCTGGTTGGATATATGTGGGTTTGAGATCTTTTGAAGAGAGAAAAAAAGGGTAGGAGAGAGAAAACTGAAGGAAAAAGAAGAAAAAAGTGATTTTGGGCGACTTTTGTCAATTTTCGTCCGTAGTTGCAGTTGAGAAAGTTTACCGACTCGAGGTAAGGCACATTCCGCCTTTCTCAATTTTCAGAAACGAGAATTTTGACGACTTTTTTGTTTCGAATTTTGTCTCCGTTAGTGAATAATTGATTTCGTTTTGTACTGATGAACTTTTTACCGCGTAACTTTTGGTATGTTTAGGAGATAATATTTGTTCACGTTTTGAGAATTTTCTGGAAGATTTTGACCGGGTATTTTGGATTCTGTGACGTTTTAATCGAATTACAATTTATCTGGATGTCTGAAATTATTACTACAATACAATAAAAGTCTTAGAATGATGTTTCATACTATATGTGATAATTTTGTAAATTTCTGAATCTGTGAATTTTATGTAAATTTCTTATACTGATGTTATGCCGCTGACGATTTTCTGACAAAATCTGATTTTCTGAATTGAATGTTTTGATGTGATGTGCTATCAGAAGGGAGTTATAAAGGGCCAGAATCCTTTGAGATTCTATCTTTGTCAGGGAAATCTGAAAAGAAAACAAGTTATGTTCTGAAAATTCTGTATATCTGTTCTGTTCTGATGCTATAAGCACAAAGGGAGACATAAGAGGCCAGAATCTGAGATTTTGTCAATGTCAGGGAAGGGAGGCATAAGGGGAGAATCCGTCGAGATTCTATCATGGTCAGGGATATGTGATATGTGAAATGTGATATCTGAAATATAATTTTATCTGATATGAATTCTGGTTTGTTTGATCCGATCTGTTTTGTGATTTGAAAGTTTTATAAGTTTTATCATATATGTTATGCACTCTAATTTGATTTCATGTATCTATGATTTTATTTCTATTGGATTAAGTATTTGTTCTATCTGTTATACGATTTCTATATGACAGTTTAAATTCTGTACGGTTATTTGAATAACTGCTTCTGATGTGGTTTATGACATAAATTTCTAGAGATTTTGATAGGTGAGTGTAGTCTTGCTGAGCTGTTAGCTCATTCTTATTTTCTGCATGGTTTTTAGATTCTGGGAAAGGGAAGGAAGTCTTGGATTAGCCGTTTAGTGTCTAATTAGTGATTAGGTTTTTTTTTGGTACTTTTGATTTTTGTACAGTCATGAATTTTATGTTCTATTTTTTCTGTATGTAGCCATTCACTGTATTGTATATGATTATTTTGATGAAAGAAAGAAGAAAATAGTGGATGAATTTCTATACATGTATTTGAAGTTTATAGCAGCTCCGTGTTTCTATTTGTTTGAATATTTGGAAGAAAGTTCTGAAGCAAATTCCAAAACTAGATCCTGGATTTTCTATATTTGTCGCGGCCCGACGCTAAGGGAGTCCTTCCGGTCGGGTTGGGTCGTGACAGTGATCATATGTGTCATTACAGTGGTTGCCCTTATGGACGTAGTATTTTTTGGACAAATGTCTATTAGCAGCTCTGTACTTGTGCATCTATACAGAGAGCTGTGTAATGCAACTAGACCCACACTTAGATTGCTGGATGTGTGGCATTACTATAAGTGTGGTCATGGGAATGATTTTATGTTGGGAGACCCACACTACGTATATCACATATAAATGATTTCGTCAATAAACCTCTTGGGTGCATGTATAAATATGTAATTACTACAATAAATTTACTCTAAATTATAATTATATAACATTCATAATATTTTTTTTTTGTAATGTACAGGTGGGCTGAAGATCGAATACACGAGCTCCCATCCGAAAACACGATGACATATCGTGATGATTTGGACTGTTTAAGGCTTAGTCGGGTAATACAAAATTCTTGCATGCTCCCCTCAAACATTTATTAAATTTCATGCATCACTAATATTGTTTAACTTTATTGATACTAGGTGAGCATGACTCCATACACATATGAGATTCTTGAAGCTCTACCTAGCCAATGTCTGGAGGGGAGGGACATTTGGCGTGCTCGAGTGCCCCTCATTAGCTAGAAACATACCGAGTGGCATCTACCTGACCGTATTATGAGATAATTTGTGGGAGTACAATTCAATGATATTCAACCAATGGAATTAAATTTTTGAAGGATTGATGGAAGAGGTAGAGCATATTTAGATTGGACTGTTCAATATCAAGAGTACCTTGAGTTATGGGAAGAAAGGAGAGCATATGCTATTGTAATAAGTCCACTAGAAGGCACAAGTAATCGGGAGTTAGGCACATACCTATGGTGGTATAGATCATGGGCATCGATTTATTTGTTACAATCATAGACAGAGCCAATAGAAACTTTTTTCCCTCGATCTCCAGGAGAACGATTGGTGGTATGTATCATTATTTATCAAATTTTTAAAATGTTTTATAAATTTGAATTTGACAAACATATCACATCTTGTAGGCTGACTACTACATACGTTCAACAGCTATTCTAGAGTCATTGGCCGGGGGGCTAGGATAAAATGTCAGTTCATTATAATTAGCGGTTGACCAAGTTTCAGAGCTCTCTTCTAGAGTTCAACGTTCTGTTTATATCGACTACACTATTTTTAACACCACAACAGAGGAGAGGAACCAAACTAGGGAAGACGGAACAGATTCTCATAAAGTCCATGGAGCAAGACGATCAACCTTTGATGCTCCATCTAAAACTATGAGAAGTTGATGCTACCAAAATTTTAAGAGGGAACCACCTAGACATTCAATGCATGGTGCATCAACGGCCTATGACATGACTGGGGCAGGGCCATCTACATAATATTGAAGCCCATTTGGTGTATATGAAAGTGGTGTACAGGAAATTTATTATGGTACACAATCTCAATATCCCACAATGCATTCATTTTTTCCTATTGCTATACCAGAGTGGATGTTAAGTGTTGGGTTACTGACCTCCCCCTCTCAGCAAGATATACTATTGATGGGAGGACAACCATCAGAACAATACACTGATGCAACGCAATATCAACAAGAATTTTTAGAACAAGAAGAGGATATTATTGAGGAAGAGAAACAACTATAATGATGAAGAAGAAGGGCTCCAGATAAATATACTTCTAGTAGTAGGGCTCTTCTGCATCATCAATAGATGATAATATATTTTCTTAATTATGCTCTATATTTCATCTTTATGTGAAGTATGATGGATAGATATTCTAAAATATATAAATTAATTTATTATTTCTTTACACTGCTCTTACTTTTAATATTAACATGAGTTTAGACAGTAAGACACTGTAATCAATATTGTAACTAATAACAATTTTAAATAACATAACATTAACTTTAAAATTTTAGTTATATTTTAGAATATGACGTCAACTAATTAATAAACATTACAATAGTACTCTAATGTAATGATTAAAGCTTAATAATAAAGTAACATAAATTATTATATTACTCTCTTACTATAACACAAACTTAATATTGATTAAGTTTTACTTAATCTTATTTTAATTTATAAGATCCCAAATTTTTTGGTCCTTTAACATCATCTTTTTTTCTATGCTACATAGGTTTACACTTGATAAGGAAGAAGAACTGCATTATTATAAAATGTATTGTTCTATCATGGAAAAAATAAGAGGAGCACATACGCAGCAACTGATTGAAGAAGGAAGTAAACATTTACATAAAAGTGTCTTATATTATAGATGCGATCCTAAAAGCAAAGACAACATCGAATGAAATTTTTAGATGTGTTTTACATACTTGGGGGGAAGTGTTACAAACATATTTTTTTATTATAATTTTGATGATAGCAAATAAATCTTATTTCACTACGACTGCCTTTTTTCTACTAACTTTTTAGGACTCAAAGATCGGACGAAAATCGGAATCAGCTCAAGACTGGGTAGATTAGGATTACGCAAGTCTGTATTTTTTTCTTTCTTGAGTTAATTGTAATTGTTTGAAGTGACTGATGTTAAGTAACCCTACACATACACTTGAGAGATTTAGAACTTGTGTTTTCACTCGCATCGTCCCGGACGATCGAGTTCAAAACAGAAGATCTAATCAGGATTTCTTAGTTAAGGCAGCCGTAATTAACTGATCGGCCTGGACGATATGCTCAATACAGAAAGAATTTGCTGCCATGACTAATTTAGGTATTCTGTATTTTTGGAAATCGGCCAGGATGATCATGATATCGGCCTGGACGATATCACACAATTATGCCTAAATTGATTCAGGAATCAAAGAAGTAATTAAGGATGATTGATATAATCACATCGTCTTGGACGATCGCAGGATCGGCCAGGACGATCTATTCAAAAACTCTTAGTTACTCCTAGATGATGAATATCGGCCAGATCAAATTCAGTGCGATGCTTTGGATGATTTTCCTCTGATTTGAACTGATCGGCTAGGACGATCGTGAGATCGTCCAGGACGATCAAGCAAATTTTCAATCGTCTAGTTTGCATTTAGGGCGATGCTCTAGCCGATCCTATGATATTCGTACTGATCGTCCAGGACGATTTAAATATCATCCTAGATGATAAAGTCAGCAACTTGTAATTAATGAGCTCCTTTGAAGCTCTTCTATTTAAGAGCTCTTGTTCACTGTTTTTGAACATCCTTGGCTACTGTCTTGACCTGAGAAAACCTAAAGGAGAGAGAGAGGATCTTGTGAGGGGATTCACAAAGGTTGCTCCAAGCATTGTTCCACTTCTTCTTCCCTAGAGTCTATTGTCCTTGGAAGGGTTGGGAGAGGTAAGTTTCAGCAAGTGATCGTGGTTCTCTGCTTACTTCAGAAGGAAACAAAAGGAGTTTGGTTCTCTGCCTTGCCGGGTGTGAAAAAAAGGAGGTGTTTTTATGAGGGCTTCTCCGCCTAGATGTGAGGGCTAAAGGAGAGTCACGTTTATAGTGCAATACTCGGAGGGCGCCTCCGGGGAGTGGACGTTGGTCGAGTTGACCGAACCACTAGAAATCCTTGTGTTCTTGTTTTTACTGCTTTCGCATTTATTTTCTTCCGCACTTATTTTTGTTGTGATTTGGTTTGTGATAATCATTCTTTTTGCTTAAAGAAAATTTTAAATACCAATTCACCACCTCCCCCTCTTGGTTAGCCTCGGGGCAGTTCTATAGGGCTTAACATCCCTAACGAACTTTCAGGAAGATGATGATGTCATCTTATGGCATGAAAATCATGATGTTATGAAATTAAGGCAATATATGTATGGCTTTAAACTTCGAGATGTTGGTTGGAAATTACTACAAGATAGATTTTCCAATATGAGAAGTATAGTTGAGCCGTGGATATTTGAGAACTTAGTCATGATAAAGGAGGTATAGTTGAGCCGACGATAGGAAGGTCGATGCTTGATATAGATCACTGTATTCTATTCCATTATTGGTGCCCTAAAGAAGATAAATGGCTCTTAAAAAACTATAAAATTCTTATGCAGTGTTCTCAAGATGGAAATGACAAAGATTTTTTAGATGACAAAGACTGGAAGCATCTTCAACATGGATTTATGTTCCACTTCAAATATTGCCCAACACAAACATAACTTCAAGCTCGTGTATGACAGGTGCTTAGGATATAACAAGGGTGTGTATTGATATATATGTCAAGGGTATGTATTGATATGTATGATTATGCTTCTATTTATCTTAAAAAATCTCTATGTCCGTCTTATTACATTTCACCTACTAAATTAATTATTTCTAATATTTCATAAAATTTAAATAAATAAAGGGTACAAAATTAATAAATAAAAGCTACTAAATTAATTTATTTAATTAAGAATATTTTTATAATATATAATAGCTACTAAATTAATTATTTCTATTATTTCATAATTTTTGAAACTAATTTTTTTATTTCTAACATTTCTTTATCATTTTTAATACTATATTCTTTAATTATGCAAATTTTATTGATATCAAAGCATATACTTTAATTCTTCTAGTTTGAGAGCCTCAACCGTGTTTGTTAACGTACAAAAATTACACGTTGCAAAGCTTTCAACCCTCCCCGAATACGAGGTTGCTCCTAAACACGACGAAACAAATTACATGTGCGGGAAGAATGCGCCAAACAACTATTTTTAAAACAAGAGTACTAATAATAAGAGTACAAATGAAAATTCTTTTCCTTTAATCTTTGAAATTATATTTTGAATGAACACTTTATAAATACATAATACTTGTTTAAAGTTTAATTTTGGTAATTATCTTAATAACAAGAGTAATAATAATATATAATATCTTAAATATTTGTAAATTTTTAAAAATATATTTTTATTCTCAAGTCATAATAGATATTATTATTTTTAAAATGTTACATCTAATCTTATTTAAAAATACAAATTAAATATTTATAAGGTCCAAGGTGGGAAAGAAAGAGATAAAATTAATTAGTAATTTAACAGAAAATTCCAAAAGTGTACTTCATAAGCATTTATACATCGCTAAGATTAACACCCTAAATCTTTCCTTATCTTCAACTTTGGTATAATCCTATCCCTTTTAACCATTTTACAATTTTATGTTTTTCTCATTTACAACTTTATATAAATAAATTTCTCTTTTATAATTTTATACATTTTATTGATTTATTCATATTTCAACAAGATGGAACATTGACGGGGACTTAGATCAACAGTTTAATTGCCTTCATATGAAAGCACAATGCTAGACAGAGGTTAAAAGAAACTATACTATTAGCTTTGACAAACCTCTACATAAATCCTCCTGAGAAAGCTAGCACATTTTATTGCCTCCTCTAGTTCCCAAGAAGTTTATGGGAAGAAAGGAGAGCGTATGCTATTGTAATAACTCCACCAGAAGGCACATGTAATCGGGAGTTAGGCACATACCTAAGGTGGTATAGATCATGGGCATAGATTTATCTGTTACAATCACATACAGAGCCACCATAAACTTTTTTCCCTCGATCTCCAGGAGAACGATTAGTGGTATGTATCATTATTTATCAAAATTTTAACATGTTTTATAAATTTGAATTTGACAAATATATTATATCTTATAGGCTGACTACTACATATGTTCAACTGCTATTCTAGAGTCATTGGCTGGGGGGCAAGGATAAAATGCAGTTCATTATATTAGCAGTTGACCAGGTTACAGAGCTCTCTTCTAGAGTTCAACGTTCTATTTATATCGACTACACTATTTTTAACAACACAACAGAGGAGAGGAACAAAATTAGGGAAGAAGGAACAGATTCTCATAGAGTTCATGGAGCAAGAAAATCAACCTCTGATGCTCCATCTAGAACAACGAGAAGTTAATGCTGCCAAAATTCTAAGAGGGAACCACCTAGACATTCAATGCATGCTGCATCAATGGCCTATGACATGATTGGGGCAGGGCCATCCACACAATATTGGAGCCCATTTGGTGTACATGAAAGTGGTGTACATGAAATTTATTATGGTACACCATCTCAATATCCCACAACACATTCATTTTTTCCATTGTTATACCAGAGTGGATGTCAAGTGTTGGGTTACCGACCTCTTCCTCTCAGCAAGATATACTATTGATGGGAAGACAACCATCAAAACAATACACTGATGAAACACAACATCAATCAGAATTTTTAGAACAAGAAGAGGATATTATTGAGGAAGAGAAACAACTACAACGATGAAGAAGAAGGGCTCCAGATAGATATACTCTCAGTAGTAGGGCTCTTCCGCATCATGGATAGATGAGCTATGATAATGTATTTTCTTAATTATGTTTTACATTTCATCTTTATGTGAATGTATGATGGATAGATATTCTAAAATATATAAATTAATTTATTATTTGTTTATGCTGCTCTTACTTTTAATACTAACATGAGTTTAGACAGTAAGACACTATAATCAATATTATAACTAATAAAATTTTAAATAACATAACTTTAACTTTAAAATTTCAGTTATATTTCAGAATATGACGTCAACTAATTAATAAACATTACAATAGTACTCTAACGTAATGATTAAAGCTTAATAATAAAGTAACATAAATTATTATATTACTCTCACACTATAACACAAACTTAATATCAATTATGTTTTACTTAATCTTATTTTAATTTATAAGATCCCAAAATTTTTGGTCCTTCAACATCATCTTTTTTTCTATGCTATATAGGTTTACACTTGATAAGGAAGAAGAACTGCATTATTATAAAATGTACTGTTCTATCATGAAAAAAATAATAGGAGCACCTACACAACAAATGATTGAAGAATAAAGTAGTTGTTTACATGAAAGTGTCTTATATTATAGATGCGGTCATAGAAGCAAAGACATCATCGAATGAAATTTTTAGATGTGTTTTACATACTTGGGGGGGGAAGATGATGATGTCATCCTATGGCATGAAAATCATGATGTTATGAAATTAAGGCAATATATGTATGGCTTTAAACTTCGAGATGTTGGTTGGAAATTACTATAAGAAAGATTTTGCAATATGAGAAGTATAGTTGAGCTGGGATATTCAAGAACTTAGTCGTGATAAAGGATGTATAGTTGAGCCGGTGATAGGAAGGTCGATGCTTGATATAGATCACTGTATTCTATACCATTATTGGTGCCCTAAAGAAGATAAATGCTTTTAAAAAACTATAAAATGCTTATGCAGTGTTCTCAAGATGGAAATGACAAAGATTTTTTAGATGACAAAGACTGGAAGCATCTTCTACATGGATTTATGTTCCACTTCAAATATTGCCCAACACAAACATAACTTCAAGCTCGTGTATGACAGGTGCTTAGGATATAAAAAGGTTGTGTATTGATATGTATGTCAAGGGTATGTATTGATATGTATGATTACGCTTCTATTTATCTTATAAAATCTCATGTCCGTCTTATTACATTTCACCTACTAAATTAATTATTTCTAATATTTCATAAAATTTAAATAAATAAAGTGTACGAAATTAATAAATAAAAGCTACTAAATTAATTTATTTAAGAATATTTTTATAATATATAATAACTACTAAATTAATTATTTCTATTATTTCATAATTTTTAAAACTAATTTTTTTATTTCTAACATTATTTTATCATTTTTAATACTATATTCTTTAATAATGCAAATTTATTGATATCAAAGCATATACTTTAATTCTTCTAGTTTGAGAGCCTCAACGGTGTTTGTTAACGTACAAAAAATACACGTTGCAAAGCTTTCAACCCTCCCCGAATACGAGGTTGCTCCTAAACACGACGAAACAAATTACATGTGCGAGAAGAATGCGCCGAACAACTAGTTTTAAAACAAGAGTACTAATAATAAGAGTACAAATGAAAATTCTTTTCCTTTAATCTTTGAAATTATATTTTGAATGAACACTTTATAAATACATAATACTTGTTTAAAGTTTAATTTTGGTAATTATCTTAATAACAAGAATAATAATAATATATAATATCTTAAATATTTGTAAATTTTTAAAATTATATTTTTATTCTCAAGTCATAATAGATATTATTATTTTTAAAATATTACATCTAATCTTATTTAAAAATACAAATTAAATATTTATAAGGTCCAAGGTGGGAAAGAAAGAGATAAAATTAATTAGTAATTTAACAGAAAATTCCAAAAGTGTACTTCATAAGCATTTATACATCGCTAAGATTAACACCCTAAATCTTTCCTTATCTTCAACTTAATTTTGTATAATCCTATCCCTTTTAACCATTTTACAATTTTATGTTTTTCTCATTTACAACTTTATATAAATAAATTTCTCTTTTATAATTTTATACAGTTTGTTGATTTATTTATATTTCAACAAGATGGAACATAGACGGTGGGACTTAGATCAATAGTATAATTGCCTTCATATGAAAGCACAATACTAGACAGAGGTTAAAAGAAACTATACTATTAGCTTTGACAAACCTCTACATAAATCCTCCTGAGATAGCTAGCACATTTTATTGCCTCCTCTAGTTCCCAAGAAATTGAGGCTACTGAATTCGATAAAATTTGAGTCTGCTGAATCTGAGAAAAATATAGCGCAAGGAAGAATATATCGAACTACTCGGCGATTGAAAGGAATGCGACGAATCATTAGGCGCATTCTATGGAATGCGCCGAATGATTCAGCTCTTTTAATAGATTTAAATCTTGCCATTATCCGAAAATGAAGAATGCACCAAGTTGTTTTGCGCATTCAAAGAATGCGCCAATTCCTTTGATTAAATAATTTCAAAGAAATGTAATTCTTGGAAATTAATTAAATAGTCTATGTGAAGAATGAATCTTCCTCTTATAAGAGGATGATGTATGTGACGCCGTATGACCCGGGTCGGACAAAAAACTAATAGTTTTTGGGTCAAACTCCACTTTTCGGGTCAAAATCGGGTCAATCTTGGGTTCCCGGGTCAGAAACGAGTTTTCGGGTGAAAAACGGGTCATTTTCGGGTCAATTTCGAGTTAACGTGTCAAACCGAACACGACCAGATTTTTTAAACGGGTCGAATTATTGAACCCGAACCCGGCCCGTTTCGGGTTCGGGTCAACCCAAACCCGAAATTTTCGTGTCGGATTTTCTGGTCGGGTCTAATATTGACACCCCTAGTCTTGAGTATTATCTATCAATGAATCATGCTCTTTTTACTTGCAGAACATGATTTTTATAATTAGTATGCAACTATTAAAAAAATGAAAGTAATTAATCATGAGAAAATTTGCATACCGGATTATCTTCAATATCACATTTGCTATCCTTTGTTTATTAAGCATTGGTTTGTTACTTCTTCTTAAGCTTCAGTTTCTAAAGAATTAAGTCAGAGTTAGCCTGAAAAACTTTTTGAGATCTTCAATTGTTCTTTTTCATTTCCTTCTTTTTCTTAATTTTCTCTTTGTTGGTTCATTCTTCAATTTCAAAGAATCAATACTGGGAGAAGTTATTGCTTATTTTAGTAACATTCATCGTAATTAAAGAATTTGTTTATACTAAGAATAGTTTTAGAGACATTATTTTATCAGTAGGTAATAATTTTCAATGAAAAAATTTGTGGTTGCTGAAATATTTATAAAAGGCTATTACAATGCATTAGAAAAGTCAAAATTCTAAGTCACTATTCATTTTAATTAGCAATCTTTTCTTATTTTATGGGCTCTATGTGGGCATATTTGTGCTATGTGTCATTCCATGCCACAATATATATATATATATATATATATATATATATATATATATATATATATATATATATATATATATATATATATATATATATATATATATATATAATTCCTTGAAATTAATGAAATAATCAATATGATGAATAAAACCTTCTTCTTATAAAAGGATGATGTGTAACACTTCAACATCTAAAGTCGAAGAATTTCATTTCTGTTCTCTTTATTATCATTTTAACTCATTATATTCATTTTTGTTTTTGTTGACAATCAATAATCATTCATTTACAACCAAATTAATTTGACATTCAGAGTTGATTAATTGTATTAAAGGAAATAAATGAACTGATTAATTTCATTAAATGAAATAAATAAATAGCAATATATATATATATATATATATATATATATATATATATATATATATATATATATATATATATATATATATATATATATATATATATATATATATATATATTTCTATAGTCAATATTTATATTTTGCATGTTATTATCTAAAATAATATATGAAATAGCTATCACAAGATACAAAAACATATGCATAAAACCAAGGATTTGGAAACAGAATTAAACTATCATCACCCTATAAGCTCCTTACTTGAAATCTTATAAAATCACGTAATGTGCATATAACTCATCAAGTAAACAAAACATACCATAGAAATTAATGCAAAGCAAAAAAATAAACAATATACTATGAATCATTTAAGAAAATTTATGAGTTAATATATGATATCTAAACTAGTCATTTGTGTCAATTTATCAGTTCTATTATACATCACATCTCGTTCTGTCACTCATAAGTTCTAATATTGAGTTAATCTCATTAAGTCGATCAACCAGTTTGTATATCTTTATTATTTAATATATCTTATTCAATAAGTCAATCTTATCATTCATTCTATAAAATAATTGTATTAATATTTTTATCATGTATCAGTATTATATATATATATATATATATATATATATATATATATATATATATATATATATATATATATATATATATATATATATATATATATATATCATTTATCATATTTTAAAATTATAATATCTTGATCTTTCTTCTACCCTTAAGATTTACGATCAATCTCCTCTTGTAACTCCCAATTAGTGAGCTCCTTATAACTCTTAATCAATAAATCATATAGATCGATCACCCCCAACTCCTTTTGACTCTCCATCAGTTTTCAACTCCTTACGGCTCTCATCTGTGATTCAATGGATCTTGAGGATATTATGTGAGCATTGCTCGATGATGTTAATATGTATAGAAGAATATAATAGAATCCACCAAAAATATATGACCTATTCGAGATTATTTATCAGAGTATTGCTCAATGACGTTAATAGATTGAGAGAAATTCATAAAGAATATTTGACATGTTTGATGTTATTTGTCAGAGAATTATTTGATGATATTAACCTATATGAAAGAGGCTAAGAGAATCCACCCAGAAAATATGACCTATCTGATAGGTGGAGGGTAATCCATTTAAGATGTAGAGGATAATGTCCTCAGTATCGAGGTGTGAGCCCGAGGCAGCTATGTTGTTCATGAGAGTCTTGATTTGCATTAGATATTATTGCATAGAAGAATTGCTAATTTGGATGTGATGTTACTCGTTCTTGAGTTAGATGACTCAAGAGTGATTTGTAGGTTGCATCTTCTTGTAAGAATTAGCCACACCTCGTGGGCGCTGGAGGAGGATAGGACGTAAGAGAGGCTTCGCTGGGGAGATTGTGGAAAATAGAGCGGAGATCAAATTTTGATCGTTCAACCGCCATTTTGTATAATCATCGTAGGAAGTATCAAGAGGACACGAGGTCTCTTCGGTAATGAAGCTGGCGAACCTGTTTGTAGTAAAGTGTTGGAGTAGCTGTATGCGTCATATGGGGTAGTTGTCAGAGGAGAGGGGTGTGGGAACCAGGTTCTTTAAATTCAAGACGAGGAATTTTAGTGGTGTTGGAACGATGAAATCTTGGAGGTTACTGGAGGTGGTGGAAGTGGTGGGAGATGGAGAAGCCATGGAATCTTGATTAGCCATGGAAGAGCCCAAGCTCTGATACCATGTAAGAACCGAGAGATAGAAGAGAGAAAGAAGTGCTGGGCTTACATGAGAAAGGCAACAGGAAAAAGTATATTCATAAAGGAAGATTGCAGAGGAATATATAGAGCTTAGGAGAGATAGAGAACTAGCTAATTTACAAAGAAACCTAAAGGTAGTTGATGTGTCAATTATCCTAAGAAAAATGACCAAGACATTTATAGGCAAGAGAACAGAAGACTGGGTGCAACATTCACCCCTAAGATGACCAAGACATTTACAGGAAACACAATATGAGGAAAATTCTACCATACAACCATTTAAATATACCCTAAATTCTTATGACAAGGCAAGATGTTGTCTGAATATTTTTTGGTAATGTCCAATTCAACTAATACACACGCAAAGCGAAGGCCTAAAGCCCACAGAGGTTGCATTGTCAACTTTCAAGGGTTGACGACAAAACATAGCGCCCAAAGCATGAAGGATGTGAGGAGAGAAACGATGAGGCATTAGGTTAGGGAAGGAAATTTAAATGTAAATTACATGTTGTTAGGAAAGTTGCTATTTGCATATTTTACATTATTGCAACTTGTATAGTTTTGATGATTCCAAATATTATTGTTTTATGTGTTGTTATCTCCTAACATTTTTTGGAAGATTTGTTTTTGCTCTTGTGTGTACTAATATTTCAGGAAAATCGAACCCCAGACAACGAAGACTTCAAATCAGATTCAGCATGAGATACTCTGTGAATTTGAAGCTTGTACTTTTTATTTGAATTAAATTTGAGAGGGAGTGATTGTAATTGAGTGAATAAATTTACACACACTTAAAGGAGATCTTGAAAAAGTTTTTGTACTGATCGTACGGGACGAACATTATTCGTACGGGACGATCAGATCAGTTATCTCCTTGTAAGAGCAATAGAACGGACAAGAACTGAACTGGAAAATTTTTCTAAGGAATGATCGTCCAGACGAAATCATTTTTCGTCCCAGGACGATGGGTTCTCTGTAAAATTTTCATCCAGACGAAGTCCAGTTCATCCAGGACGATGGGAACCGACTATGGCAGTTTCTGGCAACGTTCTGCAGTTTTCGGAACCAACTTTTGATATAACTGTTCGTACCGGATGAAGTTTTTCATCCCGGGATAAACCAATTTCGTCCAGGACGAAATTGGTTTCGTCCAGGACGAAATTGGTTCGTACAGATGAACAAATGGTTCGTACGGGACGATCCGGTGCGCAGAAAAAAATGTTTTTAGCCATTTTTTGGACGGTTTTTCATGTCTTTTCTATATAAGGAGTCCTAGAAACTATTACAAATGCCTTTGAAGTTGTTTTCTCTTGAGAGGGGTCATTGAGTGTGAGAGTTTGGGAGAGATTGTAAGAGTGAAGAGTGAGAGATCAAGTGAGGGGTTTGTGAGGGATTCACAAGGTTACTTGAAGAAGAAGATCTCTTTGTTTCTTCCCATCTCCTTTGAAGGCTCTCAAGTGAAGTTCAACAACATCGATCCGGTTCTCTGCTGACACTTGGAGAGTATAAAAGGACGACAAAGTGTATCTTTGATAGCCATTGTGTCTTCGTTCTTTGGGAGAAAACTAGAAGAGAGAACTTGAAAGGGAGAGAGGAAAGGGTGGAGTTTGAGAGGGAGAAGATCCTTGGAGGGGATTTCAAGGGAGTGTGAAGGGGATATTCACACGGTTGCTCCGGCGAACTTGCACTTCAGTACCATCGGATTCAAGGGTCGTCTTGAGGGAAGTTTTGGCGAGAAGAAGATCTCTTTGGTGTCAAAGAACCCGGCTACTCCGCCGCACCGGGGAAGGTGAAAGTGATTTTGTACAGGCTTCTCCGCCTTGCTGTGGGGGAAAAAGGAGAGTCACTTTGTGGTATTAGTGCAATACTCGGAGGGTTCCTCCGGGGAGTGGACGTAGGTCAAGGTTTGACCGAACCACTATAAATATGGTGTGTTCTTTCTTATTTTTCTTCCGCATTTAATTTCATTGCAAGTTATTTACTCTGATTGAAAAGTTTATTTTTTAAACTTTAAATTTAACTTGCATTAATAATTAAAAAGGTTTTCTAAAATTCAAGAGTAGAAGTATAATTTTTTAAATTACCAATTCACCCCCCCCCCCCTCTTGGTTAGCCTTGGGACATTTAGTTAGGCTTAACAACCTAATTACTGGACCCAACAAGTGGTATCAGAGCTTTGTTTCAAAATCATAAGTTTTGACTACTTTTTGAAAAACGAGTATGGCTAATTTTAGAAACCGTAAAACATTAGAAGGATATTCAATTGTTAGACCACCTTTATTTGAAAATATTTCTTTTGATTTTTGGAAAATTCGAATGTCTACTTTCTTGCAATCAATAGATTATCGAATGTGGCATATGATTCAAAATGGTTATTATGTACCATCACGTATTATAGATGGAATCAAAACTGATACCCCTTTTTATGAATGGAGTAGAGTAGAACAAATTTATGCTGAATTAAATGCTAAATGTATGAATTGTTTGTTCTGTGCTTTAAATTTGGAAGATTATATGAGAATCTCTACATGTACTACTGGCAAGGAAATTTGGGACAGTTTATGCATTACATATGAAGGTACTAGTGAAGTCAAGCAATCTAAGTTGAATTTTTTGATGCATGACTATGAACTCTTTAGCATGAAACCTTATGAGACGATCTTAGACATGTATACTAGGTTTATTCAAATTGTAACATCATTACATGCTTTAGGTAAAGAATTTTCAAACTTTGAAATAGTCAATAAAATTCTACGTTGTTTACTTGACAAGTTTGATGCCAAAGTTGTTGCTATTTGCGAATCAAAAAATTTGAATGAATATTCTATTGATAATTTGATTGGCTCACTCATTGCCTACGAGCAATATTTGGGTCAAAGACTTTTGGATGCAGGTGAAACAATAATGCTAAAAGCGGAAGACATGGAGAAAAGTTGCTTAGTTGATGAGGAAAGTGATGACTTAACAAGCAAATTGAAAAGTCCACTAAAGCACAAGCATAAGCATCAACAAAAGTGGAATAAAGGTAAAAATGGTAAGAATGTTCAGATTTCTTCAAGTATTATTTGCTTTGGATGTAAGAAATCTGGACATCTGAAAAGTCAGTGCCCTAATTTGAGAACTCTTCCTACTAAAGAAAAGAGCAAAGCTAAGAAAATTATAAAATGGGAAAATAATGAAAAACAAAAAATCTCCTGGGCAGATCTAGCTTCTGAATCATCAGACCAGGAGCAAAATGATGTTTAAACCCTTTGTTTATGTGTTTTTGTGTGTATGTTTTTTTATTAGTTGTGTTTTTATTTTTGTTTGTTTTATGTGTTTTTCTATTTTTATTTTTTGTGTGTTTTGTATGATTTTGAGATATTTTCATATCGGATTCCATGTTTCTTGTTGTGAGACATTTGGAATGTGATATGAAGATTTTTATAGTTTATGTACTTGTATTTTGTTTAGTGTTTTTCTATTCTTTTATTACTTCAGATTTCTTTTTTATGTTTAAGTGTTTTTGTTCTATGTTTGAAATGTTCGTTAGCCTATATGAAAAACCCTTAAATTTTTTATCTTACAAGTGCTATACTTTGAACTGCAACATAAAATTTAATTCATTAGAAAATCTAATTTTCTAAATTTAAGTTGTGTTTATAACTTGATATTATTAAGATTGTCAATTTCATGTCTCTTATTTAGACTACATTAATTTTAATATTATTATTGCAATTGTGACGTTTTCTTATTTTGTATTTCACTTATCAATAAATATTTATGCACTTAGAAAGATTTGAAATTTTAGATTATTGATTTTGGAAAGAATACAATTACTCTTGAAAATTATACAAATGTACAAAAAATCAAAAGAAATGTGCAAAGATTTGCAATGTGAAAAACAGGCACAAAATAAGCCCAACAAGTGAAAAGATGCACAAAAATGTGCCACAAAATTTGAAAAAGATGCGCAAAGCGCCACATGTGGTAGTTATTTCTTTCCTTAATTTTTTAATCTCTTAATTCAAAATTGATCTTATGTACATTTATATTACATATTGAAATATGAAATATAAAATTTTTATATCATCATTTATACAATGATTTTCTCTATCTTAAATGTCTAAATATACTCATGTGTTGATTAATTCTTTTTAGTTTCTATGTTATATCTCTTCTTAAATTCTATGAATTTTATGATTTGGCTAATATTTTAATTTTATTTTCATAACTTATGTCAAACACTTTAAAGGTTAAATTTTTAAATGATTTTCATATGTCTGCTTACATTTCTAGTCTTTTTCTTCTTCACTTTTTGATGTTGTCAAAAAGGGGGAGAAATTGTTTGTTGTGTCTTGTGTATTCGTATCGTTGTGTGTTTATTTTGTTTAGTGTATGTGTGTTTGTTTTCTTTATTTTGTATTTCTAAAAATTTTGAAAACAAAAATAATTTTAATGCCTCCTTATTTTCATATGTTCATTAATTCAGGGGGAATTTAGGAGATTCTTAGAATTTCAAATTATACAAAAAATAATTATTTTGCCATCATCAAAAAGGGGGAGATTGTTAGGAAAGTTGCTATTTGCATATTTTATATTATTGCAACTTGTATAGTTTTGATGATTCCAAATATTATTGTTTTATGTATTGTTATCTCCTAACATTTTTTGGAAGATTTGTTTTTGCTCTTGTGTGTACTAATATTTCAGGAAAATCGAACCCTAGACAACGAAGACTTCAAATCAGATTCAGCATGAGATACTCTGTGAATTTGAAGCTTGTACTTTTTATTTGAATTAAATTTGAGAGGGAGTGATTGTAATTGAGTGAATAAATTTACACACACTTAAAGGAGATCTTGAAAAAGTTTTTGTACTGATCGTACGGGACGAACATTGTTCGTACGGGACGATCAGATCAGTTATCTCCTTGTAAGAGCAATAGAACGGACAAGAACTGAACTGGAAAATTTTTCTAAGGAATGATCGTCCAGACGAAATCATTTTTCGTCCCAAGACGATGGGTTCTCTGTAAAATTTTCGTCCAGACGAAGTCCAGTTCGTCCAGGACGATGGGAACCGACTATGGCAGTTTCTGGCAACGTTCTGCAGTTTTCGGAACCAACTTTTGATATAACTGTTCGTACCGGATGAAGTTTTTCGTCCCGGGACGAACCAATTTCGTCCAGGACGAAATTGGTTCGTACAGATGAACAAATGGTTCGTACGGGACGATCCGGTGCGCAGAAAAACATGTTTTTAGCCATTTTTTGGACTGTTTTTCATGTCTTTTCTATATAAGGAGTCCTAGAAACTATTACAAATGCCTTTGAAGTTGTTTTCTCTTGAGAGGGGTCATTGAGTGTGAGAGTTTGGGAGAGATTGTAAGAGTGAAGAGTGAGAGATCAAGTGAGGGGTTTGTGAGGGATTCACAAGGTTACTTGAAGAAGAAGATCTCTTTGTTTCTTCCCATCTCCTTTGAAGGCTCTCAAGTGAAGTTCAACAACATCGGTCCGGTTCTCTGCCGACACTTGGAGAGTGTAAAAGGACGATAAAGTGTATCTTTGATAGCCATTGTGTCTTCGTTCTTTGGGAGAAAACTAGAAGAGAGAACTTGAAAGGGAGAGAGGAAAGGGTGGAGTTTGAGAGGGAGAAGATCCTTGGAGGGGATTTCAAGGGAGTGTGAAGGGGATATTCACACGGTTGCTCCGGCGAACTTGCACTTCAGTACCATCGGATTCAAGGGTCGTCTTGAGGGAAGTTTTGGCGAGAAGAAGATCTCTTTGATGTCAAAGAACCCGGCTACTCCGCCGCACCGGGGAAGGTGAAAGTGATTTTGTACAGGCTTCTCCGCCTTGCTGTGGGGGCAAAAGGAGAGTCACTTTGTGGTATTAGTGCAATACTCGGAGGGTTCCTCCGGGGAGTGGACGTAGGTCAAGGTTTGACCGAACCACTATAAATCTGGTGTGTTCTTTCTTATTTTTCTTCCGCATTTAATTTCATTGCAAGTTATTTACTCTGGTTGAAAAGTTTATTTTTTAAACTTTAAATTTAACTTGCATTAATAATTAAAAAGGTTTTCTAAAATTCAAGAGTAGAAGTATAATTTTTTAAATTACCAATTCACCCCTCCTCTTGGTTAGCCTTGGGACATTTAGTTAGGCTTAACAACCTAATTACTGGACCCAACACATGTGACTCAACACTTATATCAAGAGAAGGGGACCATTTAGTTGATTTCATGAAGCAATCATTAACAAAATAGGATCTATGACAAAAAATCATGTTATAATCTAAATCATTCGTCAGCTTAATTAGAACATGCGACGGATGGAGAACAGTAACATAGAAGTTGGAATTAAGTTTCAAGTTTTAAAAAAAAACCTATGAATGGAACCCAAACTAAGCCAATGTTAGGGGAAAAAACCAACCAATGCAAATTAAAATGGAATCGCAAGTGCCAAAATTTCTTCGATCCACAATGAGAGTAAACCACGGAAGGAAGATTGATGGAGCTCAGGGAAACAACCATAAGAGGGGGAACCAACAAGGGCATCAACGAAAGAGTGTGATTTCATAGATCCATTCAAAAAACTGGGATCACAAACTCGCTTCATCGCCATTCCGAATGCGAACAGCTGGAGGTGGATGAAGCGATGAAGCCAAATGGAAAAAAAAAAAACTACAACAAAAAATAAGAAGAGGGAAAAAGCAAGCTTCCCTGAAACCACCCGATGGTGTGACGAGAGCCTCCAGGAAGCAAACCCTAAAAGAGGGAAAGGGAAAAGTAGTAAAAAAATTAAATTTCTTCTTCCAAGATCCACAAACTAACTTTCCTCTGTTTATTAGATTTTGTTAAAAATACATTTTTAGTTTTATTTAGGTTTGCACATGAATTGTTTTATGCATTTATCACTTTGGTAGAGATAGAATTACATGCAAAATGATTTTATTTAGGGTGTATTCATGCCTTATGGAGGGTGACATATATATTGTTAATTAAATTGTTATGTTAAATGGTAACTATTTAAGACTATTTATAAATTAAACAATTGCTTATAATTATATTATTTTAATGATTAATAGTAAAGTTATATTCACTAATTGTAATAAAAGAATCCTATGTAATAGAGATGAAATGTAGTCCAAAGAGAGCAAATACCTTCATGCATATATTTTCAGCTATTCAAATTTTTTTATTTATTTATTAGACCATGTTATATATAAATATCCAAAATCGAGGTCCTTGATGTATAATAAATTGTTTACGATAAATTGTTTACTATTAATAAGTCTCTAAATAATTAATCTTTAAGATAACTTCAAGAAGTAAGGCCGAACTCTATTCATATCTTATTATAAATTTTAAAAAGTGAAGTGCAACACAAATTTAGGATTGGTTTTGGATAAATTACTTAACTACTCTTTAAAACAATCTTTTGATACAAAAATTTATTATAAATAACAATAAAATTGTGATAAAAAGCTGTCCCAAATGAAATCTTAATGTACATAAAAGTCAAAATTTAATTTAAGCTCTGTTTGGGACTATTTTTGTACTGATTTCTAGAATATTTTTTTAGTAGAAAAATTTTAGTTCAAAAATTAAATGGGAATAGTTCTAGATACAGAAGGATAAAAAACATGAACCGGGAGGGCCATGATGCGTCGGCCCTTCATGGGCCTGAAAATATACACCACAGCCCCCACCGACCCCTCTACCACCCCCGCCGCAGCACGTGCTAGAATTCCCACTACTAGCCCCACCACCTTGGGCCGGCTCCTCGTTCTGGCATGCTTATTATTCATGTGAACCATTTTCCCCCAACGTAAATTCTGCGTGTCTTATCGCAATGATTTGGTAATGTATCGGTCGAGAAGAAAGGTTGATGAAAGAAGTTAGAATATGTTTGCCTGTAGGGCTCCATAACAACACGGCTCAAATTTAAAGGCAAGGGATTTTCTCTGTGAAGTTAAGGTTACAAAGAAAATTTTCTTGCAGGGAAAGCTACTGGGGACAATGCTCGTAATCTTAATAAGATTTTAAGTTACTTCTCTTCGGTTTTAGGTTTGTTTATTAATCCGGATAAAAGTTCTCTTATTATTTCTAAAAATTATAATTTAGAAGCTGCTATTAGCTTTATTCTTGATATTAGAATATCTTTATATCCTTTAAAATATTTGGGTTTACCTCTTTCTGGTAAGAATATTAAAAAAAAATTATTTTTCATTCTCTTTATAAGTGTATTACGGTTCTCTTAGAAGGTTGGAAAGCTAAGCTGCTATCTTTTGCTCGTAGGGTTTAATTCCTTAATTTTACTTTTTCTAATGTTATTTCTTATTGGATTAGAGGTATTGTTTTACTCAAATGTTATTTTAAGTTGGTTGTTACTATTGAACAGTTCATTTTAATGAGTATTTATGTTTTTGTGCATCTGTTGAATTGTTATAAACTGTTGTGGATAGATATTTGTATAGGTTTGCAGGTGTGAAAATTTGATTTCTGGCTGGGAAGGCAATTTTTTTTTGTCAATGCTACAGGTTTCCGGAGGAATTTGCGCCGGATATTCGCCGTAAACGACGATACAATGAATCTGATCGATCATACCGGCGTCTCTTTGTACGCCGGAAAGTTCCGGCGCCTTTTCTGGCGTCGCATCCGCCGGCATTGTCCGACGCATATTTTGCGCCGTAAACATTCTCGCAGGTCATTTACGGCGTACCAACGGCGTTCTTTCAGCCGGTAAATACCGGTGGACTCATACGACGCAAATTACCGGCGCCTATGTCGTTGGAATTATCGGTCCAAAGGTCGCCGGCTACCATCATTTTATGCGCCGGTAATGTGTCGGAAAGTGAGCCGGAAATGTTTCCGGCGCATTATATGCGCCACAAAAAATTTATCGACGCGTGCCAAACCGGCGCATGCAGGAATTCCGCCGTAAAGGACGCCGGAAACCCATGGTTCCGACGGATATTTTATAGTAGCAGCGGATTTTATCCGCCGGTATTAACGGGTTTTCCCGTAGTGTTCATTAGAAAAGCTTGCTGTAATTTTCTGTTTCATGGTGATCCTACGAGTAAGGTTCATATTATTGATTGGGATAAAGTTTGTAAGCCTAGAGAAGTTGGTGGGCTTGATATTTTTGATCCTAGAGCCCTCAGTTTTGCTTATAACTGCTCTTTTATTTGGAGAATTATTAATGATATGGGACCTCAGACTATTTGGATCAAATTTAAATAAAATTCTTTTTGGAAACCTTGGTCGTCCTCTGTTTTCAGGTTCTAGAAAAATATTACTTCTACTGCAAGAGAAATTAAAAGTAAATTCATTTTAATATTTTTTCCAATAGTACACTTTCTTTATTTTGGGATCTTTGGCGCATGGGGGGATCTATTCATGAGATTGCTATTGCTGAAGGGATTAGTTTGCATACTTATACTGGAAATTTAGGTGACTGGATTTTGCTTAACTGCTGGTCTAATCCTCACTTTTTTGCCGACGGCAATTAGTTTTATTGTTTCTCATGTGGCTATTTCTTATTGTCAAGTTTCTAATATTTCTTGGAATAATGTTCTTATTCCTTCTTTTAAGATGTTTTATAGAAGTTACTATGATAATATCAATAAAGTGGATTGGTATAAGCTTATTTGGCATAAGAGATATGCTTTGAGGTTCTCATGTTATGCTTGGTTGGCAATGTTGAAGGGGCTCAAAACGATTGATAATTTGGTTAAGAGAAA
This sequence comes from Dendrobium huoshanense, assembly GCA_016618105.1. Taxonomy (NCBI): domain Eukaryota; kingdom Viridiplantae; phylum Streptophyta; class Magnoliopsida; order Asparagales; family Orchidaceae; genus Dendrobium; species Dendrobium huoshanense. The sequence continues at coordinate 52,649,302 of CM028342.1, read as the reverse complement.
TCAGAATGTTTCTACTACTTGTATCATTTGTTTGAAAGATGATGAAAGTCATAATCATCTCTTTTTTAATGAGATTATTTTTTTAATATTATTTCTAGTTTTTTACCTCATGTAAATTTTTTCCTTCTTAGGCTTAATTTGGAGCAGTTGTTGGATTATATTTCTTCTCTTAATTTTAATTCTATTTTACAGAATTTATATTTATTTTATTTGTTGTTCTATTTACTTCATTTGGAAAGAGAGAAATGCATAAGGTTTGATAATGTTGTTACTAATTCTAATATGCCGAGCAAAACTATTCTTTTTAATATTTATGCTAGGATTGCTTCTTGGAAGTTTTATAATTCTATTATAGGTTTGTTGCATTAATTTTTGATTTGTTTTTTTTTGGGTTTTTTCTTGTTTTCTCGTGGCTGCAGAGGTTTTCTTTGCTGTTAGCTTTATTTGATTTAGGCTTCGTTTGGGACGGCTTTTTTACTGCTTTATAAAATAGAGTTTTAGTACAAAATTTTTTATTTTTGTACTAAAACTCCGTTTTAGAAAGCAATAAAAAAGCCGTCCCAAACGAAGCCTTAGTTGGTTCTGATTTTTGCTATAGTATAGGAGTTGGGCTTCTTCTCTATAGGTTTTTTTGTTGTTTTTTCTTTCTTTGGCAACAAGGTTTCTCTAAAATCTTGGATGGCTAAAGTTTTTTATTTTTTTTTATATTTTGAGATTGTCTTGTTTGATTTTATGAGCATTGTTACTTGCTTTTGTTTTTGTTTGTGTAGGGTTATTTTTTGGTCTCATTTTGTTGGAGCTGTTGGTATATGCTGGTTGATTCTCTCGGATGCTGGGTGATAGCTTGAAGATTGAATTATGTTAGCTTCATTCTTGATTCTGCTGGGGATTTGGACTTTCTCTCTACTCTCTTTGGTGCTTCTTGCAAGCATTTGGGATATCTGTGTTTGGTGGTTTAATTATAATATATTTTTGTATCTGGTGGTACTTTCTCTTATGGAGCAGCTTGTATGGAGGTTATTTGGTGTTGCATCCTTTGTTCGGGATCGCCTTTTCTTTATGGGGATGTTCGTTCTTCTTTATTTATTGTATTGAAGCTTTGCTTCTTTTTTTTCTCGCCTTTAGGAGTTTTTTCTTTTCTAGTTTTTCTTTGTTTTTTCTTACTATTCATTTGTAATTTTTGTAACCTTTTTATTTTTGGAATGAAATTAGGCATGTTTGCCCCCCTTTTTTGTTTTTTTTGGGACATTTAGGTCATTTAAGGCAAACTCACACACACAACGCATACACATGGACTCGAACCTTGCACCTCTTAGTTGGAAGCCTAAGCTCACAACCAATAGGCCAAGAGGAGTTGTGTCCCCTTTTTTTTTTTTTTTTTAAAAAAGAAAATTTTCTTACACGTGTAAGTTTGGCTAGTACACGTGTTTATTGGCTGAAGATGGACAAACTTTGGCTATTTGTGGATCAAATATCATATATTATCATCAAGTATTTGTTTATTGGGGGAATCATCAACTATTTGTCATGCATAAGTGTATACACATCGCACGTGTCGTCTTCATTGAAATAAATTGTTTTTTAAACATTATTCAAAAGAATATACCAACTCCAACTCATTATGAAATTTACTTTCTGTTTAGAAGAAATTCTTATTTTAGAAAAATGTTTGCATGCAAGAAGAATTTAATTCTAGTAAGATTTAATTCAAATGGAATTTAATAAATTTTAATATGGTGACATTTTAAAAAATTATTTGATAATTGAGGTTAAATAAAATTAAGTTTTGATGAATTATTTGATTACTTGTTTTAGTATTTAAATCTGTTAGACAAAAAATTAAAAAAAATGACTTATCAATGATGAACTAAAATATTTTATACAATTACAATGAGATTAATTAAAAATAATTAATAGTAATTATTATTAATACATCACTAAAAATAACATTTATCAAACATATTTGAATGATTCAAATATTAATTGGGTGATCAAACAAATCGGGCAGCTCAATGAGAGGAATACATTGAGTCCAAGATCACTTAATTCAGGCATAATTAAGGCACATAAATGCTTGATAAACACTTTGTGATTGAGGAAATCAATGTTGGCCATTTGATGGAGCACTCCGAGTTTGTCCCAAATCTTCTCCAAATTAATGGAGCAAGCTACTCACAAAATCTATAAGTAGTCCCCACTCTCTACAAGAACGAGAATATTTTGGAGGAGGCTTGGACCATGATTTAGAGTCTCAAGAGAGCTCCGAAGCTTGAAAAATCTTGGAGCTCTGTCTCAGCACCACTGCCAAGGAGCCCTATCTCGTCACTGCTTAACCTTCATCCATCCATTGTAGTTGGACCTCCATTCGACCACAACCATTGGGTCTCCCTCCAATCATCATCTCCCAACTATGGTCACTCCGACCTACTGCAGTCCCTCTTACCACCATCGCCTTACTACAATACCTTCGACCATCGTTGCCTTACTTCAGTCCTTTCGACCTCCATCGCCAACCGGCTATGGTCCATCCTACCACCGTCACCTAATATGGTCTTTCTGACCTTCGTCGCACGCTGACTACGGTGGTCTCTAACCACTGTCACCCAACTACGGTCCTTCCAACCACCGTCACCACCAACTAAGGTCCCACAGGCCTCCATTTCCAAACTACGATTCTTTGGACCTTCGTCACCTTCTGACTACTATCCCTTTGACCACCATCATCGTCTAACTACGATACACCTGACCACCATTTCCAACCATCTACGATCCATCCAACCACCATCTCCCACCAATTACAATTCCTCAGACCTTCGTTGCCCACCGACTACCATCCCTTCGACCATCATCACCACCAACGTGCGATCCCACCGATCATCCTGACCCAACTACAATCCCTCCATCCACCTTCGTCCAACTATAGTCCCTTCGACATCCTTTTCCAGCAAACTACAGCCCCTCCGATCATCGTCATCTGCCGCTACGGTTCTTTTAACCTCCATCACTCGCTTACTGCGATTTCTCGAACTACAATTTCCCGTTGACTATGACCCCTATAACCTCCTTTGCCGCCTAACTACGTTCCGTCCAACCTCCTTCGACTGACTGACTACGGTCCCTACAACCTTCTTTGACTGTTGTACTACGATCCCTCTGACCTTTATCCTCGGACTACGATCCTATCGATCAAACAAGCAAGCTACTATTCTATTATCATTGTATTCTTCTAATCCCCACTATATAATGTGTGTTCTATACGATGTATATCTACATTGAGAAGGCATTCCTCTGAAGAATGACGTTATTTGTAATTGATTAAAAACACTAATAGAATCATTTTAACTCGATTTGATCTCGTGGTTTTCCCTCCTTTTTAGGATGTTTCACGTAAAAATCTTGATATCTCTTATGACTATTGCAACTCTTTCTCTCTTTTGTCTGTGTTGGATCTTCGTATAATGCTAGGATACTAAACTCTATATCTATCTATAATTGTGAATGTACCAAGACACAACATTTATATAGTAATATTCTACTTAATTATTTATTAATCAACTATTAAACAAATGAAACATGAACTCTAATTCAAAATTTTTTACCAACCCTAATTGAATAATTAAATCATGTTTATTTTATATTAATCCTAGTTAATTATTGATTTGTAAATCATTCAACTAAAGAAACACAAAATTGCATTAAATAAAACTAGATCATAAAAAATATTAATTAATTTAAGTTAATATTTTAAATTAATTAATATAATAACTTCTATGTAGTCATTAAACCATAATTATTTTTATTTTAATTAATATTTTTATCAATTAATAAAAGCTATTCAGACCAATAAAATACTGCTACCAACATAATTTTTTTGAAATAAGGACGAAAGTTAGGAGATAAAGTGGAAAATGGATTCTGTAAACTGATGGAGAATATTTCAGAATCTAACATCTAAAAGATAAGGGGGAAAATGACATTCTTGAAAGAGTCGCCAAACAAAAAGCTAGACCTTGACCTTGTTATGTTAAATTATAATTTAGGTTTATAAAATTATATAATTATTTAAAATGTTATGGATTATAATATAACTTAATTATCAAAATGATATCTTTAAAAAAAATGTATCATAGCATTGCTTTTCATAATGTAAATTAATTGATAAAATTGTGTAATATTTTGTGATATATAATCTAATAGTAATGCTCGGATTGATTATGCAAAAATTGAAATGATGAAGAGATTAATTTTATTTATTAAATGGGTTTTTTTTTTTTTTTTTTCATTTCTTCATTGTAATAGGTAGAACCTTTGGCTCATAGGTTTTATTTAAAATGTTATATTTTTATAGAGTTGTTGGTTTTTTAAAGGTCTGTAATATTTCTGTTTAACTAACTATGCGTCCCCCCATTAAGGTAATATTTGGATATCTTCCTAGGTGGGTAGGCCCTGCTATGCAAAGACCAAGTGCTTCTCATTGCCTTACCTTGTGCTACGTGTTTTTCCATGAAGCTTTATGTGATATATGTTAGACGAGCTCTTAATTACTATGATATATTTTATATAGAGTAGAGAACAAGAAATGAAAGTTAGTGTTAAGCGTGCATCCAGATTGCCTAGTATCAAAAATTGAAAAAGATGTATTTGACTTTATTGCTAATAAAGTTGCAATATAAAATCATTAGAAAAAATAAAATAAAATAAAATACAAAGCTTGCATTATTTTTTAATTTATCAGTTACCCAAAGTTTTTCTCATTATTGAATTTTTCTCATAAAAAATTATGATTTCTTACGGTATTATACTCTATATAAAATTTTGATATCAAACAAACATCAAACGCAACAAATTTTCTAACACATAACATTAACAAAAAAAAAATTACACATCAATACATATCCAAATTATCTTCCTCTCAACTCATTTTTAATTGATCTCAATGATGACAGAAATTTTCCATAAATAAGAAAAAACTATGTTGAAAGATGAATCATATGAAAACATTATTCTATAGATCACATACGAAAACATTATTCCATAATTGATCTCATGATTTTTATTAATTCATAATTTTTATATTAATTAAAAAGACATTCAACTAAAATTACACAACCAAAAAGTTTATGTTTTTGCAATAGTTTATAGCATCAGTTTGAAAACCACCACTAAAAATAGATATAAGCAGCAGTTTTTACCGTTGCTAAATTCACTATAAAAAAGTTAAAGTTTTCACAACATTTTGTAGCAGTGGTTTATAAACCGCCAGCTAAGGCACCACTTTCTCATAAATCTACTACATTGTCAATCTCCCTTTTTTTCCCTAGCAAACTCTTTACATATTTGACTCCTCAATTGCAACCTTCTTCTTAGTAGATCTCCATTTAGAGATCATCCATGTCGAATCAATTGGTCCTGATGTCAAAGCCATCCATCTGGACATCAAATGATGTCATCCCGATGCCAAATTCTATCTTCCCTATGCCGAATTCACTCATCTCAACTCCAAATTCTGCCATCACGATGCCAAATCCACCCATCTTGACGTCAAATCAACCATCACCAATCATCTTCTCGGCTCATAAGTATTTTTCATAGGTACATTTTACTCTCTTTCTCTCTCTCTCTCTCTCTCTCTCTCTCTCTCTCTCTCTCTCTCTCTCTCTCTCTCTCTCTCTCTCTCACTCATAGGTAATGGTACTATGTTTCTCTCTCTCTCTCTCATAGGAGTGCATCGAGGATGGCATGAGATGGATCTACTTAGGAAACCCATGTAATCCTAATAGATCTTCAATGACATTAAAATATATGAAGTTGTTATGGTATAGACACTTTAACTTATCTTTCTTTTCTATTAGGCATTTTTGTTCAGCTATTGATCATAAAGTTATCTTAAGAAGGGCTCATAGAGGAAATATATGTTGAGGTTCTTTGTTTATTCGATTAGAAGAATGAGCTCAAAGATGTAGTTATGCAGAGAAGTTAATTAAAGGGATAAGATTATGTATGTGTTTTTGTTGTATAGGTTTGTCTCCAAGAAGCTAGGAAAGAACATAATAAATGCTCTGGAAGAAGTTAAAGAGGATGATGAAGAAATAAGTCCGAATCTCGTAATCTATATAACATTATGGGTTTTGAATACATGACAAGCAAGGTTGAGGGATGGGGGGAATGGGAGGGCATGTTTTGACATATACGAGGTTGTTAATCGAAGCATTTGCTTGATAATATTTAGCCTGTGTGGAAGAGGTCAGATTAAATCCTCCTTGGATTGATCATCCAATAATTTGAAATTCAAGACATCCTCCTATGATGTTTGACTTATCCAAGGTTGTTAGTTAAAGTATTTTCTTGATGACATTAAACCGTATTGGAAGAGGTCAAATCAAATCCTCCCTGAGATTGATCATCCAGTGACTGAGATATAATGTAAATTGTGTATTTCTTAAACTCATGGAAAAAGAGGCTAAATGTTTTGTGGGGTTTTATCTTTTACATGAGGAGATAATATCACAATAATGTGTTAATCACATTACTGCATTATATATGATAGTATAATAAATCCCTAGTATAGCCTAGGGATTTGGGGGCTAGAAGAGTTCTACCCCAATCAACACATAAGAGACTGGAAGGATATATGATGACAGTATAACAACTTTGGGGAACATAACACAATACAAATATTACTATGAACATAGGGAACATAATATAAGATAAACAGTAATATCAATACCTATTAGTATACTTGTGAAGTTTGCTAACATTCCAAGTTTGAGGGAGCATCTTCCTAATAGAATCCTTCAGTTTGAAGGTGCCAGACTTGACCATAGCTGCTACCAAATAAGGTCCCTCCTAGAGGGGGAAGAGTTTGTTGCGCTAAGGGCAATTTCCAGCTACTTTGATGCTCCGAAGAACTAAGTCACCAATAGAGAGATCGATGTTTCACCTTCCGATTATAGTTATGGGAAACTATTTGATGGGATCGATAAAAGAAGTCTCTCTTGATTTATCGATTGATTGTATGACCAACATACCTTAGATACTTGGAATGTGGATCTCCTCGATACCATTTCTCTTATAATATCTCCTACCGTTGATGTAACAAGTTTAGAAAGAGCATCGGCTCGTGCATTTTGCTCTTCGAGAACGTGGATGATCTGATCCTCTTTTATACGGGCTAAGAGTAACTTTACGATGTTGCAGTACTGGGCCAAATATGGATTGTGGATGTCAAACTCTCCCTCTACCTCAGAGGTGAACATTTGAGAATTATTATGAACCACTAAAATCTGCACCTCATAGTTAATTGCCAACCTCATTCTTGTAATAAGGACCTCGTACTCTACTACATTATTCATAGTAGGGAATTTAAGTTAGAGCCCGTACTCAAGAGTAATTTACTGTGGAGAGATCAATAGAATTTTGCTCAAGCGCCAGAACTTTTAAAAGATCCATCAACATATAAACTCTAGCACGGAGGAAAAGGAACACTCAGGGGGTCATTGGCTACAGAGATGGTGCAATCAACTACAAAATATGTAAGTGCCAAAGATTTGATATCAGGTCTAAGAAAGTAGTGAATGTCAAACACTTCCAGTTCTACAGAGTAGTTGATGAGCTGCTAGATGTTTCTGGCTTTTTTATGATACTTAATAGCGATAAATTTGTGTAAACTCCAGTTATGTGGAAAAGTAAGGGCGTAGTTTTCTATCAGAATAAACTAATGCCAAGCTATTTTATCTGCTAGGGGATAACATTCCTCTATTTTATATAATATCTTTTTGACATAATAGATGGGATATTTTACAGTATTTTCTTCTCGTACTAAGACTGAACTAATAGCTTGGGTAGAAATAGCTATAAATAAACATATATTTTCTCCTGATGTTGGTTTAGAAAGTCATGGCAGAGATGCTAAAATGGTTGAAGGCTTCTTGGCATTCATCAGTCCATTGGAATCTATAACTATGAGCACCTCTAAGTATCTTGAAGAAGGGCATTTGTCTCATGAACTGACCAGGAAACAAGATAGTGCTGCAATCTTCCATTTAGTCTCTGGACTTCCTTGATATTCTTGGGGGCACCATGTCTCTGGACTTCCTTGATATTCCTTGATGGGTTATCATAAATCTTAAGAACTTTCTAGAGGCAACTCCATAAGTACATTTAGTAGGGTTAAGTCGCATGTTATAGCGTCGTAGTACATAGAAGCATTGTTTGACTATATGTACAAAATTTTCAAGACTATTCACATCATCAATATATATAAACTTTCATAAAGCACCCAATAAGATATTCGAAAACCTTATTCATAAGGCGTTGATATGTGGCTCTAGCTTTTTTGAGTCCGAAAGACATCACCAGATATCATTAATCATTTGTCTGTTTGAAAAGTTATTGCCTCTTCTTAGAATTGTGGGATATTGTTTCTCACAGATGATGTCAAACTATTGTGTGCTAGAATATATGCGACGGTAGAGTTAATTTTCATCTTAGTGTTGCACGGATATCCAACACATAAATTGAATGAAAAAGGAACACCAATATTTTTATATGAAAAATCCTGTAAAGGGAAAAACCACAGGGCCACGCCTAGTTGCTAAGATTTCGCTCGTGTTTACTTAAGTTACAAATGGCTGACTCGTCCCTGAAATTGAGGATGATCAAATTACAACTCTCGAGTTGAAATTCAGTTACAAACAGATATTGGAATTCTGACGACCTTGGGTGATCAGGAAAAACTTCAGGTCTTTGATTTGGACCAATTTGAGCACATATGGGGTCGAATTTGGTGTCATTGGATTCATATTTCCTAGATGTTCAGTTCGACCATAAGTTCGCTAAATTGGCGTTAAGAGGGTCTCCAATTTAATTTTTGAAGTTTCTAACATGATTTTTGCCTCGAGATTCATGCCCGATCAAGATAAATTTTTAATATCATATCAATATTTAATATTAATTTATTTATGCATATTCTAATGAAATTTGCAGATATATATTATCAAAATTTTTCTATATTTTCATATCTAATATTTAAATATATAAATCAAATCAAAATTATACTTAATATTAAATTATATATCCATATTTTGATGAAATTTAATCATTTAAATTATATATATATATATATATATATATATATATATATATATATATATATACACACACACACACAATTGCATTTCCGAAGTTATCGCTAGTTGATAATTATAATTAAAACTAAGGCAACAAAATACGCCACAGGTGATCTATATTTCATCCACATCCAGATGGCAAAGAGTTGATGATAATATTTTATATGTGATCCGCCATTAAGCTAATTAGCTTCATTTTCTCAATAGTGGATTTACACAAGTCAAAAAAAGCATTTGACATGGTCTCACCTTCAACCTCTAAATCGCCACGTGTCCCAACACAACACCTTTAGATATCCAAGCCTTCTGCTTCGCCAAAAACTAATTCAGAGTGCTTCTTGTCTTTCTCTAACCTTCCGATTAAGCTGCTAGGCATTGAAAACTCTACAACGCAAATCTAGGCAGGTGGAAAATGGTGCGTCATTATGTGAATCATAAGCATACCGGAACGAGGAGAAGCCCGTACCGGCGCAAGGTGGTCGGACCTACGGTGGGAATTCTGGCATGTGCTGCGGTGGGGGTTGTGGAGTGGCCGGTGGGTGCGATGGTCTATATGTTCAGGCGCATGAAGGGACGACGCATCTTGGGGCATCCTACTCATGTAGTTTATCCCCGTGTTTCCAGGGCTATTCCTATTTGATTTAGTTGGAGTTTACGTTCCTATTTTGTAAATAAAATTGGTCGGACTCTCTTAGGACATGAAAGTGATTGTAATTTTCTTTTAGCTATTGAGAGTGTGTAATTCATGTTAGATATTGTGTTTCTTGTTCAACTGTGATTGTTGTCTAAAGCTTTTGTTCTTTTGTATATGAATAAATTGATGAAGCTTTTTTTTGGAGAGAGAGAGAGAGAGAGAGAGAGAGAGAGAGAGAGAGAGAGAGAGAGAGAGAGAGAGAGAGAGAGAGAGAGAGAAGATTATTCTTTGTGCTTTAATTTGTCCTAAGAATGTTTGTTGAAGTTGTTTTTTGTAAAGGCCTATTTATGAGGGTGGATTTTATATCAATCAAAAGAGAAGTTATATGTCTTTAAAACGAAACCAAAGCATGTCATTACTCTCAGAGCTATATTTAAAAATGAAAAAAAAAAGAGCACGGGTTTACAATATTGAAAGAAAAACATAGAGGCAAGAAGCCAACCCAAAAAATTAAACCTATATTTTGGTAGGCAATAAGATTAGTTAGGAACCAACAAGAGGAACATGCAAAATTAAAAATAATAATAATAACCACAAGTAGATCCAGAATACGAGAATACGTGTAAGATTGAAGATCTCCATGAAGAATATAGAGGCCAATCCAAAGCTTGCAACATCAAACTTCACATATGAGCAGGAATAGAAGAAAAGAAGGGCTAGGCAGAAGGTGCGGAAGTATAATTGAGTAGGGACTAAATGGAGATAAAATTCGTTCAAAAATAAGATCAGATGTTGCACACTTTAAGGGGATAGCAATTGATTATAATAAAAATAGAGCCTAAGCAATATGAAGAGACTACATAAAAGAAACTAGAAGAAGAAAACCCCTTAGAAATCTAAACTCATAAATGAAAAAAACTGGAAGAGATAAGACAACCCAACAATGGTCAATGGCAGGGTAGAAATGACGGTCAGTGGTTGGCCAGAAGTCTAGCTACGATTGATGACCGCGAAGAAGTTCGACGATTGTCAGTGGCCGAGTAAAGGTCTTAAGATGGTTTGTGGCCAGACAGTCTTCTAACGATAATTAGAGACGGGGTAGAATTTCGATGACAGCTGGTGGTTGAACAGAAGTCCTACAACGGTTGGTAGACAGGCAGAAGTCCGCTGACGATCGGTGGATGGGAAAGAGTCAGACAACAGCTGGAATGTTGGCGGAAGTCTCGTAATGACTGGTTGCTAAACAATAGTTTGACGACGATCGATGGTCGGGTAGAAGTCTGGAGTTAGTCGGTGGTTGGGGAGAAGTTCAGCATCAGCCAGTGGTCTGCAAAAGTCTGACGTAGATCGGTGGTCGTGTGGTAGTTGAGGAGAAGCATAGTGGTAAGAGAGATCTCATATTTATGTTCCTTCTTTTTCTTCTCTTTTTTTTTTTTCTCTTTTTCATTAAGAATGAAGAGATTTACTATTTTTTTGGAAGTGGCATGGCTAGTATAGGGAGAAGATCAAGGTTATGCTCGGATTGTTTTTGATGGATGGCTAATATTGATTCTCTTGATAATAGCTCATTTATCAAGCATTTTAGTACCTTATTAATGTTCGAATTTGATGATCTTGGGCTCATCAGATTCTTCTTATCGAGACCCTCGATTCAATTAGAAGAATGTCATATTTGGATATCATTTGATCATCTAATTTATATTTTGAAGCTTTCAGATATGCTTCGGGCCCTTAATTTGGATCCATATTTGGGTTTGGATTGGATTGATTTTGGTGTCGTTAGGCTTGTCTCTTTGAGAATGTCAATTTGACTATATGTTTTGCTGGAATCGGAGTTAAGAGGGCTCCAGATTTAATTTCAAAAATTTCTAATTATAATTTGCCTTGAGATTTGTACCCAATCATGACAATTTATATTATAAAATTATATTTATGAATACATACTATATTATTTAAAATTGAAAAATAAATAAAAATATAGTTTTCTATTGTATGATTAAATAGGTAAATAAATAAAATTAAATATTATTAACTAAAAAGTAAATATTATTTATATTATAAAAATAAATTAAAAGTTATATCTAAAATATGCAGTTGGTGTTATTTTAACATTAAAATTTTACTTTTGTTTCTTAGTCCCACATAACTTGGACACTTAAGGTCAATATTGTTTATAGCTTCGTATAGTTTTTTTATAAAATTAATGAACAAAAAAGCACCATAATGGTGATGTCATATGAGTAAGCTTTGATTATTTAAAAAATTGATTATTATAACAAATTAAAAGTTATTTTAAATTAAAATTTAGTAAATTTAATTTAATTTAATTTAATTAAAAATAATAGTTATAAAATAACAGGTTCATAAAATCTAGAATAGGTTTGGTGGGGAAACCGGTTAATTGCAAAGCTGGTTTTAGAGAAAATTTGAACCGGCTAGCCAACCGATTTCTTGTAGAACTGGCCAGTCTGATCTTATTTTTAAACAATACTAAATTCTAATACTTTAATAGAGTAATGCTAATGACTTATTAAAATAACTTAGCATCAAATTTATACATAATATTAAAAGAATACATCATGTTATTATGTGGATTAAGAATTGACTAAATACTCAATTTTCAAATACATAAGATTATAATCATTTAAAGGTATAGCATCTCTTTATCAATTTGAAGTTGAAAGTTCGATAGGGATGTTAAGCTCTTATGAACTAGCCCAAAGCTAACCAAGGGGGGGGGGGGGGGGGGGGGGGCGGGGGGGGGGCGGGGAGAGGGTGAATTGGTATTTAAAAAATTCTTTAAGCAAAAGCACAAACTTAAACCATAGTTCACAATTGTGAAACCCCTCACAAACTCCCCCTCATAAGATCCTCTCTGTCTCTCCCTTGCTCTCCCTCTTCTCTTGGCTCTCTTATGTCAGAACAATAGCAAAAGATGCTTTTTTGGGTAGAACAAGAGGTCTTATATAGAAGAGCTTCAGAATAGCTCTTAATTACAACAAACCAACTTTATCATCCAAGATGATATAAATATTATCTTGTATGATCTGTACAAATTTAGCTTAATCAACCAGAATGATTTGGAACGATCAGAAGGTTTTTGTTCATATCATCCAGGATGATACTATATCGTTCTATACGAATAATACAAGTCATTGAATATCATCTATAACATCTCCCTAAATGGATGTCTGGACGATGTAAAAATAACCTGATCGTCCAGGCTGATCTCACGATTGTCCTGGACAAATAATTCAATTTAGTACATATCGTCAAGAGCAACACCTTGAATAGAAGCAGGCTGATGTTTGATCATCTAGGAATAACTAAGGTTTTTGAACTAATCATCCCGGCCGATCCTATGATCGTCCAGGGTGATATGACCGAGCAATCAAACCTTAATTACTTTTTTTAATTACCAGATTAATTTAAGAATAATTGTATTGCATCGTCCAGAATAATATCAAAAAATAAAAGCTACCTAAATAGATCTGGCAGCTGATTCTTTCTGATTTAAGCCTATCTTCCAAGCCGTTACAAATATCATCCAAGACGATGTGCTTAATGTTGGCTGCCTTAACCAGGATGCCCTAATTAGGATTTCTATTTTTAACTGATTGTCCAGGCCAATTTTTTGGATCATCCCAGACAATGTAAGCAAAAACAAAAAAACTCTAAAATAGTTGGAAATTTTCCCCAAGTGTGCGTGTGCAAGATTACTTAGCATCAGGACCCACAATATTCTAATAGACTCAACAAAAGGTAAAAGATATAGTTTTGTATATTACAAATTGACTCAGTTATAATCTACCTAATCTTGGGCTGGTTCAACTTGCAATTTAATATTGTGGACTTAAAATATTAATAGGAAAGATAGTCGTAGAGAAATAGAAGTGTTTGCAATCATCAAAATTCTATTCCCTGAAATTAGATTCATAGCAATCTCACACTTTTTGATGATGGCAAACACAAAAATAATTAAAGCAGTTCAAAGTAGTTTAATGTAAATAATGTGAAGAAAAAACATAGTTTAACTATCCAACATAAAACACAACAGAAAAATAATACAACTACTTCCCCTTTTGACATAAAAAAAATGAGGAGGAAAATCAGAAAAGAAATAAAGCAGAGACTACTAAACAGAATCAAACTACAATAAGAAAAAAAAAAAACAACATCATGAAAATAAACTAAAAGAAGGGCGACCCCTGATCATCTGAAGCAGGTGGTGGTGGATGTGGCGGATGAAAGTAACTGGAAAGAGTGGCAAACTGCTCTCCAAATCAAGCCATGTCCTGGTCATTCTAGTGCTGCTGGTGAGCCACATAAGAGTCAAAGCGAGCAACATCCTTAGCATGTTGCTGCTCCTGTGTAGCAACGTATGACTCGACGTGAGTCTCCCACTAGTCGAACTACTCTACCTGCTGATCCATTATGAGTGCTAGCAGAGTGGAGTAGTTGCAGGAACAAGTGTAGGAGTTGTCTCCTCCTCAACTCTTTCGGCTTCCTCGTGCCCCGGGTGGAGACAAGTACTGTAAAGAACGTGGAAGGAGTTATTTGAGTAGAAGGCAGACAAAAAATTTGTTTGGACAGGATATTGGATGTTGTATTTGGTTTCTAGGACATAGGTAATAATGTGTCCTAAGACAAGATTGGGCTTCCTCATATATCCTGGATCTTGAATGTTGGTCAAGAGCTCAATGTATCAAAAAATCAGACCAGAGGCATTAAATTCATAATGGGCCATAATATAAAAAGTGGTGATCAAAAGGAGTGGAGTGATATGAATTTGATCATCAGCTTTTGAAAGAATTGAGGTATGAAGGATATGTTGGATTATCCTAGCATCTTTGAGTAAGCTGCTAGACTCTCTAACATGATAGAAAGTATTGGTGTTCCTCAAAAAGTGATTGGCCGGAGCCTAGTCGAAGTAGGGATCTTGACATAGGATGTGGAGCTTGTCTCATGTGGTGGATAATTGTAGGAGTTCTTGACAGTCTTGATATGTGAGTTTTATAGGACATCTATTGACATAGGACTGAAGAGCAGTAAAAGAGGAATTGATGTGAAGGCTAGCAAAAATTTCAAAAAGTAACTCTAAATTTTAATGGAATGATAAGAGTAAGGAGAAAAGTGAGAGTCGTGTGAGAACATAAATCAAGAACAGGGCAGAAAAGTATGTGAGGGATAACAGTTCAGGATACAGTGATCTCGACCATCTTGTACCTCTGATAGGAGGCTTGATCGGCCACCTCAATGAATTAAGGGTCCAAATTTTCCCTCGTGGAGCTTCTAGAAAGCATGCAAGACCTTTTGCCACCAGCCATGATCAGTAAAATAGAGAAATGGAGAGTGAGTATGAAGGTAGAAGGCTTGGGAGAGAAAAAATCATATGAGAGTCTCAGTTTTTAAAGAAATGAACTGATCGTCCAAGACGATTGTAGAATCATCCAGGATGATCAGGTATAATAATTGTATTTGGGATGATTGGTCAAAAAGGTAGTAAAGTCGTCAAGGACGATCAGATATCATCTGGGATGATAAGACATAGACGATCGTCCTGAGGAGTCCAACTGGAAGACCATTAAAAAAAGAAGATTGTCCTGGTTGATTAGGTGGATCGTCTAAGACGATACACAATAATGGATCATACCGACCGAATTTAAAAATGTTAAAAGCATTGCCATGTATATCATCTAGGACGAATAAGTGGATCGTCCAGGACAATCATTAATAATTGATTGTTCTAGTCAAATTTAAAAGATTTAAATATATTGTCATGTGTATCGTCCAGGACAAACAGGTGTTTCGCACGGGCCGTTTGCCAATAAATTTTTTTATTTTATTTCTTTTAAATAAATAAGGTACAAAAATGATAAATTCTCTAAGTGATTGAATTTAAAGACTTGTAAGACCAATGAATTAACATCATCAAAATTCAAAAATGATAGAATATCCGATCCTGTTAACTCTAGCTCTGACTTCTCTCAGGGCAAAATCATCTTTTGAAAATAAAAAACCTCACTCAGAATAAACTAATTGGACAAGAAAAAGAGAAACGTTTCAAACTTGGTTCCAGAAAGAAAATATCTTATAGAATAATATAACAAAGTAATTTGTCACAATCAAGAAATTTGAAATTAAGCCTATCAAAATATCAAGTGACGCATGAATTCTTCTAAGATTTAAAGATTTGAAAGAGAGGGAAGCTTGCTTTTTATGGGCTTATTTTATGCATCTTATCAATTGATTGGCACACTTTGCGCATCTTTTGATTTTGGATATACTTTGTGTATCTTTGAATTTTTTGGTGATCATTGTTCATATTTTCACTTTTCTTTTCTTTTTGGGGCTAATTTTATGCCCTTGTCATTTTTTGCAAGCTAGACCCCTTTTCTAAACTCTTAAAAACTCTCAGTTATGAGTATATCTTCCTAGATAATTAGAAAAGAAAAACTCACTCTTTAATAAAGGAAAAAATAAATCACAAAATAGAATCAATTTTATATGATAAATGCAACAACAAGATTTCAAAGAATTTGAAAGTAATATAAAGATTTTGAACATTATATATAAGATAGATTACTATAGCAAGATAGAAAAGATTTCAATTACAAAGTCTAGTTGTTAATTTGTGATAGACTTTTATTTTAAAAAAAAATTACACAGCTAAAAGAGGTTAGAGGGAGGGAAATAATCAACGGTGTTTCTTCCTTTTAACTCATTGTGAGATGTTAAAATATTGACAACAAATTATCAAAAATAAAAATAAGGCGTAAAATATCATTTCAATTATGACCAAAAATAAGAAAAAATAATAAATAAAAAGAAAAATAGTAGAGATGAAACAACTATAAAATAAAGTAGAAATAAAAAAATAACTCAAAATTAGAACAAAAAGAATAGAAAATGTCAATAATCAAGAGTAGTAAATATGCAAATCAGAATTTATTAAGAAATAAGTTTATGCAATTAAGAGCTGCAAGCCTCCGCTGTTTAAATACCACATACTCTCATGAGATCTTTGGTGAGAGCACACCTACAAAGTCATCAAATGTCATTATTAGGAACCCAGACATGTTTGGGTCCTTTCTTATGAAAAGAATGTCATGCATGTGTGTTATGCTGTGAATCATACAATTTGGGTCTCCACACCCAATGTGTACTACAATAAACAGTGCAAGTGTGTGAAATATGTACTAGCATGCCACATGAAAACATCTAACTCTAGGAAAATGATTTACTAATCTATTTGGGTTTTAATGTCTCTTCCTAAGTTTTGGCTTTAGATTAATTGTAGTGTTGGATGCTTTCAAAGAATCATGCTCAATAATTAATTCCGAATGCTTTTTATTCAATTAATCAAACTCATCAAATAATGACATGTGATTGCTATCAAATAGAGTGTGATCTTTACTTAAAACTTCATGCTCTTTTTGCAAATTCAAAAACTTCAACTTAAATCTAGCATGTGATTTCTTAAATTTCTTATATGATGCATGAATTTTCTCACAAATTTTAAGTAATTTTTCATAGGTTGGTTCACACACCTCTTCTTGATCAAACTGACCAAGTTGATTACCCATCAAGCACATGTTTGTTATTTCCTCTTAAGTTTTAGTCTCAGATGAGTCAGATGAAGTTTGAAAAGATCACACTTCTTATTTAATTTCTTTTTTGAATTAGATTTTTATTAAAAAAGATTTTCGTCACCTTTCTCTTTGCTTGAGTGAACCTTAAGTGTAGGAAAATTAGATTTTGACATGTCCATACTTCCTGCATTCATAGCAAACGAGATCAGAAGAACTTTTACAGTTTTTTCTATCCTTAACTTTTTTCCACTTTTGATGGTTCTTTTGCTTCTTTCTTAGAAAGCTTTTGAATTACCTTGTGATGAAGGCACCATCATCGCTTTAGACCCAAAAGAATCAGTGTCCATTTTGTTGGCCTTTAGCGCTACAGTTTTCTCTTTCTTTTCTCACATACATTAAGATTTCTTTGGTTTATCCCTTGCTCATAAGCAATGAGTGATCCAAATAAGTTATCAATATAATATGTATTAAAATTTTTGGATTCAATTAATTCAGTGATCTTAACATCAAAAGAAGAAGGCATGCATCTCAAAATTTTATTAACTCTTTCATAATTAATTAGCTCTCTCTCTAAAGCATGGAATGAGGTAACAATTTGAGTAAACCTTATATACATGTCAGAAATCGATTCAGTATATTTCATATGAAAAAAGTTTGTAGTCATGCAATAGAATATTTAATTTAGATTTCTTAATCTCATTTGTTCCTTCATAAGTAATACACAATCTATCCTAAATTTTTTTACCAGTTGCACAAGTTGAAACACACATATAATCTTCAGATTTTAAAGCACAAAAAAAATAGTTCAAATATTTTACATTAAGTTGTGCTAAATCTTGTTCATCAAAAGTCCATTCAGTAAAAGGAAATTTAATTTTAATGCCATTAATTTCATGTGACGAAGGTGTACAATCACCTTAACAAGCATCCACATATGATAATCAATCGATTATAAAAATGTAGACATGCGAGCTTTCTAAAAATCAAAAGGAATATTGCCAAATAAAGGTGGTCATATAATAGAATACCCTTCCATAGTATTATGATTACTAAAGTTAGCCATGGATAAAAATTCAAAAAGATTTAAAAAACTTGATTTTATGAATCCCGCTCTGATACAACTTAAAAGTTTGACAGGGATGTTAAGCTCTTATGAACTAGCCCAAGGCTAACCAAGAGGGGGGGGGGGGGTGATTTGGTATTTAAAAAATTCTTTAAGCAAAATCACGAACTTAAATATAAGTTCACCACAAAGAAAAATGCAGAAATTAAATGCATAAGCAGTAATAAAGAACAAAAAAATTTATAGTGGTTCGGTCAACTTGAACTACATCCACTCCCTGGAGGCGTCCTCTGTTGAGTCTAGTAATTAGGTTGTTAAGCCTAAGTTAATGTCCCAAAGTCTACCAAGAGGGGGGTGAATTGGTAGTTTAAAAATTTTAAGCCCTCTTTTAAAATTATGTTGAACCGAAATAAAAATTATTTCTTTTAAGTTTTGTAGAAAAAGTTTTTAAACCACAGAGTTTTTAAGACTTAAAAAATAAAATGCGGAAACGTAAAAATTGTAAAGTAAATGACACCAGATTTATAGTGGTTCGGTCTATAACCAGACCGACATCCACTCCCCGGAGGCACCCTCCGAGTATTGCACTAATACCACAAAGTGACTCTCCTTTTGCACACACAACAAGGCGGAGAAGCCTTTATAACGCACTCTTTTCACCACTACCCGGTGCGGCAGAGAACCATCGTCCTTTTACACAATCCCTAATGTTGGCAGAGAACCGTCCGTCCTTTCACACTCTCCTAGTGT
Organism: Dendrobium huoshanense; assembly: GCA_016618105.1. Taxonomy (NCBI): domain Eukaryota; kingdom Viridiplantae; phylum Streptophyta; class Magnoliopsida; order Asparagales; family Orchidaceae; genus Dendrobium; species Dendrobium huoshanense. The sequence goes on along the minus strand of CM028342.1, from coordinate 52,630,135 downwards.
GGGCAGAGAACCCTTCCGTCCTTTCACACTCTCTTAGTGTGGGAAAAGAATCCTACAGCTGTTCACACTCTCCAAGTGTAGGAAGCGATCCTTTCGGCTATTCACACTCTCCAAGTGTCGGCAGTGAACCGGATCTCCTTGACAGATCTTCTCACAAGAAATCTAGAAGGAAGAAAGAAAAGAGAGTGAAGTAATCCCAATTCACAAGTAGAGATTCTTACATTTGAACTCCAAGTGAAGCCTTCACGCTCCTGTGGTTGGAATCCTGCTTTGAATGCACTCTCACACTCTCTCCTTATCTATTCTCTCAAGAGGCATGAAGATCAAATGAAAAAGAGATAGGGTGGCAGTCTAATTTGGACTATTTATTCAAAAGACAAGAAAAACTGTCCAAAAACTGCAAGTTTTCAATTCTGTACACAGTGCATCGTCCCGTACGATCGTGGATCGTCCTGGACGATTTTACTTAAACGATTTGAAACGACCCTATTTGTATATGTGTACGAAATATCTTCGTACAAACTGATAGTCCCGTACGAACTAAGTTCATTCGGTACGAATAGTTATTACTAGGTCGGTCTAGAAAACTGTTGAAAACCGTTCTAAGTTGGTTAATCGTCTGGACGAAAATTGGTTCGTCTGGACGAAAATTGGTTCGTCTGGACGAAAATTGGTTCGTCTGGACGAAATTTTTACAGAGAGCAGATCATTTTCTGATGATAATTAATTTCTTCTGGACAAAAATTTTACAGAGACCAGATCATCCTGGACGATAATTAATTTCATCTGGATGAAATTTTTACAGAGAGCAGATCATTTTCTGACGATAATTAATTTCATCTGGACGAAAATTTTACAGAGACCAGATCGTCCTGGACGATAATTAATTTCGTCCCGGACGAATAGGACTTAGAAAATTTTTCAAGCCAGTTCCTATTCGTTCTATGTGCTCAATAGGAGATAACTGTCTTATCATCCCGTACGATCTGATATCGTCCCGTACGATCAGTATAACTTATATATGATCTCCTTATGTGTGTGTGTATATTTTTATTCACTCAATTACAATCACTCCCTTTCAAATTTAATTCAAAGAAAAATACAAGCTTCAAATTCACAAAGTATCTCATGTTGAATTTGATTTGAAGTTTTCGTAGTCTGTAGTCTGATTTTCCTGAAATGTTAGTACACACAAGAGCAAATACAAATCTTCTAAAATTGTTAGGAGATAACTACACATTTGAACAATAATGTTTGGAATCATCAAAACTATACAAGTTGCAAAAATGTAAAGCATGCAAATAGCAACTATTTTAACAATCTCCCACTTTTTGATGTTGGCAAAACAATTATTATTTGTATGATTTCAATTTAAACAAATCTCCTTAACTCCCCTGAATTGATGAATACATGAAAATAAGGAGGCATTTTGAAGCATAGAATAATTTGTTTTTATTTTTTTATTTTTTTAATTTTTTTTTAATTTTTAACAAAAGTCATCAAAATGCAATAACAACCAAAACAAACAAACACAATAATTTCTTCCCCTTTTTGACAACAACAAAAAGTGAATAAGAAATAGACAAGAAATGTAAGTAATTATATGAAATTCATTTAAAAAATTTAATCTAATTTGTGATTGGCATAAGGTATGCAATCTAAAACTAATAACATTAGATAAATCATCGAAATTCATAGAATTTAAGAAGTGATATAACATTGTAAGTAAGAAGAATTTATCAAAAATATGATTCAATTTAGACATTTGAATATAGAAAATCATTACATGAGAGATGAATAAAAATTATATATTTCAAAGTTCAATATAATATAAATGAACATAAGATTAATTTGAATTAAGAGATTGAAAGAATTTGGAAAGAAGAGAATTACCACATGTGGCGCTTTGCGCATCTTTTTCAAATTTTGGCACATTTTTGTGCATCTTTTGACATTGGACTAATTTTGTGCTTCTTTTTCATATTTGCGAACCTTTGTGCATTCCTTTTGATTTTTTGTACTCTTTGTACAATTTTCAAGAGTAATTGAAACCAATTCTTTCAAAGATTAATAATCTAAAATTTCAAATTTTTCTAAGAGCATAAATATCACTTGAGCAAAGAAATATAAAATAAGAAAACATCTAAATTACAATAATAATATTAACTTTTATGTAGTCTAAATTAATAGACATGAGATTAAAAATTCTAATTATGACAAGTTATATACAAATTTTAAACTTAGAAAGACAAGATTTTCTAATGTAATTAATCTCAAATTACAATCTAATTTAAGCACAATTAGGATTAATAAGACTAATGAAATTCATAAAAACTAAACACATTTCAAAAACAATCCAAAATTAAAATCAACTACAACATATATTGATATTTATGAAAAGGATTACAAGATCATTTCATAATATCAATACAAAAGAAAGTACACTAAAATTTAAAACAATGACAAACAAACACAACTAAAACAAACACTAAAACAAACACAAATTCAACAAATATAAAGAAAAACATTGTTCATTCTCTATTCTTCTGGAGGTGGAGGAGGAATGCCACTAAATAGGTTTAAGTAGGAGGCCATCATCATAACATTGGTATTGATTTCATGAACTTCATTTCTGATAATACCAATGTCCTGTTGCTGCTGCAGGAGTTGAGCATCAATTTGATCAAATCTTTGATCAACATGAGTCTCAAGTCTATCAAATTTCTCAATCAAATTCTGATAATCTGATTGAGGTGCAGAAGTTTGCTCTCCTTCTTCTTCTTCTTCAGAAGAACTGGCATGTGCTTTCCCTTTTTCCTCCTTGAAAATTGCTCTGAAAGAAGCATCATTGTAGTATACCAGCTCTTCGTATTCATCATCAGGATGCACTAAGTTGTATTTCTTTTCCAAAATGTATGTAACTAAGTGTCCTAATGAGATGTTCCTTTTTCTCTTCTGTTCTGCATGTCCAATTTCTGAAAGCCCATAAAGATGGTCTAGGATAAGTTGGGCTTCATCGATAGGCTTATGATCCATAAACAAAAAGGTCAAAATAGAAAGGAGTGGGGTAATATTGATCTTATCACTAGCTTTGGGAATGATTGAAGATCGAAGAATGTGCTGGATGATTCGAGCATTTCTGGTCATTCCTGAAACTCTAGCAAGATGATATGTTAGGCCATTTTCTCTAATCACCCTATTGACTTGATAACATTTGAATTTGTTTTCATTCATAAGGGTGTGGGCTCTATAGCCTTCAATTCTTAAGTTCAGAAAAGCACCTATGTCGTGCTTTGTGATTTCAACTTTTTGTTTGAAAACAAAAGAACTTATGCAGGAATGGTCTGAGTTGAAACTCATGTTGGCTAGGAAATATAGAAAAGTTTGTTTGTTGTAGAGGTGGACAAGAGAAAGAATGAATCCAAACTGGGTGGAAGCAAAAAGGTGCATTACCTTGAAATTTATCTCGCTTTGAATCAGAATGCTAGAAGGTGTAATTTTGGCATATGCAAAACGAGGAAATGATTCCTCATTTGCCTTTGAAAGGAAGTTTTCAGAGGCATTTCTGTGAGGTTTCTTAGCCAACACCTTTTGTCTTTTGCTTGAGGAGGCCATTGTCGATTTAAAGTCAAAAGAGATTGAAAGTGAAGTTTGGAGATGTGATTGTTGAGTTAAAATTCGTTCATATTTAAAGAAAACGATACGTTCGTCCTGGACGAAAATAGTTCGTCCTGGACGAAAATTATCGTTCGTTTGGACGAAAAATGTTCGTACAAACGATCCATTTCGTCCAAAATGAAACGGATTTTTGTAATCAACATAATTTACGATGCATCCTTTCGTACAGACTTTTGACTTGACCGATTGTACAGACGAAAAAATTTCGTACAGATGATCAAAAGTTAATTTGTTTTAATGTCAGTTGAAATCCGTCCCCTACAATAAAACGACGTCTTTTCGTCTGGACGAACAAAAAGATCGTACGGACGAACTTCACATTTAAAACTGCCTTATCCACTCAACCGCTACATTCAAACGTCCCGACATTTGAGAAAATAAATATTTCATCCTGGACGATCATTAGATCGTACAGACGAACTATATTAAAATTTGCTCTAAAAAACGTTTCATATCACGCAAACTGAATTTAACACACATCGTCCAGTACAAAAAATTTTGTCCCGGACGATTTCAACACATTTTTGGATTTTTGAATTTTTTATTGAAGAAAAATAAACAAAATATTCAAAACACAGAAAACAAAGGCAAAACCACAGACTCTAAAATAAAATCAATCAAAACACTCAAAAATCACAAAATTAAAAAAAAAAATCAAAGACAAATAAACTAAGAAAACATAAATATCAATGTTGCAAAAATATTTTTATTTAAGCACTCAAATCAATAACACCAAGCCTTGTTCTTAATGTACTGAAGGTATCAAAAGCTAAAGGTTTTGTAAAAATGTCTGCAAGTTGATTTTCAGTTGAAACATGTGTGAGTTCAATTTCTCCTTTGGATACATGATCCCTTATGAAATGATGCCTTATGTCAATGTGTTTGGTTCTAGAATGTTGAATAGGATTTTTGGAAATGCAAATAGCACTAGTATTGTCACAATAAATTGGAATTGTGCATATAATTAATCCTAAATCAATCAACTGTTGTTTTAACCAAAGTAATTGTGCCACACAACTTCCTAATGCAATGTATTATGCTTCTGCAGTAGATAGTGCCACTGAATTTTGTTTTCTACTAGATCATGAAACTAATGAATTTCCAATGAATTGACATGTTCCAGAAGTGCTTTTCCTATCCACTCTACAGCCTGCAAAGTCAGAATCTGAGTAACCAATAATTTCAAATGAAGAGCTAAACTTAGGATACCAAATCCCTAAGTTTTGAGTTCTTAGTAAATATCTTAAAATCCTTTTCATTGCTGTCAAATGTGATTCTTTTGGATCTGATTGAAATCTAGCACATAAGCAAACACTGAACATAATATCTGGTCGGCTAGCAGTCAAGTAAAGTAAAGATCCAATTATCCCTCTAAATTTCTTTTGATTAACAGATTTTCCCTTAAGGTCCTTATCCAACTGAACTGAGGAACTAATTGGTGTACTAACAGGTTTAGCATTGTCCATTTCATATTTTTTGAGGATATCCTTAATATATTTTGTTTGACTAAGAAATGTACCTTCCTCAAGTTACTTAATGCTAAATCCTAGAAAGTAATTTAAATCTCCCATTAGACTCATTTCAAATTCACTACTCTTTGTTTTAGAAAAATCATCACAAAGATTTTTATTTGAAGATCCAAAGATGATGTCATCCACATAAATTTGAATAATAAGTATATCATTTCCAAATTTTCTTAAAAAGAGAGTTGTATCCACACTTCCTTTTTCAAAAGATCTTTCAAGTAGGAAGGTGCTCAACCTCTCATACCAAGCTCTAGGTGTCTGTTTCAATCCATATAATACCTTTTTTAACTTGAAAACATGATTTGGGTATTTAGAATTTTCAAAACATGGTGGTTGTTCTACAAAAACATCTTCCTCAATTACCCCATTTAAAAAGGCACTCTTGACATCCTTTTGAAACAATTTAAAACCTTTAAAACAGGCAAAGGCTAGTAAAACCCTAATTGCTTCAAGTCTAGCTACAGGGGCAAAAGTCTCCTCAAAATCAATTACTTCAATTTGATTATACCCCTTAGCAACTAATCTAGCCTTATTTCTAATGACTACTCCTGAGTCATTCATTTTATTTTTGAACACCCACTTGGTTCCAATAACACTTTGATCTTTTGGCCTTGTAGTTAATTCCCAAACTTTATTTCTTACAAATTCATTTAACTCTTCTTGCATGGCCAATACCGAAAATTCATCAAAAAGTGCTTGATCAATGTTAGTGGGTTCAATAGTTGAAATAAATGCTGAATGATTGACTTTCTTGTTTAATCCATGCCTAGTTCTAACACCCTCACTTGGTTCACCTATAATCAATTCCTTTGGGTGGTTTTTAGAAAATCTCAAATCTCTAGGCAAACAGTTTTCTCTTTCCAAATTTTCTTCCACATTTTCTTCCAAATTTAATCTATCAATCTTTTGGGAGTTTTCTTCAATCTCTTCTTCAACAACATTTGGCTCTTCCAAATTTCCAGATTTATCAAATACAACATGTGTGGTTTCTTCAATGACTAAAGTTCTTTTGTTGAATACCCTATAAGATTTTCCAACACTTGAATATCCAACAAAAATTCCTTCATCTGATTTTGGATCAAATTTTTCAAAGACAGATTTTCCATTATTATGTATGAACACCTTGCAACCAAACACATGCAAATGAGACAAATTAGGTGTTCTACCTTTTAGTAACTCATAGGGTGTTTTATTCAAATTTGATCTCACATTCACCCTATTCAGAACATAACATGTAGTGCTAACCGCCTCAGCCCAAAAATATCTAGGAAGTGAGTATTCTGCCAACATTGCTCGGGCGGCTTCTATTAATGTTCTATTTTTCCTTTCAACTACCCCATTTTGTTGAGGGGTTCTAAGTGCAGAAAAATTGTGATCAATCTCTTTTTCTTTACAGAAATTTTTAAATCTTTCATTTTCAAATTCTCCTCCATGATCACTTTGTATAGAAATTATTTCACTCCCTAGTTTTCTTTGAATTCAAGTAGAAAAATTTCTGAATTTCTCAAATGATTCACTCTTATGAAAAAGAAATCTAACCCAAGTGAATCTTGAGAAATCATCCACTATAACAAATCCGTATACCTTCCCTCCTAGACTTATAGTTCCTACAGGTCCAAAAAGATCCATGTATAGAATTTCTAAAGGTTTACTGGTCCTAAGATCTTTATTTGACTTAAAAGAGGATTTCACTTGTTTTCCTAATTGACATACATCACAAAGGTGGTTCTTAGTAAAGTCTAGTTTTGGTATACCTCTCACTAAGTTCTTTTGGGTAATTCTTCTAAGGTTTTTCATACTAGAATGACAAAGTCTCCTATGCCAAAGCCATGATTCATCAGAAACAGTTTTCAAACAAAAAGCAGTAGGAGATTGAATACAATTTAAATCTAGCATGTAAACATTGTTTACCCTTTTTCCATTTAAAACATTTTTCCCATTTAGGCTTACTAAGCAGCTAGTAGGTAAAAATTTTACATTATAGCCCTTATCATATAACTGACTTATGCTTAACAAATTATGTTTTAAGCCTTCAACTAATAACACATTATCTATGAAAAAGTTTTTTAAATTTCCAATCATACTTGATCCAATCACTTTCTTTGTAGTATTATCTCCAAGTGTAACCTTGCCTCCACTCCTGGCTTTCAGCATCATGAATTGAGCAGTATCTCTAGTCATATGCTTTGAACATCCGCTGTCCAGGTACCAGATGCTCTCACGAGGTCTTGTGTGTGAGCACTCCTCTTCTTGATCTGATTGATCAACATTATCTGCCATCAAGCAAAGGTTGGTGACTTCTTCTTCTTTTTCAGTCTCAGATGAATCTGAAGCTGAGTCCGCCTAGAAAGCTCTTTGAAACTTCTTCTTGCCCTTCTTTACCATTGGTTTTTCCTCTACCTTCTCCTTGCTAGGAGTGGCTTTGAGTTTTGGGCAATCAGTCTTGATATGACCTGGTTTCCTGCATTCATACCAAATCACTTCATTAGAAACCTTACCATTTCTGTTATACTTACCTCTATTCCATTGTTGGCGTCTCTTCTGTTTCCTCTTTAAAAAGCTTCTAAATTTTCTAGTCATCAATGCAATATCGTCTTCATCCTCAGGTTATGAGTGTTCACTCTCTAACTCTTCCACCTTTAGTGCAATATTCTTGTCCTTTCGTGGTTCACCTGCATCAATCTTTCTTTGACTTACTCCTTGCTCATAAGCAATGAGTGAACCAAGAAGATTGTCAATATAATAAATGTTTAGATCTTTAGACTCTGTATTTGCAGTAATTTTAGCATCATAAGAAGTAGGTAAACAACAAAGAATCTTATTGACCATTTCAGCATTAGTTAATTTACCAAGTGCATGCAAAGAAGTGATAATTTGTGTGAATCTTGTGTACATGTCTGAAATAGATTCTTTTGGTTTCATGCGAAATAATTCATAGTCATGTAACAAGATATTGAGTCTTGATTGCTTAACCTCATTTGTCCCTTCATAAGTTATACAAAGTCTATCCCATATGTCCTTTCCGCTTTTGCAAGTGGAAACCTGCATGTAGTCTTCATATTTTAAAGCACAAAAGAAACTATTTAAACATTTGGCATTTAATTGTGCTAAGTCATATTCTTCTATAGTCCAATCTGCATAAGGTGTTTCTACCCTAACTCCATCAACTAATCTAGTTGGTTTTGTGTAACCTTCCTGGACTAGCATCCACATGCGATAATTAAGTGACTGTAAGAAAGTAGACATGTGTGTTTTCCAAAAATCAAAAAGAATATTGTCAAACAGAGGAGGTCTAGTGATAGAGTAACCCTCAGGTGTGTTTCAGTTTCCAAATGTAGCCATCTATGTTAATCAAAAAGTAGTTCAAACTTATGATTTTGAAACGATGCTCTGATACCACTTGTTGAGTCTAGTAATTAGGTTGTTAAGCCTAAGTTAATGTCCCAAAGGCTACCAAGAGGGGGGGTGAATTGGTAGTTTAAAAATTTTAAGCCCTCTTTTAAAATTATGTTGAACCGAAATAAAAATTGTTTCTTTTAAGTTTTGTAGAAAAAGTTTTTCAACCACAGAGTTTTTAAGACTTAAAAAATAAAATGCGGAAACGTAAAAACTGTAAAGTAAATGACACCAAATTTATAGTGGTTCGGTCTATAACCAGACCTACATCCACTCCCCGGAGGCACCCTCCGAGTATTGCACTAATACCACAAACTGACTCTCCTTTTGCACCCACAGTAAGGCGGAGAAGCCTTTTCAACACACTCTTTTCACCACTACCCAAAGCGGCAGAGAACCGTCATCCTTTTACACAATCCTCAGTGTTGGCAGAGAATCGTCCGTCCTTTCACACTCTCCTAGTGTGGGCAGAGAACCCTTCCGTCCTTTCACACTCTTCTAGTGTGGGCAGAGAACCCTACAGCTGTTCACACTCTCCAAGTGTAGGAAGCGATCCTTTCGGCTATTCACACTCTCCAAGTGTCGGCAGCGAACCGGATCTCCTTGACAGATCTTCTCATTAGAAATCTAGAAGGAAGAAAGAAAGAGTGAAGTAATCCTAATTCACAAGTAGTGATTCTTACCTTTGAACTCCAAGTGAAGCCTTCACGCTCCTGTGGTAGGAATCCTCCTTTGAATGCACTCTCACACTCTCTCCTTAGCTATTCTCTCAAGAGGCACAAATATCAAATGAAAAAGAGATAGGGTGGCAGTCTAATTTGGACTATTTATTCAAAAGACAAGAAAAACCGTCCAAAAACTGCAAGTTTTCAATTCTGTACGCAGTGGATCGTCCCGTATGATCGTGGATCGTCCTGGAAGATTTTACTTAAACGCTTTGAAACGACCCTATTTGTATATGTGTACGAAATGTCTTCATACAAACTGATCATCCCGTACGAACTAAGTTCGTCCAGTACGAATGGTTATTACTAGGTCGGTCTAGAAAACTGCTAAAAACCATTATAAGTCGGTTAATCATCTGGACGAAAATTGGTTCGTCTGGATGAAATTTTTACAGAGACCAGATCGTCCTGGACGATAATTAATTTTGTCTGGATGAAATTTTTACAGAGAGCAGATCGTTTTCTGATGATAATTAATTTTGTCTGGATGAAAATTTTACAAAGACCAGATCGTCTTGGACGATAATTAATTTCGTCCCAGACGAATAGGACTTAGAAAATTTTTCAAGCCAGTTCCTATTCGTTCTATGTGCTCAATAGAAGATAACTGTCTGATCGTCCCGTACGATCTGATATCGTCCCGTACGATCAGTATAACTTATATATGATTTCCTTATGTGTGTGTGTATGTTTTTTTTCACTCAATTATAATCACTCCCTTTCAAATTTAATTCAAAGAAAAATACAAGCTTCAAATTCATAAAGTATCTCATATTGAATTTGATTTGAAGTTTTCGTAGCCTGTAGTCTGATTTTCCTGAAATGTTAGTACACACAAGAGCAAATACAAATCTTCTAAAATTATTAGGAGATAACTACACATTTGAATAATAATGTTTGGAATCATCAAAACTATACAAGTTGCAAAAATGTAAAGCATGCAAATAGCAACTATTTTAACATCCTCCGAGTATTGCACTTAACTCAGTGACTCTCCTTTTACTCCCACAGCAAGGAAGAGAAGCATGTACAAACCTCCTTTTCACCAACCCCAGTAAGGCAGAGAACCCAACTCCCTTTTCTTCCTCCAGAAGCATGTAGAGAACCCAACTCCTTTTGCTTTCTCCTGAAGCAGGCTTGAAATCTCGATCAAATGCTGAAGTAGACCTCTCTAGAACCCTCAAGGAACTAGGGACAACGACCAGAGAAGATGACGACGGATCCTTGATTGGACTAACCTTTATGAAACCCCTCATAAACTCCCCCTCGAAAGATCCTCTCTCTCTCCCTCGCTCTCCCTCTCATCTTGGCTCTCTGAGGTTATAACAATAGTAAAAGATATTCTCTTGGATAGAATAATAGGTCTTATATAGAAGAGCTTCGAAATAACTCTTAATTACAACAAACTAACTTTATCATCCAGGATGATCTGTACGATCAGTACAAATTTAGCTCAATCAGCTAGGATGATTTGGGACAATGAGAAGGTTTTTATTCATATCATCATGTATGATTAGTATAAGTCATTGAATATCATTCAGAACATCACCTTGAATGGATGTCTGGACAATATAAAAATAACCTGATCATCTAGGTCGATCTCATGATCGTCCTGAATGATTAGTTCAATTTAGTATATATCATCTAGAGCATCGCCCTGAATATTAGCAAGCAAATATTTGATCGTCCTGGCACAGCTAAGGTTTTTGAATTGATCGTCACAGCTGATGCTGTGATCATCCTAGATGATATGATAGAGCAATAAAAACCTTAATTACTTTCCTTAATTACTAGATTAATTTAGGCATAATTATATTACATCGTCCAAGATGATGTCCTGGATGATGTCCAAAAATAAAAGCTACCTAAATAGATTTAGTGGCTGATTCTTTCTGATTTGAGCCTATTGTCCCAGCCAATACAAATATTATCCAAGACGATGTGCTTAATAATGGGTGCCTTAACTACGATGTCATAATTAGGGTTTTTCTTTTTAACTAATCATCCTGGCTAATTTTTTGGATCATCTCGGTAGATGTGAGAAAAAACAAAAAAACTCTAAAATAGTAAAAAAATTTACCCAAGTGTGTGTGTGCAAGGTTACTTAGCATCAGGACGCACAATGTTACAATGGACTCAAGAAAAGGTAAAAGATTTAATTTTCTTACATTATAAACTAACTCAGTCCTAATCTACCCAATCTTGAGCTGGTTCAACTTGTAGTTTGATCTTGTGGACCTAAAATGTTATTAGGCAAGACAGTCATAGAGAAATAAAAGTGTTTGCTATCATCAAAATTATATTTCCTAAAATCAAATTCGCAATAAAAGTTTCATATATTTTTGTTAAATATACGGGCCCTAAATATCAATGGGAATGAACATTATTTCAATTTGATGGATCTAGTTATAAACTTATAATATGAATGAAATATGGTCTTGATTGTCAGCATGTGAGTTATAAATTTTATGGTGAATTCCTGACGTAACTATGCTATCCATCACCATCTAACAATGATTTGTAGAATTATTTCATTAATGACTATACTTGGCAAGTTAGATTTAGTTTTGGACGTAAATAAGCTATTATTCAGCTCCTAAATCCATTTAAAAGGGCAAGAGAAAATTAAGTATGATTGTACTTTAGTCATAACAAATCTCATCATATTTTTGAGTAAATCATTCTTCTTAAAAATTAATTTACATTATACCAATGAATCCACTTCTTCATAGAAGTTATTAGTTATATAGAAATAAAAATATCCTACCAACATAGAGGTTTACATCTCCGAGATGTGCTATGCTAGGGTTTCCTTCTCGCAAGGCATTCCCTATTTTGTCACCATGTTCATGGCCTCCGACATCTCTTCTCGCCTCATGGAAGTTTCTTGCCCGGATTCTTTGTGTCTTCCATGATTTTTAGGTTCTTTTTTTGTTGCTTTGTCATCGTTTGGTCGATGGAGGGCAAATGAATTAAAGATCTCAGTTTTTGAGCAGGAAATACCTCTTCTAGTTCTTTTCGTGATGATTAATGTGGTAGTTCTTCTTCTTCTCTTTTCCCGGATCTCAAAATCTATTCACATTGTGGGTTGCCCTCATTATGGATTTTGGAAGAGGAAGATTTAGCACTCGTGGCTCCTTTCGAAGTCGCTTTAGTGGGAAAATTTCCTTCTCATAGATATACGCTTGAGGATATTCACAAATTCTATTTTATTCTTAAACTTAATGGCGAATCCTCAGCTACTTTCTAAATCTAAAGCATGTTTTGATCAAACTTGTGAATGACTTTAACTACTATCATGTGTTTTCTTACTGTTCATAATTTGTGAAAAATTGGTTCATGAAGGTTTTCACATGGACTCCTACCTTTGATATTGAAATTGAATAACCCATTATTCCTATATGAGTTTCTTTTCCCAACCTTAGATCAAATATTTTTTCTCCAAGGATTCTTCATGGGCTTGGTTCTATATATGTTTGGATTCCCTATTAAAATTGATCATACTACTTCTATTGGCTGTAGGCCTTCAGTTGTGCATGTCCTCATGGAATTGGATGCTATCAAAAAATTTCTTGATAAGGTTTGGGTTGGTCCTGATAGCTTGTGTTATATTCAGTCTGTAGTTATGGAGGCCTTTCCCTCGTATTGCTCTCATTGTAAGTCTTTGGGGCACTCAAAACTTGAATGTCATATACTTCATCCACATTTTTCTAAAGCCCCATGTTTCTTATATTTGGGTGATATTAATCCTATAGTTCCAGAGTAGGTCAATAATTATAATATTTTACCTATGAATGATATTGTTGTTCATGACGATGCTAATAGTAGTCAGCCTGCATATGAGGTGGGGCATTTGGTGGTGCCTGATATGAGTATTTGTTGATGTCCCTGAGGCTAGTTTGGACCCTCCTTCTACTGATCTAAAGGGGGAAATTATGCATGCAGGTTACTCACTAGTTGTTTCCCTTACTATTGTTAAAAAATCTGCTATTGGTATTTTTATGGTGATAATCTAGTGGAAGAGTTAGAGGGTCTGTGTGAAGTTAATAAGGTGGTGGATTTTGGATTATCTGACTTGTGTATTACAGTTGAAAGTTCTCCTGTAGCTATTATGAATAATCCAATGGGGGCGCTTTCGCTTGCTCACTTTATTGATGTGTCAGTTTCTCTAATTTCTAATGATGAGTTGAAAGCTCATTTGGCTAGAAAGTTGATAGATTTTTCTGTTGATCGTTCTTATTGGTTGGATGCTTCATCTAATAGTATGGAAGAGACAGGGTCCATTTAAGCTAATCCGACTGATAAGTTGCATGAATTATATAGTTTGCAAGTAATCTATATTATGGACAAAGTTTGTTTCTTGGGTGGGAGTAAGCGTTGTTGAAGTAAATCCAAATAATTCTTTAGGGCTTTACTTCTGTCTGGGTGATGTCATTCATATATGTTTGGTGATTTTGGATTTCTTTTCTTGGTTACCTCACTTTGATGTTAGGGTTTTGGAAGGCTATCATTGGTTTGGATGGTGGTGCTGGGGTTTCTAACCTGAGCAATGATGAGGCAATGCTGCTCTCCAACTGGTCGGCTTGGCTTGGTGGCAACCATTGGATGGCCTTTGTTTGGCATGTAGTTATGTTTGTCCATTCAGGGCTTCTTTTTTGTGGCCTGATGCTTGCTTCTTCGTATGGATGGTCCATGCCTACCATCTAGGTGGTTGTAGAATGTTCTCCATTAACTGAGCTCGGCTTCTCTGAGTTTTTCATTATGGCCATATGTTTCTATGTGGCTATACTTTCTTATCTGTATTGCTATGTCCTCTTTTGGTTATGGTTGTACCTTTCCATTTTTATTGGAATAAATTCTTCTTTTAGTTCAAAAAGAAAAAAAAGAAAAAGAAATATCCAATTTATATTAACTATTACATATATGTAATTTTTTTTATTAATAATGAAAACAATTTAAGAAATGATATGCTATATGCTTCTTATAATGAGGATGTAGATCAATGCAGTGACATTATATACACAGCAAAAGGAAAGAAAAAAAAAACATAAGAAGAACAAGTTGGGAGCCAGAAGCACCAGACAAGTGCATATCCACCTGAAAAGGTGCCACATGAACGATCCAAACATGCAGGAAGAATAACAATGGAAGCTGCAAAAGAAGAAAAAGGAAAAAACTAAAACCCACCAAGCTTACAATCAGAGTCAACAATAAAAATCCCAAGCCTTGAAGGATTTGGGGGTGACATGGTGTGGTTGCAGGTTAGGGAATGATATCCAAATGGGGATAGCTAAAGAATTAACATCAATATCAACTAAGATAAACCATTTGGTTAATTTCATGTACCAGTTATAAGTAAAGTAATATCTATGGTAAATAAATCTTTTATACTTAAGATCATACAAAACTTATTCAAGGCATGTGAATGATCCACAAAGTAATTGAAAACTCACTATTTATCTTGAGATTTTTAAAAAACTTTTGAATAGATTCGAGACTAAGTCAACAAGAAGGAAAATAACAAACTAATGCAAATTAAGAAGGAGCCTCAAGCACAAAATCTCCTCCTCAAAGATCCATAGTGAAGGAAATTCATGAAAGGCATTAGATTTTAGGTAGGGAAAATGCATAGAAGGGGGTGATATAGATAAAGCTTCAAGGAAAGGGCAAGATTTGATTGACCCATCTTAAAAACTAGGGTTGACCAGCCAATTCATCACCATCTTGCCAAGCAGAGGTGAACGAATAAAAAAAAATAAAAAAAATCACAACCAACACAAAGGAACAGGACGAAAATGAGGGAACTTCCCAGAAATCTTCACTAACAACAATAACTGTCGCCAGCACTGCCAGGAGAGGGCTAGGGAAAACCCTAGTAAAGCAAGGAGTGAGAGAAGATAGAGAGGATGATATTATATCTTCATGTGGTGTTTGATCTGCTAGATTTTATTAAAAATGCATTTTAGTTATATTTAGGGATGCACATAAATTTTCTTATGTATCTATCACTTTGTTAGAGATAAAATTACGTGCAAAATGATTCTTATTTAGGTTGCATTCATGCCTTATAGAGGGTGACATATATTGTTAAATTGTTATGTTAAATGGAAACTATTTAAACCTATTCATAAATTAAACCATTACTTATAATTATATTATTTAAGGATTAATAGTAAAGTTATATTCCCTGATTGTAATAAAAGAATCCAATGTAATGGATATGAAATGTAGTTGAAAGTGAGCAAATGCCTTTATATATTTTCAACAATTTATATTTTTTTTATTTGTTAGATCATGTTATATATAAAAATCCAAGGTTAGATGTCTTTGATTTGTAAAAAATTATTACTAAGAAAAAAATCACTAGCAAATAAAATTGTTAAAAAAGTTGAATATTTTGTTCATATGGCATGTCAACTACCTTCATTTTTATGAGATGAGAAGTTTTTGGTGCCCTTGCTCAAAATATAAAAATCAAGCATATGTTACACCTGAAGTTAAACTTGATTTATATTGTAGAGAATTTGTGCTAGGGTATTTATTTTGGACCTCATTAAGAGTATAAGCCACATTTTGAATCTTATTTTAATCTTTTCACAACTTCATGAATAATAGAGAATGATCGGAATAATGATATTATTTTCTTAGAATCGTGGTCTATCTTTTATTGTATTAGATTGCTTGGATTCTTTAGTTAAAAATCAATATGTTATATGACTCATTTGGATTTTATTTGAATTTACAATGAATTTCCAAACATTATCTGATTTAAATATAAGTTGCTGCTAGCCGTTTTTGTCCTGTTTTGGGTGTATATGAAGACTTTTTGACTTTCCCATGTGTCTAGCCATTTTGTAGCCAATTAAATCTCATATATATTTAATATAATTAAATTCTTGTTCAAGTATAATAATATTAGTTGATAAATTAATATTAGAATAATAATTTTACTTAAATTTGGCTTTACTTACCCTTTCTCTTTATATACCTTTCATCTTCTTCATGTAAGGGCTGCTCAAAGGAAAATCTTAAGCAATTCTTCCATTCTACCTTTCATCTTTACATGCTAAATCTTGAGAGGAGAAACCTTAATTTTTATTCCAAGAACTCTTTTCATTTGTGAGATCGAATTCTTGGTTGGAAAGCTTAACCACACAAAACCGAGTAACATCTCTTAGAGATCTTGAGTTTTCTTTCCTTCACTAAATCTTTACTTGCTATTCTTTTAGCTTTCACCATATATTTCTTTCTAGAAAATATTTATTTTATGGTATAATACTTGTTGGAAATTTTATATTAAAGTTTTCTATATTACATCTTTTAAATCCATAATGTTTAGCAAAACAAGTATTTTTATTTTCTTTAAGGTGGCATATATTTACATCTATAACCTAATTCATTTTTTTGATTTGAAGTATTAAAGTTTAAACCAGCAAAAATATATTTTTATTTAAATTATTTTTTTTATTTTAAACAAAATATAAATATATCTTAAAATGAGAAAAATTTAATATTTCATTTGTAATTAGTGAGGTGATTAAAATTAATTTGTAAGATCATTACAAATATTGTGGAAATTTTATTACAAGATAATTTGAGCATGTATTATTTTCTTCAAATTCTATTTTTCATTTTCTTGATCTAAGCCATTTGGCTTAGTGAAGTTTTAATTATAATTAGATTAGGTTGTACTCACCCGTGTAGGAGAATACTTAGGTTGTAAAGAACTTCTTTGGTTTAAATAAGTGAGGTTTGCAAAGAAAACCTGAGATTAGTGAATTCTAGCCTGAGAGTTGGCCAGCGTTGATGTAGGTTGAATTGGAATCTAGGCCGAATCACGTAAAAATATTGTGCTTCTTATTTTCATTTCTTGCATCTAATTTTCTTTGTGTTTTTCATAAAAATTGTGTGATTTATTATTAGTTTCAAATTAGCTTTAAAATCATTTCAATTTCCTTCTTTTAATAAAAATTTTAAAAACCCCAATTCACCCCCCCCCTCTTGGGGTGCCATAGTCATCCAACAAAATTTCCTCAAGGGATTAGACTAGGACCTTGCCCCGCCTGAAGAGATGCAAAGGGATATTTTAAGAACCTTTTATATAAGTGTAACTTTGTCTTTTATGATTCATTTGGGATTACTTTTTCATTGTTTTTAAAAACAATGTAATTAAAAAGTCTTCCCAAATGAAGCCTTAGTAAAGTAACCATTAATAACTACTTAAAAATTGGTCATTACTTCATTTATTAACCAATGATCTATTTAAATTCAATTTAAAATCACTCCTTGTACTCTCTCCATAAATTGAATTTTTGAAAGTTTGAATTTTAAAATTTGATAAAAAATAAAAAATGCACATATAAACCTCTTATACCAATCATAACACTTAAGAAATTTAAATTCCGATTAAAAGCCATCAATCTAATTGTTATCAAATTTCCTTTTTTGCCTATAGTTTTCTTTTATGTTGGGCTCTAGAGAAATGATATATTTGAAAACTTTTCATTGCACCAATTTTCCCAGGTGCTCTGCTAGGGTATTTTCCCTATCACCGTCTACGATCTCCATGGCTCCCATGATTTCCATCTTCTGATTTAATTTTCATCTTCTCGTTCTCCTTCTATGGGTTATATTAATTCAATTGTGCCACCTCTGGTCATCAATCGACTAGAATGTTGGCAAATTGATTGACTGATCCTGGCTTTCTTTCTGGCAAAAGAACGGTCATTCCTTTTTGGATGCCTTGTTTGGTGCCTCACTATTGAGATTTTCTAGACCTTAAAACTTAAACATATCCAAGGTATCTGTCATTATGGATCTCTGAGGCTGAAATCTTTGCTCTTATGAAGCCTTTCAAGTTTGCATTGGTATGCAAATTTCACTCTCACAAATCAAACCATGTGTCATTTCTTAAGTTCTTAATTAACCTCAAATTGATCGATGAATGTCTGTTACAATCTTGGATCTCAGGCATGTTCTTATAAAACTGATGTATAATTTGGATAATAATATCATTTTTTCTCATCGTTCCTATTTATTTTTCAATCTATTATATGAAATTAGTTAAGTGATATCCTTTTTTGGATTTAATTTTCAAATCTTTGATCATTCCTATTTGGTTCTAATTTTCTAATCTTAGGTCACATATATTTTCCTAATGCATTCTCCTTGGTCTAGGTTCAATTTTTAGTTGCCCTTTGAATATCGATAATGCCAATGTCGTTGGTTCATGGCCATATGTTGCTAGGGTGCTTGTTGAATTGAATATCTCAAAAAATTATCCTGAGGATGTTTGGATAGGACTGGATACTTTAGGTTATGATCAACTAATTGTTATGGAGGAAATTCCTCCATTTTGTGGTCACTATAAGTCTTTGGGGCATAATAAATCTAATTGTCATGTTCTTCATCCTCATTTAGATAGGGTCTCTTAGAAAGTTAATTTAGGAAGGAATGACACTACTGTTCAACCATCCACTACGAATAATAATGCTTTGCTACATCTTATTACTGATGCTAGTCTAACTATAGATAATTTGGATTATGAGCCTCTACATTATGTTGTGCCTATTGTTTTGGCCATCCCTAACCCTTCTCCTAGTAAGGATGACGGTGTTTATGATGTTGTGAATACTGATATTATCAGTAATGAGTTGGTTGGCAATGATGTGCTTGTTCGCATGGTTAACTTGACTCACTCTCATTGTGGTTCCCTTATATGGAAAGGGGATTATTCTGGTTTGCATCGTAGCCCAATTTTATATCTTAATTCTGGTCAACAACTTGTCGTTCCCCCTAATGAAGTTGTGGATGATTTTAAGGATAATGCTCCTTGTGTGGATAATTTACGTGTGGATAATATGGTTTGTTGTAGTCCTAATAGGGTTGATTTAAATGGCTCCTCTAATGATCTGGAAATGGTGACGCCTATCACCAATGTGGACGCTCTAGAGGATGTTTTTGATGTGCCTATCTCTATTAATTTGAAGGATGATCTGAATGCTCATTTAGTTTTAAATTTGAAGGATAATGTTGTGGATCATTCAGAATGGCTGGATGATTGTTCCCATTTGGCTGGCCGTGGTGATGGGGAGGATATGGTTGAGCCAATTGATGATTTTTATTGTTTGAAGTTGATTCATATCAATGATTATACTCTCAAGCTTGGTGGTGGAAAATGTAGTAGAAAATAAAAATAAAAAGAAAGCAAAAAGGAAGTAATAATTTGGTTGGCTTGTGTCCTTTTGTTGAATCCTGCGTGTTCATGTTCTGTGTGGCTTATCTGCTTCGGTTTAGCTCTCTAAGCTCTAGAGTTTTCTTTATTGCTCTGTTGGTTGTGCCTGATTGGTTTCTTGTTATGGATGGTTTATTGTGGCGTTAGGCCCTTTCCTAAGCTATTATTGAGTTAAATGTAGTGGCTTTGGGTTATTGGTTTTGATTTTTATCTTTTTTCCTTCGCTATCATGGGTTAGTCCCTTTACTCCTGTAGGTCTGTTGCTGGAAAGGGTCCTTAGGTTTATATTCAAATGTTGTAATTTTTAGCGAGTTTTAGAGTCATTAAGGACTTGTAATATTGATTTTTAATTAACACGTAGGCCTCTTCATCGGGGTTTTATCACCAAATAAAATGTTGAGCTCTAGAGATTGTTCCACTTCTTTGTTATAAATAAAATATCAATTTTGGTTCACAAATAAATAAAATATTCTTCTCAAATGAAATTTCAAAAAAATAGTCTTCCATCTTATTTTGTAACATTATCTTGATAATCTTTATTACCGAAATCACT
Source organism: Dendrobium huoshanense (assembly GCA_016618105.1). Taxonomy (NCBI): domain Eukaryota; kingdom Viridiplantae; phylum Streptophyta; class Magnoliopsida; order Asparagales; family Orchidaceae; genus Dendrobium; species Dendrobium huoshanense. The sequence continues at coordinate 52,610,023 of CM028342.1, read as the reverse complement.
TATTATAGTTTAAATAGGTAGATTTAAGACCAAGTGAATTAAATATCATTAAGAGGATATTTAACTCTTTTTCTCTTCTCTACCAATATTTTATAAATTTAAAGTATAAATAAATTATAAAAAGATTAATTTTGATCAGCTTCAACATTAAAATGCTTCAATCAAACTTTAAAATATTTCTTATTTTAAGAAAATAGTAGGAGAGTGTTGTCCGAAATAAAATCTTAAAGTTTAAACATCATTCAATCACCAAAAAAGGAGAAAAAAAAGCACTTGAAAAGTCAATTAACAATAATTGAAAGAAAACACATAATATTAAATAGGTAATTAGATGCTGCCATGAGAGAAGAAAATTACAATATTTGCTTACCCTTAACAGAGTAACACCAATATTAATTTATATCATCAATGAATTATTTTGATCGGGCACGAATATCGAGTCAAAAAAATAAGTTATAAGATTCAAAAATTAAGTCTGGGATCTTTTGAACTTTGATTTCAACAAACTTATAGTAAAACCAAACATTTTGAAAATACAAACCCAATGACACCAAATTCAACTCAATTTGCGCCCAAACTATCCAAATCAAAGACCAGAATCGCATTTAGAAGGTTCAATCCATAATTTTGAATACCAAAAAGTTTTCAAATATGCCATGCTTATAATTTGGGGCCATATGTGGGAACTCTATCCCATGATTCTAAGTGTTGCTTTGATGGACAACAGGTGTAACAATCATAACTTGAGAACTTCTCACTCCAACACCCACCAACCTAGAAATTAGTCTATGAATCATGGACACCCAATATCTACTTCTTTTTATCCTATGGGGAAAAACACTACTCTAGAAGGAGATTTAGGACCTTCTATAAAGAAGCGAATTTGAAAGATGGATGAATCTCAAAATGAGATCCTTCAACTCCTACGAGAGACTCGTCAATTGGCACTAGCACAACAGGAGAAAGTTCTTCTCCCTTAAGATCCACCATTGGCCAAAGACATTCAACTCAAACATTGTAAAGAAAAAATTCCTCTTCCTTCACCAAGGAGACATCTGCAATCACATCAAGATAACAAACTCACTAACACAATAAGTTCTACCCATCCTTCGTACATAAGTCAGCAACCTCAAAAGACTTAGCCCGACCTTACGTTGTTGAGCTCTCTCGTAATGCCCTACATAATGAATTGCAAAGATTGGTCTGGGAAGAATTCCCTGTAGGAGGTGTAAGGATAACTCTTCATCAGTTGGACTTCTAGGAGTCATCGTCCCTAATTGAAGTCATTCTTCAGCACCCCATTATGACAGGATTCAAACTATCGAGCATCAATTTCTATGATGGGACATCCTACCTGTACAAGTATATCGATCATTATAGTATTATTATGCATATCCAGTGAGCCTCAGAAGAACTCTTCTACCAAGTTTTTCCTGCTACCCTTAAAGGATAAGCTCAAACATGGTTTTACTCACTTCCAGTCAAAGTGATCCCTATATTTGTCAAATTGGCTAAAGTATTTGTTGAATAGTTCATTGCCAATTGAATAATTGCTAAAGATTCTTCTCACTCTTCGGGATTCACCAAAATGAATTATTAAGAGTATTTTCAGTAATTTTTTACCGAGGCTCAATAAACTTTAGGAGTAGATCCTGAATTATTAAGAGTAATTCTTATAGGCATCCATCCTAGCTCCTTTTATTCAGCACTCATTCAAGACATAATTCATTCATATGCTAACCTGATTCATCATGTAGAGGCACAAATATTTACAGATGAAGCCATAAATGCTCATAAAAGTAGTATGAGGAAATAAATGGAAAGTACAAAAGTGTACCTAGGATGGATAATTCTTTATCACAACAAAAGAATAAGAAAAGAATAATCTACCTCCTAAGCATCCATTGCCACGACGTGAACCTCGACAAGATAAGGAGTATACCCCACTCAACACATATCGAGCAAATTTATTGATGTACATTCGAGATCAAGAAACTATGAAATGGTTTATCTTTTAAAGCTGAACACATGAAATCAAGATCAATACTATCATTTTCATCGTTGTCGTGGCCACGCTACCGAAGCTTGTAAATAGTTCAAGGAGGAAATTGAAAGACTTATACACTAAGATTTTCTTTTATGGTTTATTTGAGATCCACCTACCCGAGAAGATGCTCATCCCACTAGGAGGAAAAATCAATAATAGTAGTGACAACAGCCAAATAATCATTAAATAGTTGGTGAGATTAAAACCATCATAGGAGGACCCTTATTATCTAATCAAGTCTTTTTGACTGTAGATGAAAATCGGACACCAAAAAATACTTATATTGATCACTCTATCACTTTTGATGATTCTAATTTGGAGGGACTAAAAACCTCTCATCAAGATCCGCTTGTAATAAATACGGGGATATGTGACCTGTGTTACAACTTCAAAAGTATTCTTGTGGATAATGAAAGCTTTGTGGATGTCCTGTTCTACTCTACTTTTCTTAATATGGGTCTCATAAGAGAAAAGTTTTAGGCTACTGCAGGTCCAATGTATGGGTTTGATAATCGACCTGTATGAGTAGAAGGGACAATAAGTTTTACAATTGTACTTGGAGAATTTTTTTGATAGATTGCACACTCCATCTAGTTTATTGTTTTAAAGTCAGAATTGACTTATAATGTAATCTTTGAAAGGTCACTCCAGCCAATCTTTGGAATTATTTCTTCTACTCCTCATTTTAAGATGAAGGTTGTTACCCCAGTAGGAGTAAGTGTAGTATACAAAGATCAACAAATATCATAAACCTGTTATCTTCGACAGATTTAACTACATCTTATAGTTACCTTGAGCATCGAGGACATTAATCTCTGAAGCAAGGGTATCCCTCAGAGGGCTTCTACTGTAGAAGACTCCACTACTATATAGATATTAGAAGAACACCCTATAATGATTATGCATATTGGATCTCTTCTCCCAAACAAAGAAAGGAAAAAATATATAGATTTCCTACATATAAATCAATATGTTTTTCCATGGAGTCCAGCCGATATGCACAGCATCAACCCTGAAGTGATCGTATACTCCCTTAAAATTAACCAGAAGTATACATCGATCATCTAGAAGAAATAGAAATTTGTATCTGTTCACCAACAAGCAATCCAGAAGGAAGTTGATAAGCTTTTGGAGGCGGGATTCTTACGAGAAGTGTATTATCCCACTTGGCTAGCGAATGTCGTCATGGTTCAGAAGGCCAGTTAAGCTTAGAGAATGTGCGTGGATTATACAGATATCAATAAAGCTTGTCCAAAGGATAGTTTTCCACTTTATCGTATTGAATAATTAGTTGATACCACCTTTAGACATTAAATACTGAGTTTTATGTGTTGAGTCTAGTGATTAGGTTGTTAAGCCTAAGTAAATGTCCCAAGGCTACCAAGAGGGGGGTGAATTGGTAGTTTTAAAAATTTTAAACCCTCTTAAAATTAAAGTTGAACCGAAATGAAATTGTCTTTTAAAGTTTGTAGAAAAATGTTTTTCAACCACAGAGTTGTTAAAACAGAAATTTAAAATGCGGAAACGTAAAAGCAATAAAGTAAATGACACCAGATTTATAGTGGTTCGGTCTATAACCAGACCTACATCCACTCCTCAGAGGCACCCTCTGAGTATTGCACTAATACCACAAAGTGACTCTCCTTTAGCACCCACAGCAAGGCGGAGAAGCCTGTACAAAACCCTCTTTTCACCACTCCCCGGTGCGGCAGAGAACCGTCGTCCTTTTACACAATCCACAGTGCTGGCAGAGAACCGTCGTCCTTTTACACTCTCCTAGTGTGGGCAGAGAACCCTACAGCTGTTCACACTCTCCAAGTGTAGGCAGAGAACCTTCTTCCTTTTACACTCTCCTAGTGTAGGCAGAGAACCCACGGCTGTTCACACTCTCCAAGTGTCGGCAGAGAACCGGACCTTCTTGAATTATCTTCTCACAAGAACCTAAAAGAAAGAAAGAAAAGAGTGAAGGAATCTAATTTCACAAGTAGAGATTCTTACCTTAGCAATCCAAGTGAAGCCTTCTTGCTCCAATGGTAGGAATCCTCCTTTGAATGCTCTCTTCCACTCTCCCCTTGACTATTCTCTCAATAGGCACGAAGAACAAATGACAAAAAGATTGGGTGGCAGTCTAATTTGAAGTATTTATACAAAAGACAAGAAAAACCGCCCAAAAACTGCAAGTTTTCAATTCTGTACGCAGTGGATCGTCCGGTACGATCGTGGATCGTCCTGGACGATTTTACTTAAACGATCTGAAACGACCCAATTTGTATATGTGTACGAAATGACTTCGTACAGCTGATCGTCCTGTACGAACTAGGTTCGTCCAGTACGAACGGTTATTACAAGGTCGGTTCTAGAAACTGCTGAAAACTGTCCTAAGTCGGTTTATCGTTTGGACGAAAATTTGATCGTTTGGACGAAAATTTTCCAGAGAGCTGATCGTCCTGGACGATGATTTATTTCGTCTGGACGAAAATTTTCCAGAGCGCCCATCGCCGGGGACGATAATATGGTTTCGTCTGGACGAAAATTTTCCAGAGAGCTGTTCGTCCGGTACGAAATTTATTTTCGTCTGTACGAAAATTTTCCAGAGCGCCCATCGCCGGGGACGATATAAAAATTCGTCCTGGACGAATAGGACTTAGAAAAATTTTTCGAAGCAAGTTCCTATTCGTTCCAAATGCTCTATAGGAGATAACTGACAGATCGTCCAGTACGATATATATCGTCCTGTACGATCAGTATAGAATTTCAAGATCTCCTTAGTTTGTGTGTGTGATTTTATTCACTCAATTACAATCACTCCCTTTCAAAATTAATTCAAAGAAAAGACACTTCAAATAAACAAAATTTCTCATGTTGAATTTGATTTGAAGTTTTCGTAGTCTGGAGTCTGATTTTCCTGAAATGTTAGTACACACAAGAGCAAGTGCAAATCTTCTAAATTGTTAGGAGATAATTATACATCTGAACAATAATGTTTGGAATCATCAAAACTACATAAGTTGCACAAATATAAATCATTCAAATAGCAACTATTCAAACAATCTCCCCCTTTTTGATGATGGCAAAACAATTATTATTAGTATGGTTTCAAGTTAAAACACAATCTCTTATCTCCTAAACTCTCCCTGAATTTATGAGTACATTAAAAATAAGGAGGCATTAAAGAACAAAAATTTTTGTTTGTTTTTTTTTTTTTCAAAAAAAAAATTTAACAGAAAACACAAAACACAAACAAAACAAAAATACAAACATAATAATTTCTCCCCCTTTTTGACAGCAACAAAAAGTGAAGAAGAAAAAGACAAGAAATGTAAATAATAATATGAAATTCATTGTTAAAATTTAATCTAAATTGTGATTTGACATAGAGTATGCAATTTTAAACTAAAGATATTAGGTCAATCATAGAAATTCATAAATTTATGAAATGATATAACATTGTAAGTAAGAAGAATTTATCAAAGACATGATTCAATTTAGACATTTTGATTATTGAAAATCATTACAAGTGAGATGTAAAAAAAAATTCTATATTTCAAAGTTCAATAGAATATAAATGAACATTAGATCAACTTGAATTAAGAGATTAAACGAATTTGGAAAGAAGAGAATTACCACATGTGGTGCTTTGCACATCTTTTCAAAGTTTTGGGGCACATTTTTGTGCATTTGTCTTTGGTTGGGCTTATTTTGTGCCTCTTTTTAACTTTAAACAATTTTTGCGAATCCCTTTTGATTTTTGTACATTTGTACAATTTTCAAGAGTAATTTGACCAATTCTTTCCAAAATCTATAATCTAACATTTCAAATATTTCTAGGTGCATAAACATCATTTGAGCATAGAAATACAAAATAAGATAACATCAAAATTGCAATAACAATATTAAATTTTATGTAGTCTAAATGAATAGACATGAACTTAAAAATTCTAACTACAACAAGTTATAAACAAATTATAAATTTAGAAAGTCTAGATTTTCTAATATAGATAATCTCATATTACAATCAAATTTGAGCACAATGTAGATTAAAAATAATATTAATGAAATTCATAAAGATTAGCCACATTTCAAAACAAATCTAAGACAAACAAACTTTCATTAATTAAAAAGAAAATTACATAAAAACATTGAACCCAAAAAAAACATAACAACAAAACAAAAAAAAAATACACCAGACACACATAAAAAAAAAAACTTCTACTGTTCTGGAGGAGGAGGAGGAGGAATGCCGCCAAAGAGATTGAAGTAGGAGGCCATTAACATTACATTGGTATTTATTTCATGAACTTCATCTCTAATATTACCAATGTCATGTTGCTGCTGCGTAAGATGAGCATCAAATCGATCAAACCTTTGATCAATGTGAGTCTCTAGTCTATCAAATCTCTCAATCAGATTCTGGTAATCTGATTGAGAAGCAGAAGCTTGCACTCCTTCTTCTTCTTCTTCTGAAGCACTATCATGTGCTTTTTCTTTTTCTTTTTCCTCCCTGAAGAGCAGTCTGAAAGATGCATCGTTGTAATAAACTGGCTCTTCATATTCCTCATCAGGATGGACTATATTGTACTTCTTCTCCAAAACATAACAGTAATCAAGTGCCCTAAAGAAATATTCTTCTTCCTTTTCTGATTAGGATGTCCTATTTCTGAAAGCCCATAGATATGATCTAGGATGAGTTGGGCTTCATCAATAGGTTGTCTTTTCATGATTAAAAAAGTTAGACAAGAAAGAAGAGGAGTAATGTTAATCCTATCACCAGCTTTAGGAATAATTGAGGATCTAAGGATATGCTGGATGATTCGGGCATCTTGGGTCATACCGGCCACTCTAGCAACATGATTGTCAATTCCATTTTCTCTAATTACCCTATTGATTTCATACCAATGGAAGACGTTTTCTGACATTAGGGTGTGAGCTCTATATCCTTCAGTCCTTAAGTTTAAAAATGCACCAAGGTCGTGCTTGGTGATCTCAACTTTTTTCTTAAAAACAAAAGAACTAATGATAGAGTGGTCAGAATTGAAACTCATGTTGGCTAGGAAGTAATGGAAGGTTTGCTTATTGTAGAAGTGGACAAGAGAGAGAATGAAATGAAATTGGGTTGAGGCAAAGAGGTGTAATACCCGAAATTTCAACTCCGTTTGGATAAGAATGCGAGACGGAGTGATTTTTGCAGAAGCAAAACGAGGAAAAGATTCCTCATTTGCTTTGGAAAGGAAGTTGTCTGGAGCATTCCTGTTGGGTTTCTTCACCAAAACTTTTTGTCTCTTGCTAGAGGAGGCCATAGTTGATTTGATGTAGAAAGGGATTGAAAAAGATGTTTGAAAGTGTGATTTTCAAGTTTGAAAGCCCTCATATTTAAGGAAAAACGATATGTTCGTCCTGGACGAAAATATTCGTCCTGGACGAAAAATTATCGTTCGTCTGGACGAAGTAATTTCGTACAGACGATCCAATTCGTCCAAAATATAACGGCTTTTCGTATTCAACACAACTTACGATGCGTCCCTTCGTACAGGCTTTTTGACTTGACCGATCGTACATACGAAAATATTTCGTACAGACGATCAGAAAAGCGTTTCGTTTTAATGACTCTTGAAAACCGTCCCCTACAATGAATCGACACATGTTCGTACATACGAAAAAATTTCGTACAGACGAAATTCGTATTAAAAACTGTCTTATCCACTCAACCGCTGCATTCAATCGTCCCGACGTTTGAGAGAGAAAAAAAATTCGTACTGGACGATCACAGATCGTACAGACGATCCAATAAAAAACTGCTCTCAAAACGGTTTAAATTCGCGCAAACTGTTTCTTAACACATCGTCCTGTACGAAAAATTTCGTCCTGGACGATCTCCAAAAAAAAATTTTGATTTTTAAATTTTTTAAATTAACAAAAACAACAAAAATAATCAACAACACAGAAAACATAAGATAAAAACATAAATTCAAAAACAATTCATACAAAAACACAAAAATTCACAAAATCACAAAAACAAAATACAACAAATATCAATGTTGCAAAGACATTTTGGTTAAGCATTCAAATCTATAACACCAAGCCTTGTTCTTAAAGTACTAAAGGTATCAAAGGCTAAAGGTTTTGTAAAAATGTCTGCAAGTTGATTTTCAGTTGAAACATGTATGAGTTCAATTTCTCCTTTGGATACATGATCCCTTATGAAATGATGCCTTATATCAATGTGTTTGGTTCTAGAATGTTGAATAGGATTTTTGGAAATGCAAATAGCACTAGTATTGTCACAATAAATTGGAATAGTGCCTATAGTTAATCCTAAGTCAATCAACTGTTGTTTTAACCAAAGTACTTGTGCCACACAACTTCCTAATGCAATGTATTCTGCTTCTGCAGTAGATAGTGCCACTGAATTTTGTTTTCTACTAGACCATGAAACTAATGAATTTCCAATGAATTGACATGTTCCAGAAGTGCTTTTCCTATCCACTCTACAGCCTGCAAAGTCAGAATCTGAGTAACCTATAATTTCAAATGAAGAGCTAAACTTAGGATACCAAATTCCAAAGTTTTGAGTTCCTAGTAGATATCTTAAAATCCTTTTCACTGCTGTCAAATGTGATTCTTTTGGATCTGATTGAAATCTAGCACATAAGCAAACACTAAACATAATATCTGGTCGGCTAGCAGTCAAGTAAAGTAAAGATCCAATTATCCCTCTAAATTTCTTTTGATCAACAGATTTTCCCTTAAGGTCTTTATCTAACTGAACTGAAGAACTCATTGGTGTACTAACAGGTTTAGCATTGTCCATTTCATATTTTTTGAGGATGTCCTTAATATATTTGGTTTGACTAAGAAAAGTACCTTCCTCAAGTTGCTTAATGCTAAAACCTAGAAAGTAATTTAAATCTCCCATTAGACTCATTTCAAATTCACTACTCATTGTTTTAGAAAAATCATCACAAAGATGTTTATTTGAAGATCCAAAGATGATGTCATCCACATAAATTTGAACAATAAGTATATCCTTTCCAATTTTCCTTAAAAAGAGAGTTGTATCCACACTTCCTTTTTCAAAAGATCTTTCAAGTAGGAAGGTGCTTAACCTCTCATACCAAGCCCTAGGTGCCTGTTTCAATCCATATAATGCCTTTTTTAATTTGAAAACATGATTTGGAAATTTAGAGTTTTCAAAACCTGGAGGTTGTTCTACAAAAACATCTTCTTCAATTATTCCATTTAAAAAGGCACTTTTGACATCCATTTGAAACAATTTAAAACCTTTAAAACAGGCAAAGGCTAGTAAAACCCTAATTGCTTCAAGTCTAGCTACAGGGGCAAAAGTTTCCTCAAAATCAATTCCTTCAATTTGGTTATACCCCTTAGCTACTAATCTAGCCTTATTTCTAATGACTACTCCTGAGTCATTCATTTTATTTTTGAACACCCACTTGGTTCCAACAACACTTTGATCTTTTGGCCTTGTAGTTAGTTCCCAAACTTTATTTCTTACAAATTGATTCAACTCTTCTTGCATGGCCAATATCCAAAATTCATCTGAAAGTGCTTGATCAATGTTAGTGGGTTCAACAGTTGAAATAAAGGCTGAATGATTGACTTCCTTGTTTAATCCATGCCTAGTTCTAACACCCTCACTTGGTTCACCTATGATTAATTCCTTTGGGTGGTTTTTAGAAAATCTCAAATCTCTAGGCAAAGGGTCTTCTCTTTCTAAATTTTCTTCCACATTTTCTTCCAAATTTAATCTATCTATCTTTTGAGAGTTTTCTTCAATTTCTTCTTCAACAACTTTTGGCTCTTCCATGTTTCCAATTTTCATCAAAAACAACATGTGTGGTTTCTTCAATGACTAAAGTTCTTTTGTTGAATACTCTATAAGATTTTCCAACACTTGAAATATCCAACAAAAATTCCTTCATCTGATTTTGGATCAAATTTTCCTAAGGCAGATTTTCCATTATTATGTATGAACACCTTGCAACCAAATACATGCAAATGAGACAAATTTGGTGTTCTTCCTTTTAGCAACTCATAGGGTGTTTTATTCAAATTAGATCTCACATTTCACCCTATTCAGAACATAGCATGCAGTGCTAACCGCCTCAGCCCAAAAATACCTAGGAAGAGAGTATTCTGCTAACATTGCTCGGGCGGCTTCTATTAATGTTCTGTTCTTTCTTTCAACTACTCCATTTTGTTGAGGAGTTCTAGGTGCAGAAAAATTGTGATCAATCCCCTTTTCTTTACAGAAATCTTCAAATCTTTCATTTTCAAATTCTCCTCCATGATCACTTTGTATAGAAATTATTTCACATCCTAGTTTTCTTTGTATCCAGGTTGAAAAATTTCTGAATTCCTCAAATGATTCACTCTTATGAAAAAGAAATTTAACCCAGGTGAATCTTGAAAAATCATCTACTATAACAAAATCCATATACCTTTCCTCCTAGACTAACAGTGCTTACTGGTCCAAAAAGATCCATGTGTAGAATTTCTAAAGGTTTACTTGTCCTAAGATCTTTAATGGACTTAAATGAGGACCTTACTTGTTTTCCTAATTGACATGCATCACACAGATGATCCTTAGTAAAGTCTAGTTTAGGTAATCCTCTCACCAAATTCTTTTGGGTAATTTTTCTAAGATTTTTCATACTAGAATGACAAAGTCTCCTATGCCAAAGCCATGATTCATCAGAAACAGTTTTCAAACAAAAAGCAGTAGGAGATTGAATATAATTTAAATCTAGCATGTAAACATTGTTCACCCTTTTTCCATTTAAAACAATTTTTCCATTTAGGCTAATTATGCAGCTAGTAGGTAAAAATTTTACATTATAGCCCTTATCACAAAGCTGACTTATGCTAAGCAAATTATGTTTCAAGCCTTCAACTAATAAAACATTATCTATGAAAAAGTTTTTCAAGTTTCCAATCATACCTGATCCAACCACTTTCTTTGTGGTATTATCTCCAAGTGTAACCTTGCCTCCACTCCTGGCTTCCAGCGTTATGAATTGAGCAGTATCTCCAGTCATGTGCTTAGAACATCCGCTGTCCAGGTACCATATACTCTCACGAGGTCTTGTGTGAGAGTATACCTGCAAAATTCTCAAATGTTAGACCTGGGAACCCAAACTAGTTTGGGTTCACCTTTATGAAATTTATAATCAGATGCATGTGTGATATGTCTAGTTTTGCATCTTAGTTCTCCACACCAGATTAGGTTTTATCTTTAAAGTGCAGGTGTGAGATATATGTCCTAAAAATCCACAATTGTTACATTTAACATTAGGAAAAATATTCCTATGTTTTCTCTCATATGATTGTCTTCTAAGGGATTTCATAAATTTAGGATAATACTTAGGATTTGTAAAATCTTCATGTTTAGGGGGGATCCTATTATCCTCGAGAGCACTTATAGTAAGTTTATAAAATGAATTCATTTCTTCCAAGATTCGATTTGTATAATTGACTCTATATGTCTTGTGCTCAGATTCATCCTTAAATTTCTCAAATTCTTTTTCAAGTTCAGCATAGGATGATTTTAAATTCTCAAAATTTTTATTCAAGTCATCATATTCATCAAGTAGTTTCATGTGGTTGCTATCAATTAAAGCATGATCTTTCCTAAGGATTTCGTGTTCCTTATTAAGCTCTTCCAATTCTAAAACTATACTAGCATGCATCTTTTTAGTTTTCCTATATGCATCATGCATGTGTTCAGAAACTTCAAACAATTCATTATAAGTTAAATCACATACCTCTTCTTGATCTGATTGTTCAGCTTTATCTGCCATCAAGCAAAGGTTGGTGACTTCTTCTTCTTTATCAGTCTCAGATGAGTCTGAAGCTGAGTCCGCCCAAAAAGCCTTTTGAAACTTCTTCTTGCCCTTCTTTACCATTGGTTTCTCCTCTACCTTCTCCTTGCTAGGAGAGGCTTTGAGTTTTGGACAGTCAGTCTTTATATGACCTGGTTTCCTGCATTCATAACAAATTACTTCATTAGAAACCTTGCCATTTCTATTATACTTACCTCTATTCCATTGCTGGCGTCTCTTCTGCTTCCTCTTTAAAAAGCTTTTGAATTGTCTAGTCATCAGTGCTATATCATCTTCATCCTCAGGTTGTGAGTGTTCACTTTCTGACTCTTCCACATTTAGTGCAATATTCTTGTCCTTTCTTTGTTCACCTACATCAATCTTTCTTTGACTTACTCCTTGCTCGTAAGCAATGAGTGAACCAAGAAGATTGTCAATAGAATAAATGTTCAGATCTTTTGACTCTGTAATTGCAGTAATTTTAGCATCGTATGCAGTAGGTAAACAACGAAGAATCTTATTAACCATTTCAGCATTAGTTAATTCCCTACCAAGTGCATGCAAAGAGGTGACAATTTGAGTGAATCTTGTGTACATGTCAGATATAGATTCATTAGGTTTCATGCGAAATAGTTCGTAGTCATGTAACAAGATATTTAGCCTAGATTGCTTAACCTCATTTGTCCCTTCATAAGTAATACAAAGTCTATCCCATATGTCTTTTCCGCTTTTACAAGTAGAAACTCGCATGTAGTCTTCAGATTTTAAAGCACAAAAGAAACTATTTAAACATTTTGCATTTAATTGTGCTAAGTCACGTTCTTCAATAGTCCAATCTGCATAGGGTGCATCTACCCTAATTCCATCAACTAATCTAGTTGGTTTTGTGTAACCTTCCTGGACTAACATCCACATGCGATAGTCAAGTGACTGTAAGAAAGTAGACATGCGTGTTTTCCAAAAATCAAAAGGAATATTGTCAAACAGTGGAGGTCTAGTGATAGAGTAACCCTCAGGTGTGTTTCGGTTTCCAAATGTAGCCATCTACGTTAATCAAAAAGTAGTTCAAACTTATGATTTTGAAACAATGCTCTGATACCACTTGTTGAGTCTAGTGATTAGGTTGTTAAGCCTAAGTAAATGTCCCAAGGCTACCAAGAGGGGGGTGAATTGGTAGTTTTAAAAATTTTAAACCCTCTTAAAATTAAAGTTGAACCGAAATGAAATTGTCTTTTAAAGTTTGTAGAAAAATGTTTTTCAACCACAGAGTTGTTAAAACAGAAATTTAAAATGCGGAAACGTAAAAGCAATAAAGTAAATGACACCAGATTTATAGTGGTTCGGTCTATAACCAGACCTACATCCACTCCTCAGAGGCACCCTCTGAGTATTGCACTAATACCACAAAGTGACTCTCCTTTAGCACCCACAGCAAGGCGGAGAAGCCTGTACAAAACCCTCTTTTCACCACTCCCCGGTGCGGCAGAGAACCGTCGTCCTTTTACACAATCCACAGTGCTGGCAGAGAACCGTCGTCCTTTTACACTCTCCTAGTGTGGGCAGAGAACCCTACAGCTGTTCACACTCTCCAAGTGTAGGCAGAGAACCTTCTTCCTTTTACACTCTCCTAGTGTAGGCAGAGAACCCACGGCTGTTCACACTCTCCAAGTGTCGGCAGAGAACCGGACCTTCTTGAATTATCTTCTCACAAGAACCTAAAAGAAAGAAAGAAAAGAGTGAAGGAATCTAATTTCACAAGTAGAGATTCTTACCTTAGCAATCCAAGTGAAGCCTTCTTGCTCCAATGGTAGGAATCCTCCTTTGAATGCTCTCTTCCACTCTCCCCTTGACTATTCTCTCAATAGGCACGAAGAACAAATGACAAAAAGATTGGGTGGCAGTCTAATTTGAAGTATTTATACAAAAGACAAGAAAAACCGCCCAAAAACTGCAAGTTTTCAATTCTGTACGCAGTGGATCGTCCGGTACGATCGTGGATCGTCCTGGACGATTTTACTTAAACGATCTGAAACGACCCAATTTGTATATGTGTACGAAATGACTTCGTACAGCTGATCGTCCTGTACGAACTAGGTTCGTCCAGTACGAACGGTTATTACAAGGTCGGTTCTAGAAACTGCTGAAAACTGTCCTAAGTCGGTTTATCGTTTGGACGAAAATTTGATCGTCTGGACGAAAATTTTCCAGAGAGCTGATCGTCCTGGACGATGATTTATTTCGTCTGGACGAAAATTTTCCAGAGCGCCCATCGCCGGGGACGATAATATGGTTTCGTCTGGACGAAAATTTTCCAGAGAGCTGTTCGTCCGGTACGAAATTTATTTTCGTCTGTACGAAAATTTTCCAGAGCGCCCATCGCCGGGGACGATATAAAAATTCGTCCTGGACGAATAGGACTTAGAAAAATTTTTCGAAGCAAGTTCCTATTCGTTCCAAATGCTCTATAGGAGATAACTGACAGATCGTCCAGTACGATATATATCGTCCTGTACGATCAGTATAGAATTTCAAGATCTCCTTAGTTTGTGTGTGTGATTTTATTCACTCAATTACAATCACTCCCTTTCAAAATTAATTCAAAGAAAAGACACTTCAAATAAACAAAATTTCTCATGTTGAATTTGATTTGAAGTTTTCGTAGTCTGGAGTCTGATTTTCCTGAAATGTTAGTACACACAAGAGCAAGTGCAAATCTTCTAAATTGTTAGGAGATAATTATACATCTGAACAA